>VZRJ01001045.1:253486-337492 GCA_013397565.1 Ptilonorhynchus violaceus
TGGAGCCCCCCCCACCCCGGCCCGCGGGGGGCACCGAGACGCCTCTCGGTGCGTCTGAGGGGGGATTCTCCGAAGCTGCCCGCGGCCAGCCCCTCATGAACCCGGGCTCGGCCTCCTGAGGTGCCGTCCCGTCCCCCGCCTCTGCCCGGCCTGTGTCCCGCATACAGAGTCACAGAATGGTCTGGGGTGGAAGGGACCTTAGAGCTCATCTCGTTCCCACCCCCCTGCCGTGGGCAGGGACACCTCCCACTACACCAGCTTGGCCAG
Organism: Ptilonorhynchus violaceus; assembly: GCA_013397565.1. Classification (NCBI taxonomy): domain Eukaryota; kingdom Metazoa; phylum Chordata; class Aves; order Passeriformes; family Ptilonorhynchidae; genus Ptilonorhynchus; species Ptilonorhynchus violaceus. Next base: position 253,754 of record VZRJ01001045.1, read on the forward strand.
TGGCCCAGCCACCCTGGCCTTGAAATATATACTTAGGGTTAAAATCATTAGTCTCATCCTTCGGTCATCAATTTAATTGCATTACTATTTAACAGGTTAACCCCTGCCTTTTATTTTTCATTTTAAGAGATACATAACATTTAGATGATAAAAGCTTGAAATCAACTGTTAATCAGCTTCCCAGACTTTAAACACCACTGCATATAAACCACAAGGGACCAGTAGTAAAAGCCACAGCATACTCCATGTGTCTGTTTTTACTGCATTAACTTTGCCATTATTAGATGTTAAATTGGGATCACAAGCACGATTAGTAGATTAACAAACAACAGCAATGAAGGCTGAAAACCAAGAGCACCATCAACATTTGTGTGGATATAAGAAAGCTAACAACTTTCTACTGGTTTTTTTGGTTATTAATTTTGTAGTATTTTTAAATGGTAGTAGATGGAGAAGCATATGAGGACTGGGAACACTTCCTAAATGAGCAGATTTTGTTTCCAGCCAAAGGTATATGCAAGCTTCTACACTGCCATGGTGGGAGAAAGCGGAGCTGATGTAAAGAGATGCTCTTGTGATCGTCGAAGAATAGAAATAGGGGAAAGTTTGTTGGAACCTTGATATACTTAGCACTTGTCAGTACTTTTGCCAAATCTTTGTAGAACTTACGGTTGTGGTAAGTCCTCGGTGCTCTCAGGACTGAGCTTCTTGCATATATTTTGTAAAATAAAAATTGGAGGAAATCTTCCCTTTTTAGGACTATAATTTAGAGTGTTAACAGAACAAAAAAAATGTTAGTTGATCTTAAATGAGTATGTGGTATTAAGGAATTCTCTAAGAAAAATTCATTTTGACATAAGTTGCTCTTAGAAAAGGCAGTGTGCTGTTGCATCCTGAATAAATACTGCACATACGGTTTACTATGATGATCCAGGTCATTTTTATCTATTTTTGTTGGCTTTAGACAGTCTTTATTTTTTCTCTAAATGGATCTCATTTTAAATAACATTACTGTTTAAAAAACAACAATAATAATAAAGCATGCAGACGACAATGCTCAAGCATCTTAGATGTTTGGTTGCTCCTTGGAAAGATATTTCAAACTGTTTTTTGTTTTCAGGAAAAATGGAGACTTCTCCCAGCATTTCTAAAGGTTAGTGCTGTGCACTCATTTCATGGTGGGAATATTTCATTTCCGTTCTAAATTTACATTTCCTTCTTCTAGCTTTTGCTGTTTCACGGAATACCTGTCTTCACTTCTTGTGGATTTTGCCATTATTGGGTGTTTTTAGTTCCCTGCGGTTATCAATAGACTTGTTCCATAGATTGTTTTTTTAATTAATTTACAGATTATTTTGTGGAGACGTCCTCCTAGAGGTTTGTGTTTTGTATGGCTATTCTCAATGAATACTGTATATATGTAATGTTTTGCTGGCACTCAGAGACCCTATTCATGGTCTTTATATGGCAGCTCTGGTGTAAACTTGGAAATGTAGTGTAGAACCAGAGTGATCGTCCAGGTACTTCCCAGAAGTTTGTCAACTGACAGAATTTAGCACAGATCCAAGACTAGTTATAAATGCTTGTGTCTTAATTTCTGCCTTGCGTAATTAATGTTATTAAAGCTAATTTTATTTGCTGCATGCATGTGTTTTTCAGGTGAAAGGACTGGTGAAGCAGCACATAGATTCATTCAACTATTTCATCAATGTCGAGGTAGGCTTTCTTGGGGGGAAGAGAGTGGCTCGTACTCAGAAAAGGCATGTGGTTCTATTTTGTTCTTTTTCCCCTCCAGATAAAGAAAATCATGAAGGCAAATGAAAAAGTTACAAGTGATGCTGACCCCATGTGGTACCTGAAGTAAGCATGAAATGATTTCCATATCAGTAGCAGCATGAGTACTATCTCATAGGCTTGTTATCAGCTATAAAGTGTTTATAGGCATTTGTGTAGGTGTTAATCAGGAGAGTATTTTCCATTACTTATCTCTTACTTTATGCAATTAAAGAGGGGAAGATTTAAAGGTTTATTGCACGTGCAGGCTAAATTTTAGCTAACTACACCACAACTCAAATACAATGAGTTACTTTGGGAAGAATCATTGCTCATTATTAGTCAACTTGTGTTCATCAAAGTAACTTCATTTTTCAGTATATGTAAAATTTTGTTTTCTTCAAGTTGCCTGAAAATTGATTCATTGCTTATTTTGAAACTGTGTTACAGGTACCTCAATATCTACGTGGGTACTCCAGATGTGGAAGAAAGCTTCAATGTGACACGACCTGTATCGCCTCATGAGGTATTAATGTTTGCATCTGCCTTGTTTGTTTTTGTTGTCTTGGGAATGTCTTGGATAATAGCTGCATATAATTTTGAGTACATGCATGTTACATTAGATAGTACAATGTATTCCACCATCACTGTAAAAAGAAGCCTTAGAGATTTAAACATAATGTAATAAAGCTTTTTAATTTTATTTTTAATTGTATTTTTTTGGCATGCAAATAGCTGAATTCAGTATTTTGTGGTAGCTGAATTTGTGTGGGTTTCCACGACAGTAGAGAAAAGTATTTCTCTTGTATCTCTCCTTGACAGAGCTGAAGTCCTCACACTACAATGAAGGGTTCTTTGATATTTTTATTAACTTCTTTTTAATATTAGGCTTGCTCCTGTCTGCACCGTAGGTCACTCCAGTCTCCGTTTCCCTTCCAGTGTTTGGGAACGGATATCTGATTTTTTGCTCTTATTTTTTAAGTCTGATTCAGAAAGAAAATGGGGAAACTTTAAGCGAAACAGAAGGAAATTGTTAAAATGATAAGAAGCTGCAGAAGAACATTAGCCTTATGGGGTGTATATTTAATGTCATTGCGGTGCTGTAAGCATGTAGGTTAACAAGCATGTAGGATTGTGTCCTTCTGGAAGAAAAATGCATGTTGGAGAACAAATACACCTGTGACTGAAATCAGAAATTCTGTTGGTTTTGACCAACAGGATATAAGGTAGCTCTGTATGTATAAGAAAGCCATAAACTAACATAAGCTTTGAACTTTTTAGGATTGCTTTCATGTATCTAGAGCCATTCAGTTCTCTTCAGAGTGTGCTCAAGAACACAGTATTTCTCTCCTACTACTGTGCTTTGAGATTTATACCACTGCAACAGAGGTAGTGACAACCTCTTTTTGGCCTCAGAGCAGGAACTGGGCTTGGAACTTGCACTCACTTACCTGTATGCAGCCTGTTGTCAACCTCATAAATCAGTTCACGTGTCAGATGCTTTTCTCCTTGCTATATCCACTTAATGCTTGAAGTTGAATTGGTTTTTTTAATCTAATCTAGACTATCATGAAATACATTTCTGTGCTTTGGAGGAATTCTCTAAGAACCAACTGTCCAATGGCTGCCACTTGGGCGTAGCCACTTTCTGTCTCCAGTGACCTGACTCAAATCTCATTTTGTTTGATGGAAAGCTTTTAAATAAAGCCTGTGACTCAGCCAGATGTAATACATGATAGTTGATGCATCTCACAAATGGGTAACAAACATTAAATCCGTAGATGTGAACATGCACAAAATGCAATGGGAAGGATTTCTTTCATATGAATGAAGTTGCATACAAAAATTACTTGTGGCCAACAGTTCGTATTTAAGAACCCAGGAATTAAAATGCTTCCTTACTTTATAACTAAATTGACTGTACATGCAGAAGAAAGCAAAATAAATGCTTCATAGAGCATATTGACCTTGAGTTTAGAATAACCTACTCTTGTATCTCAGATATATTCTTATTGATGCTTAATCCTAGTGCATAATTTCTCTGTATTTTTCAGTGTGCTATGCACACATGAAGGCCATAGTTATTTTCTTAAATAGGATGCTGCTCAGGTCAAGCCAGGGTGCACTTGAAAAAAAAAAAAAAAAATTGAATACTTAGGAGTGTGCCATTACATTTCTCTGTTGAAGGCTTATAAAATTCCTTCCCACTTACACCTAAAGCGATCAGATTTTTATAAGAGTCTGAGTTTATATCAAGTCATGCCTGTCTTTTACCTCAAGGTGTCTATAGTAAGAAGTTACCTCAAGGAAGGTGATACAAAAATACAAGTGCTGTATATATTTTGTATATGTGTCTTGTGTTAAAAAAGCACAGAGAGTCCCAAGGCATTTTTTTCCCCAACTAGTACTAGTGAGGCTGTGTAACTCTCCTTCTTAATGCAGTTCTTATGGGAGTTTCATGAACTATTCATACAGATGAATTTAAGGTAATTAGAAAATGGAAATATTCTTAGTTACTTTCAAATTGGATGACGTTGCTGGGAGCACAGTGGGACCTAGTTTCCTGCAAGGCACAGCTTGAAAACTGCTGGTGCACATCAGTATTTTATTACTAGAGAAGTGGTTTACTTTGTAATGTAGAGAGAAGAAGCATCCAGTTTGTGATGATTCTTGAGGCATATTTTTCCATAGAGTTGAATCTTCAGTGCACAGCACAATCTTAATTGCCTGCTATTAGTGCATAATCAATACACTGAAAGACTACAGAACCATAAATGTGCAAGTCTGAATACCGATAAACCTATAATCCTGGAGCTGAAAGGTAAAGAATGCTCAGTGAGATCACGAATGACCTGCTCTGGGTTGCTCTGTGTGTGCAGCAAATGCAGTAAGGCCTGCCCTGCATGAAGATACACAATACCTTAAGGACTGGCAATAGGCTTTGAGTGAGGCTGGGGAGAGCAGACCAGAAAGATTGTATTAGAAATGATTGAGCCTAGAGCTATTGAATGTCCCGTATATGTTTATTCTGCTGCTCTTGGTCTCCAAGCAATTTGCAGACAAATTCTGGGAATCTTTACAGGAAGGGGTTCTGTCCTGAGCCTTCTGTAAGTCATCTTTAGAAATGGTACCATGCAGTGAGATTCGCTCATTTTGTTAATAAGGTGTTTCTTTCAATCTTGTGCTTTTCCATTCTGTCAGACTTCATACGACAGCACAACTATTCAGCTGTTGGGAGTCTGCATGTAGAAATGTCCCTGAGCTGAGCACTGCTCAGACACAGGATGGTCTTTGTGTCAGCTCTGCTGATTAGACCTGTTTGTTTAATTAGACAGTTTAGAAGTTATGCTCTGCAGTACTGTCTTCTGAAGACACAGACCTACTGGCTGCTTTTGAAAATCATAGTAATTGTATTTGGATTTTGTTTGAAACAGGAGAGTCTATCAAACACACTTCGGGTACCATAAAGATCTTGCTCAGGCGTTGCTTTGCTTGATTTCTTTGCGACGACAAAGGGCAAACATGGGATGTTTTAAGAGAGATTCTTCAGCTTGAAGCCAACACTTGACCATGTGACTGTTCTCGTTTCAGTGCCGCCTGAGGGACATGACCTACTCGGCCCCAATTACCGTGGATATTGAGTATACACGAGGTAGCCAGAGGATCATCCGCAATGCATTACCCATTGGCAGGTGAGACATCATGTGTTGAGCTTCTGCTATCAGTTTTCATTTGCTGCCATGCTGGGACAAGTTTTTACTGCAAAATAAATGTAGGCTAACCTTGCTTCCTTGTTAAAAGAAACAATGAGCAGGCAAATCTTGATAAACATCTGTACAGGATGTGATTTTTAGATTCTAAGATTTTGTTTTGCAAAAGCTTCTGATAATGTCTCCTTCCAAAGAAGGATAGATATAAGGATGGATGTGGTCTATGATCCTGTTGATATAAAATCATAGACGGAAATGCATGAAACAATACTGGAGCTGCAAGTTGCATTATTATAAAATGAAATCAAGCGTATTTGCTTTGTAGCCAAATTACTGTCTTTTGTATAGAATATGTAGAGATTTGTCTGTGGAAGGTGAATGGTGAAACCAGTAAAGCAACTATTAGTTCTGCTGTACAAGTGAAGCTTTCATTTAAAATTGGTTTGGTTAAAAACTAAATTTATGTCATTAGACTGGTTTTGAGGGCATACATGCAAAAAGTCTTTTTGCTGTTAAAAACTGTTAATATCCAGTTATTATTTCCATGGGAAATAATTTTCCTCATCTGTCCTTGGTATTATAGTGTTTTTCTTTGTGTGTATATACAGTGGTGTTGTTTGACATGCAGTTCAGACTCGAACAGAAAAGCTGTATGTTCTTTCTTCTCTTATTTCTGTGGTTTGGCAGAGTCACTGATAACCTACCTACGTGTGTTAGAAACAAAACAAAACAAAAAAGAAACCAAAAAACGCAGTATCTTTATACTTTTGTGTCTTTAAAAAGAAAATTTCATTTGAATGGTTAGTAGCATTCCAAATTTTTTGTGGTTTTATGCACAGAAATTCAGTAACTTTATTTTCCTTTTTTTTCCATTTTCTTCCTGATAACTTTAGATATTGAAAACAAAATTTAAAATATCCTCAAAAATAGAATGAATTACTATTTTGTCTTGTGTTAGTTGCAAAATATTTTGTTGTTTGCAAGTGAAATAAAGAAGATACTTTGTGCCATCTGTTTCACTGGAGTTTTCAGTAATTTGATTATTCCATTTTGAGTTACCTTATGCCAGCTGGTTCCTGTTTCTGATATAAATAGCCAATGCATTAGGATTATTGTGTGTGTGATAGAAGATTTTGCTTGTCATATGATGCTTCTTATCTCTAGGAAGCACTTTCTCAGTGAAATGTAGCGACAAGACAACTTTTTATACTCTGCAGAAATTCAGAATTTGATTTCATCAGTTTTCTCTTAAGATATAAGAATATGAATATAACAAAGGAATTAAAATAATTTCTAAGATTTGAACAGAGATTTTATTGAAGTAAATTTGAATGAAAAACTCAAAGGTTGCTAACAGTTGCATGGCAGAACTCACAAATAAATTTTGTCAACATATGTCTAAGGAAACACTTGGAGCACAGGTCTTACAAAGGCTGTCCACCAAGGAGTGAAATTCTGTAAGCTGGGTCGAAAGTCATCTTTTTTGTAGAAGAGGCTAAAGGGCATGGAGGTCTTTTGGTAGATGTAGTGATAAACTCTTTTTATCTTTTGCAAAATACAGCTTTCTCTTTGGAAGTAAATTATGCTCTCTTTCAAAAGTTTTAATGAAAAATCTGAGAGTGAGAAGGTATGTTATGAAGATGACTATAAAAGTACACTTTTTAATAATAACTGCAAAATCACTGTTAGTTGTCGAATAAGTCAAATTGAAAGTGAACATTCCCTGATTTATCACACTGATAGAATAATTTGGGTTGAAAGAGTACAACCTCCTGCTCAACCTCTAGTACAGCATCCTGTTCAAAATGGAGTCAGCTCTGTGGTCAAACCAGGTTGCTCAGTGCTTCATCCTGTCAGATCTTGAAGACCTCCATGAATGGAGACTGCACAGCTTCCCTGCGCAGCTTTTCCAGTGCTTGACTGTCCTCATGGTGAAAAAGTTTTGCCTCATATCCAGTCTGTGCATCTTTTAGCTTCTCTTTTTTTCTCTCCCTAAGCATTGAATTTGTTTTTGATTTCTTGGAATATCTTTCCACCAGATGCTGCTTCACAAAATGCTTGCTGCAGCCCTTTGTGCTAGGACACCAGAGAAATCAGAGCTGCTTCTGGGGAAACTTCATGCTTAGGTTATGAATTAAAGGCACTATCTGTTCGTAGCCAGAAGGTGTCATTCCTGTGTCGTAAATGAGATATGAACTAGCTTTATCTAAAGCAAACTGGTAACAGTGGATCTGCAGTGCCATGTTCTTCACTGCAGACCGTTTTGGGAACCAGGAGTCTTTGCATTAGTTGTCATTGGCCTTGGTGACTCTGCTTGTCACAATGCCTGAGCAGCTGTATAACAAATAGGAAGCCTTTGGTCTCTGCTAGTAGGTGTCCAGTTTCAGGGCTCTTTTCAATTACATGTTCAAGGAAATTAGGTGGGCTTAAAGAAAAAACCTGTTGGTGGCAGCATGCATGTATTCTAATTACCTTAAACATGTTTTCTCCAGTTTATTCAGCATGGGTTTTTTTCTTTGTTTGACTATTCATATTTTTCTCTCTGAATCTGAAGTAAAATTGTCACTGTTTTTCTTGCAGGATGCCTATAATGCTGCGTAGCTCCAATTGTGTGCTTACTGGGAAAACTCCAGCAGAATTTGCCAAACTTAATGAATGTCCTTTAGATCCAGGTACATTTTCATTCATGTTCTTTTTTTCCTGTCTGTGCTTTTAGTTTTAAATCTTTTTGAGCAAAGAAGTACCTCTTTGGTATGTTTCCTGCCACCTTGAAGTCTTTGTGTGTGCTTGCAACTAAAAGAAATCATCAGGCTTCTGAAAATAGTATGAAATGGTTGAAAGCATGAACAGTTTGTATTTGCAGACAAAGTTTTCAACCACAAAAACTAACACACCAAAATTTTGAATATTTTATTTTGAATTTTGTACATAGTATTGTACAATGACATGTTATGTGGGAACAGAGATGGAGTTCATTCATGGAAAATTAAGCGGATCAGGGAAGAGTGGAGTATGATGTCATCCAGAGTGGGAGCTCTCATTTGTTGCCTTTTGTAAAGCAAGAATAAGGTGTTACATGGTAATGTTTATTATGTAGAGAAGAGATGAAGGGTTATAACAAGCAGCTTCCTTGGGTTTTATCTGCCAAGTTTTTTCATTACTTCTTTAAGGGAGAATTTACTCTCCCCTTGTGTACTCATGGTTTACTTTCTAATAATTTATATTCAAAGGCATATTGGAGGAGGCAAGTAAGGTGCAAAGGTACTGACATGCAAAATATTTCTTTTCTGTTAACTAGGTGGCTATTTCATTGTTAAAGGTGTAGAGAAAGTCATTCTTATTCAAGAACAGTTATCCAAAAACAGAATCATTGTGGAAGCTGATAGAAAAGGCACGGTTGGCGCTTCTGTTACCAGGTATGGTAGATTCCTACAATTACATGAAGGAAATAAACCCAAAGCTTTCGAACTCCATTGTTGTAGTTGAAATAGCTGTGTAGATTTCTTCCTAGTATAGTTTATCAGGAAAAAGCTGTAGACATTCTGTGCCTGTCTTAATACTGTCATTTTGTATGCTAAAACATCAATCCCAAAATAGTATAGTATTCCCACAAGAATCAGTGAGAGTTGCTCATGTGTTTCAGGATTTGTTCCCGATTAAGAAAAGCAAGTTCTAGTTTTTAACACAGCAAAGTGCACTTCCTAATCTATGATGTTTGGTCTCAGTTGGCAGTAAGTAACATGAAGTTACTGCAGTGGAAATTGAATGTAATCTTTTGTCTGCCTCTCTACACCAAATTGGCATAAAAACTTTTAAAGGCAAAGGCAGCTGAGGGGGAAACAAATCTTTTTGTACTACACAAATTACTGAAAATGGCAAGATGGTCTAAATTTGCGTTTTCCTCCTTGATCAAGTTTTGTTTCTCTTTTGATTGCCTTTTGGTTGGTGTTTTTTTCTTTTTTAAGCTACATGCTGTTACAGTATGGTGCTTGTCACTGTTCAGTGTGAGAGCTGTTTTTCCTTCTCCAGAGGCCTCTCTTAACTACTCTACTGTCTCACAGTAAGCCTGGATGAGGTTAATGTACCACCAAGTACTGTTACGTCATTACTGTTGTTGGTGCAGTACTTATTCACAGTTTGACCTTGCTATTTACATAAAAATTGATTATAAAAGCATGCAAAGATGATTTTAAAAAGTACAGACTTCTACTCACTTAAGTAAAATATTCCAAATAGTCCCGTCACAGGTGATAATACCGTACTACCTTGGAGCTACAGGCTAATGTCTGGCTGGTTTAATGTAATTTTTAAAAGAGTAGAAAGTGGGATTCATTCAGATGAAAAATTGTTCAAGCTTGCTAAGTTCTATACAAAAGATGTTAGGAGTCAGTGCAAACGTTCTGTTGGACATAGTATTATTTTTATTTTAACTTCAGTTCCACTCATGAGAAGAAGAGCAGAACAAATATGGTTGTGAAACAAGGAAGATTTTACCTGAGGCACAACACTCTGTCAGAAGATATTCCCATTGCTATCATATTTAAGGTAACACAGCTGTTTGTTTGGGGAAAAAAAAGAAAAGGGAAAAAATGCTGTGCTGTAGCCCAAGAACGAAGATCAACAGCAGCTCTCAAGATAATACGTACAGAAGGACTTGGCAGGGCTGAAAAATTGCCAGCGTTTTTCTCTGGGCAAGTCTTCTTTATTGTACAGCAAAAAGGAGAGTAAGTGCTGTATTTTTCTGCAAGGGGGGCATTGCTGTGCCTGCCTGCCACAAATGCCTGCCACCCCCTTACTGCCTTGTGAGGTGCCTCTTGCTACAGAAGGTCAGAAGGGTTTTGGTTTGTTATGAGGTATGTTGCAAGTTGTGTAAAGGTCTTTGTTTCTGGTTTTGGTCCCAGCCTGTCCCCGGTTTTGACTTGTGTAGTGCTGAGGAGCTCAACGCCCTTTGTTTCAGGTTCGGGGACATGATTTAGCCATGAGCTCATTTATTCATGACTTCCAGTTGTAACTGTAAACAAAACTGATAGCTTCTGGGGAAGTCTTGCAATTCTTAGACCTAGTCCTAAATCCTGTAAGATTACTAGAGTGGCCTGCGTTTCTTAGCAGTTTTCTTCCCTTGTGCATGAGCCCCTGCCTGGTTCAGGAACACTCACCAAGGTCTTGAGGGCAGTGAAGGCATGGACAGGCATCGTAGCTTTGAGGTGATCTGTGGTGCGACTGACAAAGGGCTGTGAGAGGCATCCACTCCTGAGTCTGGGCAAGAACTAGGGAGTATTTGCCTCTCCCGTTGAGCTGGTGATAATGTCATGCCTTGACCCTCACTGCCTGTGAAACTGCCAGAACTGCTTTCTTTCACTCTGCTTCCCCCTTTCATTTTAATTTACTCGAGGGTGCACATGCTGAGTATGTGATCAGTATGACATAACGATAGCCCCTCTGCAGCTGCGCAGCAGGACCAGAAGCAGGCTGGCGGCTCGTCTGTCTGTGGAATTGAAGGCATGGACTACAGCCCGTAAAGGTGATGGGTGGACATGCTCTGTCCAGCTGCTGGAGAAGACAGTAGGGCATGGGCAGGCCTTAGGCTGGGACCTGTCCTGCCAACAGCTGCGAGCTCCTTCCTGTCCTTAATGCTTTGCTGCTGCCTGTGGGTTTACAGCCTGGTACATGCGTGTGCAGAAGGAAATTGGGCTGCATTCTTGGAGGCACAAAAAAAGCCTCTGACTGGATCTAGGAAAAACTCTCTTTTTGTGTTCTCTGTAGTGGGTTACAACACAGAAGGTTCAGAGAGGTGGTAAGAGAAAACGATTTGCCAGGAGAGGGCAGCACATGCTCGCAGCATCCGAGCAGGTTGTGTCGCTGCTCTCACGTGTTGGCACCGGCAAGCACGGGCTTGTCCGTATTGCCACAGCGCTTCGTGTGCTTTGGTGCTAGAAAATAGCTTAATGTTTTGGTTTAGACTTGAGAAATAAATGGCTGTTATCTCTGATTAAGCAAATCTCTTCAAATAAGAGAGGAGGAGATAATCTGTTTTTAGTGACCAATGTTAAAGGAGTTTGAGAAATTATTTATGGACAGAAATACACATAAAAATGTCAGTATTAAGTTCACAACCTTTGTGCTGGAGGAAGTTGTTACTTTGGCTGTTAATCCACTTGCTGCACTAGCAAACAACTGGATTCCAACTTCACTTACAGACTTTTACTACATTTTGTCACCTGTGCTGGTACAGATAAATACCCACTCGTGTAGAGTAACTGCTTTGGGTGTTTTAGTCTGAGGAGGTGGTTGGTGGACTGTGTTTGTAAGCGAAATTGTACTGACTATTTGATCACCTTCTGACTATGCTTGGTATAATTATCCCCCTCTTCATATGTATCTTTTATATTTTAGATAATGTTGCTTAATTTTTCATTTGTTAATTGAATAAGGGGATACATTTATTATAAGCTCTTGGCTATAGTGATTTTCTATGATTTATATTGATTTAATACAGTAGCAAATTAGCTACACCCACTTCAACTACTCTGGGTGTTCCATTCCAGCTGTTCTCATGAGTGGTCATTTTCTTTTCCTTTAATGATATGAAATTCAGAGATCTTCTGTCCATTTTTGATGAGCCTCCAGCTGGAAATGAAAGCAGTCTCTGATCTTCCTTTCTTGGCCATTCCTGTAATGTGGTATTGCTTTGTTCTGTTTAAGTACTTGAAGCCATGTTACAAATGCAATAGCCTTGAATCTGAAGAATCTCCAATTTAGGGCTCCCTGTCTAACTTCAGCTCTCTCACGTGACAGTATTATACACAGGAGATTTGTTGGAAAAGCAAGGAGAATAATTCCTTTCTGCCAACACCCAAGCCTTGGGCATGAAGCATGTGTCTTCCTTGTTACTAGTAGGTGTTCTGCTTCTTGTGATATAGAGAGCCACATCTGCAAGGGACAAAATGAAGCCGTACAGGCAGTCTAAGGTCTGAACTTTTGGCTGCCTTGGAATCCTTAACTTTCACTGTAACAGCTACATGTATAATTTCTAATTAAAAAATAAACTGAGAAAGCAGTGGCAAAAATCTGTTGCTCTGCATTTCCTCCCAGACCAGCATCCAGGCTACAAGCAAGTTCCATAGACTTCTGTCTATGTTATGACTTAAGAAAAAAAAGAGTAAGTGGTAGAGAGCTGCCATCCAGTGCATGGGTCAGCAAGGGGGGACAGTTTTGTCAGGGTCTATCAAGAGTCAGTGGGAGAAAGTAGAGCAATTTTGGATTGTCTTTCTAGTCCTAATAGCGTCAATTGACCTGGTGTTCTGCATATGACTTAAGAAATAGATCAGGTGCAAAAAGCATTGTAGTGTTATAGAAAAGAAAGCAAGTATTGCAGATCTGTAATGTGGATTCAAAGCTACTGCAATTGTAAAGTGGATATGTGCTAACACATCCCCTAGATATCTCTGTCAAAAGAAAGGGCTGTGAAATAGAGAGCTTTACAAACACTACTCACTGACAGAGCTGAGGCCTAAAATTCATAATGAGCTTGCTAGACTGGAATCTCAGAGCACCTTTGTGTTTCAGATTTATATCTGAACATGGACACAGCTGCATGCTAGGGCAAGACCTGAACACAGTGTTCTCCATCCTTGCTTTTGGTGAGGAAAGAAGCTCAGGCATGTGGGCTGTGGGGAGTGGTGGAAATAGAGTGGATCTAAAGGTCCTTTGATCTGGGTAGATAGGGGGACTGGATCATGTAGGGTCACCCTGAGGAAAGCAGCTGCCTTTCAGTTCATCCTTATCCATATCTGCAAGCCAGAATGACCTTGTTCTGCTGCTTTGTTTTTCTGTCATCCAGACCTGAAAGGATCTGGGATGGGCATGTTCAGATGTACTGCAGCCAGTTGTGCCAAACATGTGTAAGTTGTGGTTTTGTGAAGTTTAGCACATTGACCACAACTAACTGAAATTTGGTAGGCTACAAAAGGCATGGTGCCTGGCACTGTTGTAGGGCAGGCTTGGGGTATCTGCTCTTCAGATGTGGGGGAGTTAGAGCTTTGTAGCGGTGCTACCTTAAACAATTTTCCCTAACCTTTCTTCTTAAAAGTGACAGAAGCATTTGTGCAGTCCCTATATATATAAGTGCAATTTTTCTTTTCAAGTAGTGATATAAATTGTCTAATTTTGCCCCCAGAGTATGTATTTGTTGCAGTTTTTAAAGGGCTGTTAAATGCTTTGTAATGGCAAACAGACACAGCTAAATTTGCTTCCTGCTTACTTTGCAACACTTCTTCGTTAGTTAATATACATAGGGAACCACAGTGGTATTTAGGATGTTTTGAGTTGTCTTGCAACCCCAAGACACCTTTGTTTTATCTGTGTCGATTGTGTAGAGCTCGCAGGGCTGTGTGAACTGTGCATAGTGGCTTCCTTGAATATGTGAGGCTGTGAGACACACATGCTTTACCTGTGGGCCTTGGACAGTTTTAGGTGGCAGCGAGCATTAGAGGAGGTGTGGAATATTCATTTAGTATGTAAGGGTGTTTCTATCCTGTAAAACACCTGGTTTAGAGGTGAGGTGGTGGTGCTGCTTTTGCAGGGAGCTCCCTGCATTGCAGGGAGTTGGAGCTGCTCAAAGGTAAGGGCTATTTTTCTTTGGGTTTGTGATTTTGGTTTGGTCGATTTGAGTGAGCCCTGGGAGTTGAAGTAAGTGAAGGTTGCATGCTGCACCAAAACCAGTTAGAGAAGGAAGAGAATTATAAGTAACCTATGGGTACTTAAAAGTTGAATTTTATGACCTGAAACACTTAATAAAGTATCTTTAGTTTATGTGGTAGCTACAAGAAACTGCTCTAGGACCTGCAGCAAAAGATGTGAACAGCAAGTCGAGTTTCATTTTTACAAACCTGTGTTAGCCTTAGAGCTGTTAAGGTGCAGCTCCAGAGGAACAGCTGGATGGTGGTCTTACTGGATCTGCAGGATTATGGGTTCCCATGGCTGTTGTTTCATAGCTCGTATCTTTTGAATTATGAAAGCTCCAGACCAATTCTGTCTGTGATGTCAACCTTGAACTTCCCTGACATCTTTTTAATCCAGTCATCTGCCTGTCTCCATGCTGTAATTTAGCCTGATGGACTGCAGAACTACATTCTAGGGAAGTGCCATGGAAACGCCTAGACATCGTCATTAAGACATGGGCTAGGGGAGGAAGAGCTGGGCTCACACTCTCGCGTTGTACTTGTGTGTGTGTGTGTGTGTGTGTGTGCACACAAATATGGACACAGATGTTTCAGTAGCGGGAAGTTCCCCAGTCTTAAGAAGTGGTTTGCCCCTCTTACACTACTTTCTCCCAGTTGAATTCAGGATGATCTGAATATTCTTTGCCTTGTCTGTTTTATGTCCATTGACTGCTAGCCTTCAGCCATGGTTTTCAGTAGCCTGCTACCGTCTCTTTCCTCATCCTTTCACTGCCACTGTTAAGTTGTCCTTTTGCAATGTCTCCTTCCTCTCTCCCCCGTAAAATCATCCCTTTGTGACATTGCCTTCCAATCAAAAAGAAACAAGACATCTTGTCTCCTGCTTTGCTTTTATGTTAATTCCCTTTCGCTCAGCTTTGTCCTGGGATCACGCGTGCTTTAAACATAGGGGCCCATTCCTATAATGTATATCCTCAGTGTTTCTGTAACACAAGCAACAACCATGGAGTATTTGTTGCTGTCCTAATGATGTTACAGGCTAATTCGTGAGTACTTTTTTTGGTTTGGTTTGGTTTTTTAATTTGCTTTTGTTCAGTTTTTTTAGAAGTGTAACATCGGGACCAAATTTACTTAAAAACAAAGTATTAAGATTACAAATCTGTCTGATAGCAGCATGGGCCTGCTGCTTGCCCTTTCAGTGTTGCATGTAGGTGGATTTGTGTATGCAACTCTGCTCACAATTGTTGGGAGTATAGAGGAGAATAAATAGGTTTTCTTTTAGGCTGTTGTATCAGCACATCTTTTTCAGTCATTTGCCTAAGCTTTTAGTCATTACTCGTGAATTAATTTCCTTCAATTTGCACATATCTAACCATACAACATATGTTGTTTGGTGAGAGATCTAGCCTTTCTCACTCTGAAATTTAGAACTCTCAAGTGAATTTGCTGCTACAAACTTCACATGGACATAATGATCTGTCTTATTCTCAAGCCTTTTGGTGCAAGACTTTTGATCAGAGAATTCATGAAGTTGGAAGAAATCATTCACCCTCTTTAATTTACTATGGCTTTCTGGTTTTTAATGGATGAAAAAACATAGTAAAAATGCAGGTTGACTTTTTCCCCCCCACTTTTTATATGACATTTAGGATTTGGTTGCCGTCCTAGAATTAACCTGATGGACAGAAACGGGGTGATACCAGCTTGCAGTTGATGTGCTTTAGAAAAATGTATTTGTGATATAAGTGCCTAGAATGGCACAAAAATTTTGTTTTTCTGTAGACTAAGAACAATAATCGTATGAATCTAGTTGTCCTTCCTAAACTAGTTTGCTGGTCAGCTATTAAGTCCTAGACACATGGAAACTTACTGCTGTGAAGCTTTCATGCTTTTGTAGACTTACCTTATGAGTCTGGCTCTCAGGTCATGAGGGATTTTGTTAACTTCTCTGCTGAGGTTTTTTAACTACTGTGTGACCTTATTTAAAAGGGTGAGGAAGTGTGATAGTATTTAAAAAACAGATCTCAACTACAATAATATCACATGGGCAAATTCTGGTTCTGAAAAGTGCCTTGAGATCAGAGGGGTCACTACTTAATGGGAACAAACTGTGATGAAACACACTTACCTGGTGAAGTAACTTGATCTTGATTTGGCACTCCAGTCTGTCTGAGATGGTGGAACTGTGATCTGGGCTTTGCATCAAAAGAGGAGGATCCTCACGCTCTCATGGGTGTGTGATACTTTTGCAGTGCTTTTAATTTCTAATAAACCACGAGGTGAAAACACAGGGTTTGAATTTAAAGGAACTTCAACCAACTACTTCGTTGAAAAAAAAAAAAGAAAAAAAGAAGCTGAATACTTCACAATTAGAGCAACAGTTTTGCAAGTGAATAGTGCTAGCTAGGTGTTAAGCAAAGTGACACTCAGTGAAGGCAATAAAGAGGGAAGGTATTTCTGCATTTTTGAGGAAAATGTGGCTTTTTGGGGTACTGCCAGTTTTTAATGAGAACCAGAATCCTAGATTCTACATAGGCCATTATTTAGAGTGGTCTTTGTGGCAGGCAGTTTGGAGAATAATGCGAATGCAAACGTAACTTCCTCACAGAGTTCTGAGAAACATATTATAGCTCAGCCAGAAGAGGTTTAGTGAGATTATTCCATTTCTTGATATGGCAGAGCTCCAGGCAAATGTGCGAAGGGGGGAGCTTTAGCACCATCTGGAATCCACAAAAGCCTTCACTGCTGGCTGCCACCTTGAAACACTTACTGATAGAGAGATTTTTCTAAACCTGTTAAGCGCTTTCTTAGTTTATTAAGCTTTTTCCACGGTATGAAGTCTAACAAGGTGTCCGAGGATCAGTGAAATAATAGAACGTCTTTCAAGTGGAATTGTGTAGTGAAGTCATCTTCTAAATGCAGAGGGCTGCAAAGGGGGTAAATTGTAAACATTTCTCAAATATGATGTGCTACATCACAGTAAACTGAGTTTGCAAAATTGCTTGTGGTAAGAGACTGTGTGTACTCCTTTAAGAAATTTCATTTTACTTTCTTTATTGTAGATTCTGACTTGGTTTTCCTTGTTACACACTTGGGCTTTGTTTTTAGCTTGTATTTATTTTTTTCTTAAGAAAAAACCACAGAATTTAACTCCTGTCAGTGAACGGGAAAAAAAGGGCTCTCCAAAGAGTGTGTGTGTGTGTTCCTGCTGCTTATCAAGATTTCCATTTAATGTTCTTCCATAGCTAGAATATGTGCTGCCAGTGCCAGATGGCACAGTTTCTTAGAGAAGAAGTAGCTCTTGCTTAGTAGTAATGCAGACAAACAATACCAAATTAGCATAAGCAAATGTCAGTGAGTTAACATAAAGCCTGTGTTATTTCTGTCTTTTCTTCTTTTCCTAGGCCATGGGTGTTGAGAGTGACCAGGAGATTGTACAGATGATTGGCACAGAGGAACATGTGATGGCTGCATTTGCTCCTAGCCTGGAAGAATGCCAAAAAGCTCAGATTTTTACACAGATGCAGGTGTGTCTTTTCACATGGCCAGAGGCCATAAAAATCTAAAGACAGTGGGTATTGACCACTTCGCTGTGTCAGCAATGGACATACACTTTGTGTTTTAAGGTTTGTTTTGGGGAGTTATTTTAAGCTGAGGCTTTTTAAAGGGCCAGGACTTGTCAAACATGAGACTTTGCTCTCATTACCTTACTGGAGAAGAAAAAAATCAAAGTCAAGAAATGCTTTGTTTTCAGAAGCCCATTGTTGTATTTTAATGACATAACCCTGTATATAACAAGTAGCAATGTCCATAACATTAGGGGGTTTTGTTGAAGACATTTTTTAAAAAGAAATTGCACACCCCATTTTGCAGAAGCCCTATTGATGTGGCCATGACCGTTTCATCCTGACTAGATGTTCTCCTATTCCAGTCACTTGTATGAAGCCCACAATAATAGCCAGCCTCTGTCCTGCCAAAGACTCACCAGAATTCTCTTAGCTTATGGACTTTTTTAATTAACCAGAACATAGGCCATTTTACTGGGAGCATTTCCATCATGTACATATTAATCTGCTAAAGGAACCTTTTGAAGATTAATTTTATTTCTGCTATTTCGTTGTAAACTTTATCAAATCAGTCCATGTGTGATGTGTAGTGTTTTAAAGTTGACTTCTTTCTTGTTCTCATATTTTGGAGCTCTTGAGGGTTACAGGTAGCTTAAAGAGCTCCTAATTGAGAGTCAGAAGAGTAAAATGGTGATTCTGGAGCAACATAGAGGAATGTGAAGCATCCAGGAAGGTAGAAAAACAGAAATACAGAAGTTACTCTGTGCAAGAAATATCAAATAAGTTAATAGAGAGTTAGCTCTTTGTGGAAGATGGAAAGGATCGTCTGTCATTTAGTGGAGAGGGTAATTCTTTCACATACCTTCATGGCTGCATTTGCAGGCAGGAACTTCCTGTGTGGACTTGGATAGTTTCTTGACCCGACTGACTATGAATTTTGAGATTGATTGACAGCTGGTAAGAAAGTAAGAATCCATTACAACATACTCCTGGAGACAGATGTGGATGCCATGCAGTAGCTTTTGTGGATATTAAACATTGAGTGCCACCTCATGGTTTAGTATCTACATGAAATTTAGCAAGTACACAAAAGAACTGGAGGTGAAAAGTCTAATTAAATAAGCTAGATATCTCTGGAATTTATAGAATCCTTTTTTCTATATCTCTGCAATATCCTTTCTTTTAGTATTGTAGTAATTGTGCATTTTCACCACTTACCATTCCAAATGCTATCAACCTGTGATAAACAAGATGTTGTATATTAGTCAATTGTGTCAATTTTCAAATTTTTTTTAATTAATATCACTTACATCTTGTTATTTTGCAGTTTGAAGTTCTTATCATCTGTGGCTGGTGGGATTGCACTGGTTGAGGAATACACACACATCTCCACCTGTGGGTGTATTTGTGTAGGTTACAATTCTGGTATTAACTGAGGTTAATTCCTCCCTTCACAGGCACTGAAGTACATTGGAAACAAAGTACGAAGACAAAGGATGTGGGGAGGCCCAAAGAAAACAAAGATGGAAGAAGCCCGAGAGCTGCTGGCATCAACTATTCTGACCCATGTTCTTGTATGTAATGTTCTGGTTTTTTTTTTTTTAACTGCAGTAAGCTTGCATGGTTATTTATGGTGTGAGCTTTGTTGGCAGGGGAAAATGTCTTTGATGGCTTTGTAGCTGAGATAAAGTAAATCATCCTCAAAATAAAGGGGAAGACTTGGATTGAGTCAAAAGAAATCTTTGTGAAATGCTGTACCATTGAACTAGTCAAACTATGTTGAGGTTTTTTTGCATAGCCAGGCAGTATTAGCTGTTAGTTCAGAACTTTCATCTCATGATCTATACCTTTATTCTGATTTACTTTCATTTGCTATCTGTTTCAAAGTTACAAATGTATATTATCTTTTGCATTTTTTAAGAAAGTAAAGCACATGAATCCCTTTTGTAACTCCTCACTCAGCCCAAATTACCACGGATTTAAATGGATGTGTTCATCTAAATAAGAACTAAGCAACTGATCCTGAAACATCAGTATATTTTTGTTTTGTTTAGGTTTTTTGGGTTTGCTCTTTACAGGTGAAAGAATTCAATTTTCGTGCCAAGTGCATATACACAGCAGTGATGGTACGCAGAGTTATTTTGGCTCAAGGAGAAAATAAAGTGGATGACAGAGACTACTATGGAAATAAACGTTTGGAGCTGGCAGGGCAGGTGAGTTTTTACTTCAGAGCAAAGTATTGTTTTGGGGTTTTGTTACTGTCTGCTTTTAAAAGATACAGAAAAAGAAGCATCCCTGTCTTCTCAATTGAAGTGTTTTCCCTCTCATTTTTTATTGGCTTTTCTGTGTTGACTCATGCATCTGCTTCCCCGATTGAGACTAATACATTATATCCTCACTTCTGTATTGCCTTTTTACGTGAGATGAAAGGACAGAGCAGTGCAAATACAGTATCAGTTCTAGTTCTGATATAACACTGTTAGTGTCAAGAAGACAGCCGTAAGATCCATCCTCCAGTGCTCCCCTCTAACCAAGTGGGTAAGGGAATAAACTGGGGCAGAGGAGGTGCCTGCACGTCAGGTCCAGGCTGTCCCATTGTGGAAACCCAGCTTGTGTTGCAGCTCACAGAACAGTCACTAAAGCCTCCCTTAATCTGGAGCCCGTAAGATTTCTTGTTTGTTAACTGCGTTTCTGGCCTCTAGAGTAGCATGAATTAACAAAGTAAGTATTTCGAAGTTAACTTGAGCAACTAATGAAAGTGGATTTTGTGGACTTCTCTGCTTGCAGAATTTTGGCACTGGAGGCAGAAGCAGTAACAAAGGGCTGTAAAGGACGGAATGGTTTGACGTGTCTGGCTGGCACCATTCTTTTGCAGAGAGGGTGGCAATTCACAGCTGTTGGCCAAACTGCATTCTTCTGATGCAGTGGGAATTTGCCTACCTAGTGAAGGAACTGCTTAGCTAATATGGCATGGATTTTTCCTTGCCGGGTGGGGTTATTTGATTAAACAGTTTATATTAGGATTGGACTTCTATGCTGTGCTGAGTACTAATGTAAGTTGGGGTAGTCAGTTGACGTAGCGTGGAGATGTTAATCGGGTGAAGCGCTGCGCCGTCCCCAAAAGCGTGACGCGTTCGGTTTCAGTGCCCCACACGAACACTCAAGCAGGCACACCGGCGACCACGCCGTCGGGTGGTGTCTGGGCAGAACCACGGACCCCCCGCAGGCACTGTCACACACACCACACACCAGGATAGCTCACAAGCGTCCGCCAGAGGCAAAGAGTTGAGAGGGGTTCTTGTATGGAGTTCCACAGGTGAAGTTTAATCCAGCAGCGAAGGGATCCAGGGACAAGAACACACAAAATGGAGGGTCCAGGGGTTTTGTACTAAAGGAAGAAGGGGCGGGGAGAACATCAGGATCCAATTGGGCGAGGGCCAGGGGGCAGAGAGAAGGTGGGATTACAGATCATGCATCAGAAATTCAGACAAGTACACATAATGCACTGGATTGCAGCTGCTATGCATCTCTGCTGCCCACATCAGATTTCTGTTGGATTTCTGGGATTTCTGTTGCAGCACCAATAGGGGAGGGCAAGGGGAGGAGCAGGGGAACAGGACCAATGGGGCATTGAGTAAAGGAGAACTTGCTAGAACATAACCTTATAGAGGAACAACAGTGACAGGGTAACAAGCCTACCGAATAGGGGAACATTAACATAGTGTTGCTAGGCCTGATGGGGGAAGCCCTCCCTCTCACCCTAACCGAGGGGGAGACCTTAAACTTCTGAGCGTTCCCACCAGCAGTTTCCTATGGCACTCAGGCCCTCCAGCCTTATTGGCTCCTCGGCTACTCCTGAGGCTGGCCTCATCACTGCAGCTGCTTCTGCTGCAGGCTCAGCCACTGCAACAGTCAGTATCACCTCTGGTTATTGATCATGCATCAGAAATTCAGACAAGTACACATAATGCACTGGATTGCAGCTGCTATGCATCTCTGCTGCCCACATCAGATTTCTGTTGGATTTCTGGGATTTCTGTTGCAGCACATATAACAATATCTGTTCCTTTTTGTTCCTATCCAGTGGTTGTACTTTTTAAGATGTGTGCTTGCATATTATCTTGTACTCCTCCTTCCCACCCTGCCCTGCCCTCCATGCACACATGCGAACACACACACAGAGTAATCATTTGAGAGTAAAAACCATGTGCTTTGCTTCCTAGTTTTCTGAAGAAACTAGGGTGACAATCTTGAACATATTCAAAGCACAAATACAAGGAAAAAAACCTCTTAACCTATTAGGATAAGAAAATTTTTTCTTCAAATTAGTGTGTTCAGTGTTCATCACATTTTTACTCTTGAACTGAGGCAGAATATATCTATAAAGTGTTAGTAGTAGTAAGTTGATGTTAGTGCAACATTCTAATGGGATAAATATATTAATGTGTATTGGATTTATTTGGTTTCTGCTGTAATGTTATTGCTGTAGTTCAGTATGACTGTAATCAGTAAAATTAGTTGTTGCTTTGTCATCATATTGTTCTTACTTAACTGGATTGAAGAAATAGTTTGTTTTTTCCTAATACTTTCAGAGGCAAAAAGTAGAGCAGGTAAAAAGTTTTCTGCAAGCTGTAAGAAAAAGGCCTCTGCTCACACAGATGTTAACAACCAAAGTAATTTTAAATTATATAGGAAGAGGTTTTAAATGTAGAGGATCATCATAACAAAGCCAGTGCATATTTTTTCTACATCAAGGAGAACTATGCACAGGGGTTGTAATACTTAATTAAGAGTAGTTCTCTCTCGTGGTATTTTAAATGCTCATTTCAAGCTGAATGCTGGGATTCCTCTCTGCCACTTTATTGGTGAAATATTAATTTGGTTGGATTGCAGACTAAATAGTGTTAAGATTTTTTGACAGTTTCTAGATTATTGTGTTTAACTAAAGTTTGTGTGGATAAAATGGTTGTTGGTGGTTTGGTTTGGGGTTTTTTTTAATGCCAGCATGTTCCTGGAATAAAAATCCTGTTGATTTAAAATTTGAATAAATAAAAAAAAAGAAAAGATTCCCATGTGAGGAGAAAAACATAGCGGTCTAAACAGTGTAAAGACATAAAAGGCATTGTGTTTATAAAAATGTGTGAAAACAATAGCTGCTAATTTCACACCCCATGGGACAAGAGAGTAGGAAATGTGCTTTAGCTTTAGATAACAGAGTTGCATCCACTGGCCAAGCTGGTTTACAGAGCTTTCTCTTAGTCTCTCTGCCACTAGAGGCTCGGTAGGCCAGGTGCCAGCTGAGGTGTTAGCAAAACCTACCGATTTCAGGCTTAATCTTTTCACCTACCTTTTCTCTTTCCTTAATGTGTTCATTATTTGCTGAGCATTACTCTGTTCTTTGTCCTCATTTTTTTTTTTTGTTTCTAATGCAGCTTGCTTTGTATGGGTGAGATATGGAACAGCACCAAAATCCGGCACCCTGGAAAGCAAGGGATTTCTACCCTGTGACAAAAGAATACCGCCTTGACTTCAGAGATTGCCTAATCCCAGCTGTTCTGATAATATAATTAAGGCTGCCTAATGTCTTTAATTTTGCAACCAGTTTGTGTGAAAGGGAGAATTTGGCACTCTAAAGGCTTAAACGCTAAATAGCAATCTCAAGGCGCCTAATTAGAATTCTCTGACATTAAGCTAATTGCTGAAACTGTATTTCAGCAGCTTAACTTCTTTATTAATTTTTCTTAGGATTTTCAATGAAAATCAATTGATGAGCTGTCAGTATTTTTTCCCCTTAAATATAATTTGCTCTCTAGTGCTCCTGTCTGGAGCAGGCTGAAAGGCCCTGGACTAACTATGAAATCCATTGAATATTATCAGTGGCATTCCATCCTTTTTCTTTAATCTCTTGCTCTTGACCTAAATAATATGGTTATTGTGAGATTCTTCTTTGCCAGATAGTCAGAGCTCTTAGAGAGTCTGTGAGTGAAATTAGGAAAGTATGACACTTTCCAGACTGGCAAATAGTAACAAGTTGGTGTACTTGCGGTGTAACTGACTATTAGTTAGAGAAGAGGAAGGATGGTGTGGCTTTATAATCCCTATGGCATATGGAGTTAGGAGGTTTTTGCAATTTTATGATCAAGAACTCAAATATGAAGATGTGTTCTGTGTGATTTTTTTAAAGTGTTTAGTTAAATGTTTAAATCCTGCTCAAACCTGTTGAGTTCAAATGTTTACTGTAGTTAATTTCAAAAGAGTCTAGTTTTTATTTGACGAGACTATCAGACATCTTAAAACTGTACACATTCCTTCCTTTTACTTTTTCCTTACTCTTGAAATTCTTCCCTCATAATCTAATTTTTGGAGACTCCAGTGGGTTCTCTTTCCTAATACAACGCTTCATAAAAGTTGCTTTAATTTCTGGTGGAATTCTAATTTAAATTAACTGTGACATCACAGGTGAGTTGCAGGTGACTGAATTTCTTTTGAGGGTGGTGAGAGAGTAATTGTGTAATTTTGTAACTGTTACTGGTATTACAAACATCAGGAAGGGAAAGAGGGTCTACAACACCTTCCTCTCATGCCAAAGTCAGGTCTAAAATAGCTCTCTATGGAAACTGGATTCCACTTTTGTCAAGGGTTATCATGCGGTGTGTGTTGTCACCAGTTTTACAATTAAGTGACTGAACAATAAGTGTTTCCTATGTCTTGCAGAGTAGACTGTCAAAAACCATCCAGTCTTGCTCTCTGTGAAGGCCAGTGGGAGCATTTTGTTGCAAATCAGGAGTTTGTCTTGAGTTTCCAGGTGGTTTTTTCAGTCTTTTTATTCTTAACTGCATTTTTGAGGCCAGTGAGGTAGCTTATAATTTAAGTTAGCTGCTTTACAGTGCCATTTGCCAAATGCTTTGGTCATCCCAGCTGGAGCATGTAGGTAGAGGAAAGCAAGTGCAAGCTAGTGGCTCATCCCAGGGACAGAAAAATGAGTGATTTGCTTTCTTGTTTCCAAAAGGTAAGGAAAGGTGGGGACTATGTCTGATGGAGACAGTTAAAATTCAGTTTAATTCTGTACAAAAAAAAATTAAATGGTACCACTGACTCCAGAATGTCTTAGCTTGTGATGGATGAATATGTAGCTTGTTCAGCCCTACAATCTTGGTACACTGGGAACTACCATTTCTGGCACTGGTAGCAGCTGCCTTTTTAGTTCTTCTGACACTTGGAGCTGTTGAAGACTCAAGTCCCAGGACAGGACTGCCAGGCTTTAGAGTTTATACTGCTTGCTTGCAAAGCTAATCATAGTGAACACTTAAAATGTATCATGTATGCAGATTTAAGTGTTTTGGAAAGCTGTTAGTGTCTGCAAAGAGAGGTTGAGCAAACTGCAGAAGCAAAGCACATTGGAGAGTGAAAAAAGGTTACAAACTTCGGTAACCTTTTCATTTTTATGGCTGTGTTAAGAACTAGATGTAATTAATATACATACAGGAAATAATTGGCTTAAAATGCAACACTTTTGAATGATTCTATTGCTGGGTGGTTTTTTTTTTTTTTTCAATTCATCTGAGTTCCATAGCTACATTGCTTAAACTGTAGAATTTTGGGTTGTTTTGGGCTTTTTTAAGGGAGAGATGTGAAGAATATTGCACTTTCCAGATAGTACTAGAAAACAGTGACAGATGTTGAACCAGGTGAACTCTCTGTGGGTGTAATTGGTTTTCCATAGATTGTGAATGGCAGAAAGTAGCAGGATAAAAGTGTGTATGAGTAAGGAAGTTGCCTATGAAATGTCACATATGTATTAGAGTAAAAACTGGTCTTGCCTCCAAATCTTGTGTGTAATTCAGGGTTGTACATTTAGGGTATTAAATCTTTAAGAGTTTGTGACTGTAGGGAGGAAGAAGTAAAGCAGCTGGATTGTAACGTAGCAGATTTGGGAAAACAGTTGGATAGCACAGAGAAGTACAGCTATGCTAAGGTGTTGTCAAGGAAGGATTAAATCACACCAGAAAGTATGATGAATGTATAGGCTTAGACCATTCTACTTAATTTCTATTATAAGTTCTTTAATATTGTACTTCAACAAGGCAAAAAACTTACGATGAAATTATCATTTGAGAAACAGGATATATTTTAACTGACAAGAACTACAAATGTAGAAGTATTAAATGTGTTTCCCCTCTCCCCATTTGCTAGACTTGAAGTATAATTTTTCCCTTAATGCAACTGTTTCGTATTTCCAGCTTCTTTCTCTTCTGTTCGAAGATTTGTTCAAAAAATTTAACTCGGAACTGAAAAAGATTGCTGACCAGGTGATCCCCAAGCAGCGTGCAGCTCAGTTTGATGTTGTGAAGCATATGCGGCAGGACCAGATCACCAATGGCATGGTCAACGCCATCTCCACGGTAAGTGTTTGTGTTCTCATTTTAGTGTGCAAAGTTTTTCCACCATAGTGAATGATGAAAATATGTGTTAAATTTATTTGTGATGAATCTTCTGTTTTGGTTTGAAAAGCAAATTTGTTTAATGTTTTTTTATAGATTAAAATCGCAAAACTCTGTCATGGGCAGGGCATTTGGAATTCACTGAAGAATTGATAATCATCAAGCATTTTTTATTTCAAAGTGATGTTTTAGTGTTTGAGAAGGAATGGTAGAAACAGGCAAATTTAAAATAGTGATCATGGTTATATTTATCCAACTGGCTGTCTTCTAGGTGCTACTTGACTGTGTGGTTTTTTATTATCTGGATTTAGCTAGGGTCAGGTTACATAATTTGTCCAAAGATTTTTGAAAAACAGCAGGAAAACATCATGAATAGGAGGGGAAAAAAACTCTACAACCTCAATTTTGAGCTTTTTTTAGGGCAGTGTCTTTTATTCTGAAGTTGCTGGTGTGAACAAATTTTCAGCATAGAAGTTAGTACTTCTCTGTTAATGATACTGATGTATTTAACAGGGAAATCTGCTGCGTGTCATAATATGAAAAACCCCCTGATAACTAGCCTTTAAATATTTGTCTTGGTTGGATTTTAGCCTGTTTCCGCCTTCTTCTGGAACAGATATTTTCATTCATGCCAGTGGACAAGAACAGTAATAGCTGCTAACTTTCTTTTACCTCAGACATCTGCAAGAGCAGTTTGTGTGATTGTTCCTGGAATCTAGATACTAGCTTGTAAAAGGCTTTGAAATCCATGATTTTTTAAAGAAATTAGATTAGACTTCAGTATTTTAGAAGCTGGTAAAAATTGTGGAACTTAATTTTTAATCTTTGAAGCTCTTGAGAGGGCTTTTCTGCCTAGCATGAAACTGAGGTTTTTCTTTGGTTCTTGTAAACAAAATTAACTCCACATATTGCATCCAAAAGCACCAACAGTCTGTAACTTACAAATCCCGGTGTTAAAGCTTATGACTGTTTAATTTTATGAGTGCCCCAAATGTAGTTAAATCTCTACAGTGCACGTAACCAAAACAATTGACAGATTTGTTTCTCTAAATGCTAGTGCTTTCTTCTAGCCTGTGCCAGTTTTTCCATTTGGACTGACAGAGATAAATCTGCAAATATTCAGTACATATTCAGTAAAGTCTTCGTTCTTCCACTGTCTTTGGACTTTTTTTTGCTGCCACACAAGCAGTTAAACACCATCTGCTCTTAAGCATTGAAAAATAATTTCTCAGGAACAATGCCCAGTGCATACTATTCAAGAGATTAAGCAAATACCATAAAAATCATTCTTGGAAATGACAATCTCCAATCTCACCAGAATGCTCCAAT
Source organism: Ptilonorhynchus violaceus (assembly GCA_013397565.1). Classification (NCBI taxonomy): domain Eukaryota; kingdom Metazoa; phylum Chordata; class Aves; order Passeriformes; family Ptilonorhynchidae; genus Ptilonorhynchus; species Ptilonorhynchus violaceus. The sequence continues at coordinate 281,251 of VZRJ01001045.1, forward strand.
GATCGTCTCAAACAGCATGAAATAACTGAGCAGATTCATAATTACAGCAGTCGCATGCAAAAGAATTCATAGCCCTACTGCATCAGCTGTGCAGTGGTGCTCAGTGATATTTGCTACAAGTCCTCTTCTTAGTCTGGAAAGTACCAGAAGAGAGGGGAAGTCAGGCAGTAGTGCTACAGGCTTAATGGACATTTCAGCACTTCAAGAATCATCTGATGCCACTGAGGGAGCAACTTCCCATTCATGGGAGTTCTCAATAGGATGTTCTTAACTGGGGGTGGTCTCACAACTGCCCTGGCCCCATTCTGGGGGTTTTTTTGGACAATTTTTGAAGGATTCAGTCCGTCCCTTCCAAAGCACAAAGAATATTTTGTATGACTTTGTTAGACAGCATTTTTACCTCCCTTTTCTTCCAGTCTTTTTGATTTCAGCGTCTTCTGGGCAGCAAAGAAGAAACCTTGTATTGTATTCTTCCACTTGTATTCTCATAACTCCTAGTCTTTAAAGAGTGAAATGGTCAGTGAGTGAACCCTTCACAAAGATGCTGAGCAAATGAACAGGTTTCTTTTGACTGACTTACTATTGGCATTATGTCTTCCCACTTTCTGTTACAAATTTGAGACTGTTTGATAGTTCTCTTCAGTTGAAGCAAATAACAAAATCATTCATATGGGTGGTGATTTCTGCTGTTCATCACTGAATGGGATTGTGCTGTTAAATTGTAAATAAAGAAGCCAAGCAATCCCTCTAAAAGGATTTCAGTGTAGTACAGCAAGTGAGCTTCAAATTATTTGTTAGTATTGGTGAGCTGAGTGTGTCAAAAAGGCTACAAGAAATAGCAGAAGGCAGGCCTTGGGAAAATGTTATCTTTAGACTGACCAGTACCACGGTGCCTGAAGTAAATGGTAGTATTTCAGACAGGAACTTGCTGTATCCACTGACTCAGATGCTGAGAACTGTATATGGAGTAAATGTCATGAAGGGAAAAATTGCAGCACCAATTCCAAGATTACAGTAGAGATCAATAAATCTGCTTGGCATGGAAACATATTTATGTCCTAGAACATGCTCTGAACTCGACTGTTCTCCTAATGAAAACCACAACTGATAGTGCCTGTGACAGTCCTGAAACATGAAACTTCTGACATATGCATGGACCTTGAATTTCATGCTTAGTGTAATCCCACTGGAGAAGTTGGGTAGACCTACTTCACCCCACTCACACACACTTTTCTGTGAGAAAACACATCAGTGAGTCTTTTTCCTCTGGATTCTAAAAACAAAAGACTTCAAGAAAGTACAGAGAGCTTTGATGTCAGACTTCTCCAGCATAAATGCCTCTGTTTGCTACAAAAATAAGAAATAATGAGAAAGGCAAAACTGAAAGCTTGTGGGATCTGTTGTAAAAATGTCACTCAAAAGACCTTTCTTCTTTCTTAAATACTAAAAAAAAAATCTATAAAACAAAAACAGAAAACAATTTAATTTAGTTAAATTTGAGTGTTGATTTACCTGTGAGGGACATATGAAGAATATTATTTACGTGATTGAATATGTAATAGCAAAAGTATCCTCTCTGAAAGAGCAGTTCTTTTGTTTCAACTTCTTTTTAATACTTAGTACAGATACGCTATGACTTGGAGTTTACATGCAGATAGGTAATTAGAAGGTTGTTTTTTATAAATGGGCAACATCTGTTTTGCAAAGCTCCTCAGATATCATTCTGTCTAGATACTGGAAAAAGCCAAGACAAGGATGAACTGCAAAAATTTTTTTGAAACATTAATTTTATTTTACAGGGAAATTGGTCTCTAAAGAGATTCAAGATGGACCGCCAAGGTGTGACCCAAGTATTGTCCCGCTTGTCTTACATTTCCGCTCTGGGAATGATGACAAGGATCTCTTCTCAGTTTGAAAAAACAAGGAAAGTGAGTGGTCCTCGATCACTACAGCCATCTCAGTGGGGGATGCTCTGCCCTTCTGACACTCCTGAAGGAGAGGTGAGGAATTTCTGTTTTGCTTCCTGTGTTTCTTGTCCTGAGGAACGGAGTCAGTGTTTATTTTGAAGCAGGTGATACTCCATCAGAGGAAGAATTCTGATGAGGAGGTTTCTGGAGAGATAAGTTATCCTCAGCCTGCTAACACAACTTGTCTGTCTTCTGACATCCCTCCTGTTTACATCCTGGTCCTCCTTGTTGTATGACCTTTTTTCTCCTGCATGGACTGTCTGGAAACAATTCTGAAATCATTTGACTACGTGAGAATGACGTGAGGCCCCCCATTTTTGCAGTGAAACTACTTGCTCTCTTTTGATGAGAGCAGAAAGAAAGAAGTCCTAACCCCCTGTCCCTTTGTTCTGTAATAAACATTCTGTTTTGAAGTTGCAGCATCAACCTTCAGTTTTTCTAGAAACATGTACCAGTGTTTCCTTAGCCATTAGCTTGAGAAAGAAAACCGTCTTTGTATGTTTCATTTTAAAGATATCATTCAGCTATTTCAACCAAACAGTTGATGCTGATAGTCTTTCCTTTGTTTTCCTTTTTTCCTCTTGTTTTTTCTGAATAAAAAATACTTGGGGGGAACTCTGAACTTTATGGGTAAGTATGTAGTCAATACGAGCTAGTCTCATTGAGCAGCTGAAATAAAATTGCACTGTATAAGATACTTGGATATGTTTCATTTAAAAACGTTAATCTTTGTGTTAAAACACACAGGATATGTGGCAAATTGATGAATAGACTGATTTTGTATTTCCATTACACTGCTGAGCAGCTGAAGAGAGAAATATAGGGTTACACATGGTTGGATAACTTAAGAACTACAACTTCAGTGACTATACCTTTTATTGGTTTGTAAATGCTAAAATGTTACATTTCAGTGTGATATAGAAAGTTCTACCTTTTTTCCCTCCAAATTTTCAGGGTAGTTAATTTGTTTATTTTCTTTTACTTTATACTTCTCTTTTTTTCTTTTTTTTTTGTCAGAAGTGCAGTTTGGGGAGAATAAAATAAGTATAGTACTAGTACATAGGAAGAGAAGGGATAAAATATGTGGTTTCTTTTCTTTTTTTTAGGCTTGTGGTTTGGTTAAAAACCTTGCCCTCATGACTCATATTACTACGGATATGGAAGATGGCCCAATTATTAAATTAGCCAGTAATCTTGGAGTTGAAGATGTCAACTTGCTCTGTGGCGAAGAACTTTCATATCCAAACGTGTTTCTGGTTTTTCTTAATGGTATGTCACTTTGCAGCAGTCTTGACTCTGATTTGTTGCTGATGGAGAGTTAGGCTTCAGAAACCCTCCAACAATTCTTGGAGCACAGTCAACTGCAGATACCGTTTTCCACGTGTAAATAATTTCCTCTGTAAATATTTTGATAGGGTTGGGCAAAGTAGACAGGCCAGATGATGACACTTAGTTGCATGAAGTTGTGTCTTCAGAACTCTGCAGATGTGTGTAGCTTTCTACAATTGAAGCTTTCTCAAATTTCACCCCTGTTTTTAAACCCACTTGTATAAATAAGCACAAAAATATGTACATTCAGCTGCAGAGTCGTGTATTTTTTCAGACACTGACCAAAGGAGGTGCCATTCATAAAGTACTTTTCAAAGAAAATAACTGCTAAATTTGTAACAAATTTACAAATTCAGATCTTAATTTCCTGAAAGTATTTAGTAATCATTAGTAATTTCTGTAATCGTTATATGTTTTTATATATATGCATGCATTTTAAAGTGCCTTTAAAAATAAAAAGGAAACATCAAGACATCAATTGTTTGCAAAGTTTAGCAGTGCTGTTCTCTTTAAAATTACCTTTGAAGGGGCATCATCCTCTGTGAATGATAAGAAAAATTAGACCTTGGAAACAGGCCTCTGTTCTTTGTTGAAGGGATGATTTGGCACACATCCTTTGTGTCTGCACATTTGTGTTTCTTTTACACTGATCTTTTAGCGTTTCTAAAACAACAGGTACTATGATGTCAGATTTCAAAATACTGACTATTTTAAAACTACAGGTGTGATTTCAAGATAGCCTTTTGTCAACAGGGACTAGTGTGTAATGATAATGATGTCACCATTAATACGTTCTGCATTTACCTTTGAATTAAGTAGTTGTTGCTCAACCCTGCCTTTTCCCGGTAACATAAAAGCAACACTTGACCCAACTGCATTCCTTTGCTTTGCTTTTCTGTAGCAGTATGTTAAAGATAAGGTTCAGTGAAACCACATGCACTGTCTTCTGTCTTGTTTTATGGTCCAAAGAGGAGTACACAGCCAAAATATTGGACTCATCCTTCACAAGCTCAGTTTGCAGTATGGAACAAGATAGTATGTTCCCAAGTGTAGATGAACTAGTACTAAGCGAGGCAAAACAAGTTAACTGTTCAATCCACTAGTTTGTGGGTTTAATCCATAAAAAAATTCAGATTTTTGGATGGCTGACTTGGTCCTGATTTAAACTTGTGACATAAGAGGGCAGAAAATCGGTTAAGTACAAATCCTTTAAGCTTTGAAGACCTTTATGTTGTCTTATAAACTTCCTAAAGAATCATCCTTTGTCTTCTCCTTTAAGTTTTTAAAATGTGACCAGAGTTATTTATTTTATATATTAAGATTACTTTAATTGGGTGACTCTTTAAATGAATTTTACTCTCTTGTTTGTTCATCATGCATCAGAACACTTAAGTATGAGCTAAAGTGCTGTGCTAAGATAGGTAAGTTGAGCTGAGTACCTGAAGGAGAATTTCTGGTGCTGTTGTGAATGATCACATATATCAAAAATATCAGGACTTTCTAGCATTTCTGACAAGGCAGCAGGACAGCTCCTTGGTCTGTTCTTGGAAACCTTGGATCCATTTCGGTATGGGTGAAATTGCAGACTTCAGAATTGTTGTTTGTGCATCAACTGAGGAATGGGCACCTGAGCAGAAATGTATTTGAAGAAAGCTGGAAGAAGCACATCGCTCGGTTTCTCAAGCTGTTCAGAAGCATGCAGTCAGATGACATGTGAAATTCTGAAAATTTTTAATTGAGAGGAAAAGAGAGCCAATTCTTATTCATGTCTGAAAAGAGAAATTTTACAACTCATTATTTACAAGAAGCAGGAAGTAGTTCTATGCATGTTGCACATGATCAGAATTTGTAAACAGAGTTTTGGATGTGCAAAGGATGCACCAGGGATTTATCCTCTCTCTGAATAGGTAACATCCTTGGTGTCATACGTGATCACCAGAAATTAGTCAACACATTTCGGATAATGCGTCGAGCGGGTTATATCAACGAATTCGTTTCCATCTCTACAAATCTCTCTGACAGATGTGTCTACATTTCATCTGATGGAGGGAGGTTGTGCAGGTAAACGTCTCATCAGAATTATCTCGCTACTGAACTTGCTATGAACACTGTTTTATGCACTGTAAATACACTGGGCCAAGACTTCCACAAGTACAGATTTAAGCAAATTTAGTAAGATTTGAGCATCTCTTTTCTCCTTAAGTAGCCCTCATTCTAAACAAACAGGAAACTTCCAGTGCTAAACTTCTGAGGCATGTATACCTGTTTGCCATAATACCAAGAAATATGTCTCACAGTTTCGGTTTATTTCCTTGCTTACCCTGCCTGGTGTGTAGGGAGTTCCATAAGGAAGATCACCACCTTGAGATGTATGTGGTCTTTATCAGACAGAAAGAGTGCCTGAATAACAGTCCTGTCACAGAGGAAAGCAAAAAGGAATTGAGTGGCTAAGATGAGAAAGAGTGGAACATAAGAATATTTTGAGGCAGAAGATCAGGTTGATTTATGGTAGAGGCTAGAGACCCCAGTCAGATTATGGCAGCACTGTGCTAGGTTACTTAAATCACCTCCAGGCCCAAGTAATTAGCCTAAAGAACAAGGCACAAAAGATGAACAAGGCAGAGATTGGAAGAGGCAGAATGAGTTAATGAATGTATACATATTTGGCATTGACTAGCTGTGTGCATATTTTGTGTGTACTTTAACAAAGCAGCAATCACAGCTACAGGTGTCTACTTCATTCATTAATTGAAATTCCACTTTATTCATTATTTGAATCTCAGAGCATCTTGAATGTAATTTGAGGCACATAAGAGGCTCCAAAATAGTAAATGTGCAAACCATCAATTAACCATATCTGGTCAAGAGATCCAGAGTAGGGCCATAATCGGTGGCAGAGAAATCACTTTTCCAGTCAGGGCTAATATCTGTAGTTTGGGAGATGTCAGCAAAGCTTCCAGCTTTTAAAATAAAGACAAGGGAAATGGTGGATTTGCAGGAGTTTACCAAGTTTGCTTTGTGGCACCCCTCACCCTTCAATTGTTCAGATATCCCTATTAACCATTTAAAAGTGCTTATTAGTCTTCTAACAGTTATTTAGACTTCAGAGGGGTCTCCACAAGTATCTTGTAGCTGTTTGCTGTTCTTTATAAAAGCAACTTGTCCAAATAGCAACAGCCCTTGACGTTGCATTCTTGCATGCCATCCTTTGTTTCAGTGTTTTTGTGTGGGAAGGAAGCCTTCAGAGATCCATGTGCTGTTGAAATTTATGGATTCATCGGCAATCATCCCTAGTAAATGCCTGTGCTTTACGTCATATAGGCAATTGCAAAATGCATCCTTGCATGTACAAACTGTTCACTCGGTGTTCCATAAAGTCCCTGCAATAACCATAGTACTTAATGCTGTTCATAGCTTTGTAGATTGGGAAATCTCAAATCTTTTAAAGCCATCATCAAAATCTGTAGGTAAAAATTACAAAATTTTAGTTTAAAGATTTGAAGGGGGAAAAAATGGCTTTTACCTCAAAATTTAAATCTTATTTTTTCTGGTACACTTCTTAAGTTCTTCACAGACAATATATTAAACTAAGCTCTGAATAGTAACTGATGGTATTTGTGTGGATTTATCAGTTAAAGGTCAATAAATTTTAAAAGTAGTTTATAAAATAGGTTGTGCATCAGCAGGGTTCGTAAGTATAAATTAAATTACCTGCCTAAGTATTTGCTATGACAATCCTTTTTTTTTTTTAAATTTCAGGCCTTACATAATTGTCAAGAAGCAAAAACCTGCAGTTACAAACAAGCATATGGAAGAACTGGCTCAGGGATACAGGTACACAATTCGAGGAGACCAATATGCATCTTCACTGAGTAAATACTGTGTGGAGATATTTCAGTCAGTCAGTGTTTCACAACCCTAGGTTAACTAATTAGAGAAGGAATCTATCTACTGTCCTGTATAAATTCATAACCACTGTACTGGAGGTTTTCTGTTTAAAATCAAGTTAAGTCTGGTCTTCTTATTTTGTTACTGCTGTGAAATTTGGTGATTATACAGAATAAATGCATCTCATAGCCTCGTCTTTCTGCAAGTGGAAGGTTTGAGGCAATATCATCCTTCTCCTGATGGAAAAATCAAACACCTCAAAGGAGTATCAACCTGACTGCCCTAAACTAGGCACATTCAACGTTTTTGAAAACTGTCTTAGCAAATTCTTTGTTTGCTTGTTTGAAAAAAAACACACACAAAAGCATTTAAATTTAGCTTTAACTAAATTTCACAAAACCATCACAAAAACGTACCTGATTATCCTTCTATTTATCTGCATTTACAGTGATGATGAGCACATATGGGAAGATTTTATTTAGTTGTTCAAATAAGTAACATGTGTCTGTCAGACTGTGAAGCAGTGAATGGGCAACAGGATTAATTAAAAAAATACGTGTTGCTTTAATATGTTATATGCACAGAACTTTTCTTGTTGAAGTATTTATCTGGTTTAACTTTACATATTACATTCCTTTAGTATGGGTACTATGTATTTTATGCTTGCAGAAATATGGGACAGTACTTCTGGTGTAATTTTCAATTTATCTGTAGGAATTTTGAAGACTTCTTGCATGAAGGCCTCGTCGAGTATTTGGATGTGAATGAAGAAAATGACTGTAACATTGCACTATATGAAAATACAATTAATAAGTAAGTATGCATTCAGAATAAGCACTGGTAGAGGAAGAACTTTCATAGTGTGACTCTCTGAAATGCAAGCACATAAATAATGTTACCATTTTCACACATACACACTGCTCCCTTGCTAATGGTGGAAACTACTCCAGATGAAAGCTGTAGAAAGAAATCTGTTTGCACACATCCTAAATTATCCATGGGAAGTTAGAGAAAATTGTTTAGGTTTTGGGAGATCTGTTCCTGCTACTAACTCTCAAAAATATTAAATACTTAAAGGTATATGATTTTTTTCTCTGGATGTGGCTTTTTTTTGTTGTTCTGATCATTGGGCTGCTCATCAAAAGTAATTTTATACAATAGGTATCCAGAAGGCAAATGGTCCTATTGGACCATTTAGTTAGTTGATTGTCTTAGCATGTCGTGATTGTCTTCTCTTCTGGCTTTTCAGGGACCCTAGACATCCAGCTTACAATAAATGAAGTACTGGAATGAGACCTTCCCTTTGACTTTTGGATGTATAATAGGCCCTGATAAAAATGTCTGCATCATTCTGTGTATTCTTTACCACATATCTTAAAACCATTTTTGGTATGTGATTTTAATTCAGAAAGATTTCCAGATTTGTTATGTTTTCCACATACCTGAAGGACCTGCTGCTTTTTTTTTCCTCTCTCTTCTGACTGTGATTAAAGAGCCCACATTAAAGGAAGGATTCTTTTAAATTTTTAAGTCCTCCTATCTTTTTCCTGCTTTTTAATGTTTCTCTGACAGTATTCTGTAAACTGAAGTCTGCATATGAAATGTTAGAGGTTATCTCCATGAAAAGTTTGATCAGTAGATTTATGCAGAAAAGGCATTTTTTAAATAATCTGCGCTGGTCAAGTACTCCTGGAAGCTAATAGAAATACATACTGATTTCAGTGGAGCTGGATGAGACCCTCAATTATCTTAAACCTTTGCCAGATGTAGCGCATTAACTCTGCTAATTAAATTGCATTGCTCCTGCCCAGGCTTTTGAAGACTTTATCACTTTATGAAATTACTCTTGCATGCGCTTGACTGACTTCTCTATACACGAGCAAAGAAGAGTCCACACAATTGCTGTCATTTGTGCCAAAATTAAATAACTTTCACAGAGCACCAGAGCTGAAAAATTTAAGTTACAGGACAGTTGACTCAGCTGGGAAATGGGACTGTATCATGTGAAATCACTGTTTAGTAAAAAACCGGAGGAGACAATGAACTTCCAATGGACCAGTGTGAGGAAACGACTCCACAACAACTGCCAAGAAGTTCAGAAGATTCTTATATTGTCCATCAGTTTGTTTTGAGTTTAGCTTCAGTGCTTGTGGCTGACAGTGCCATAAATATCTGAGCTTGCATCGCATGAGCACATGGCTCCTTGTGTTTGGTAATGATATTCCCTACATCCTGAATAGTGGGTTTGTGTGCCCCCCCTTCCCCAGATGATCATCTTGCATTTTAAATGGTGTGACCATGTTGGTACAACTCGTTCTGGTAATGCAACTGATACAATCCACTATTGTAAAGTATCCTGCTAACATTCCTGCTTTTGTAATGTAGGCTTCTTTTAGCTACAATATCCTCTCTTTACCTTTTCAATCCAATTAAAGGGGTTTTCTTTAGAGGATTTGGCATTCAATTTCTTCTTTACACGTTTTGTAACTCTGTGTTTCAAATTTACTAGGTTGCCTTCCTTTCTTGGGCCTGGTTCTGGCAGTAGTGGAATTTTCAACCTGCAGAAATGTAACTGCTCTGTAAAGTTTGAAGGTCTCTCATTAGCATTGTGGAATACTTCATAAGATGCCAGGATCTGTGTAGGTTACATCATCTTTGGTTGAAATAGGATTGACCTCAATGGAAGATGATCTGTGTTGAATACCCTATATAGACACACACACACATATATATATATATATATATANTTAGTACGTTTTAAGCCTCTGGTTCTATTGTTTGAAAAGTGTCACCAGTTCTGTGAAGTTCTACAGAATGAGGGAGCAGTCTTTGCTTTAACTTTGCTGCTGGCTCTTGAGGCCATTTTGCAGTTACTTGACTGCAACTTGGATTCTCCCATTAGTATTTTCTTAAGACAGGCTTTAGTTAACACAGCTGCTTTTTTTCAAGTGGAGAAAAATAGTGACTCTTCTCTGGGTAACAGGTGATTTTTAGGTTGCTTGGACGTATTCGTGATTTACAAAGATTTCTAGGACTGACAGTTTCATTGGCTTACTCCTCAAGATTTCCAGAATTTTTTTTCAGTTTTCAGATTTCATTATTTTGCCAGTAGTATATGCATTGTTTCTGTAAGTTCCTGCTGGCACTTTCCTTCAGTCTGTATGTGCTTGTGGGTAATTTCTTAGCTTTTGTGAGCGTAAGGTGCTTGGCTGTCTTTTGAGTGTTCCCATAATTAAGATTTTTCAGTCATTTCCTTGGCAAGGTCTTAAAAGTTTAGTAATCAAATTAATTTATGTAAATAATTAAAAGAAAGTCTTCCAAAAGACTTCCAAGAGAAGTTAAACATTAAAGACGGGATTTTCAGAATGCATTGGGTTTAGATGTCGGAGAGAAGCAATGCATGCCTAAACCCAAGCTCTGTGTAATAAATCCAAGACGTGAAAGATAGACTTTGAATAGGTTTAGTTATAATTACCTGATTTCATAATTCCCCATTTCCTAATTACTTATCTTGATTTAAATTTATATCTGCTCCAGCCAAGCTTTATTGTACACTTCATCCTTAGTCACTCCACTTGCATCCCAATGCATGCTATGATTTGTCTTTACTGAGCATGGACTTTCTCTTCTGAAGCTCATGCCAGGTAGAACAAATGTTATCTCTCAGTCTTTACTGCCTTTCCCTGTCTTTTTGCTTCTCATCAGTACTATCTTTTAACAACATAATCACTTCCAAAATATTTGCAGAGCTTTTCAAATAGTGTTGTATTACGTCATGTCACCTATGGCACTGGATCTGGTTTGGAGACAGATGTTTCCTCTTTAACTGATATAGCTGACCTTGGAAAACTAAAATAGTTTTTTTAATACCTGAATCTGTCTTGCTTTTCCTTCTTCCATCTCCCCAGTGGATTTCTGGATCTCTGAGATTAGTAATTCGATGCAGAGGACTCTCATTACATGAGAAGACATTCCTTAGGGCATTTGGGTCTTACTGTATAAACTGATGTTTTATTGTCTTACTGAGCTCCCTCAGGTTGTCATTATCTGGAGGCTTTTCCTCCATTATGGAATTTCATAAACCCTCTTTTATTTCTCCTTCATTTCTTTTCATGTGGAAGCACTTACAGCCAAAAGAAAGTTGTTGGGTTTTTTTAATAAAAATCCCATATTGAATCCATGTTTTGACGTGCTACTGACTTGCATTCTCCTGAACACGATTGAATCAAGGCATTATGAGATACTGCTAAATTAAATAAATTCTACTTAAGTTTTTTGTTCACAAGCCTGCCATAATTCCTCCTCTTTCTTTTAAGAGATACAACCCATTTGGAGATTGAGCCTTTCACGCTTCTTGGTGTCTGTGCTGGGCTGATTCCATATCCTCACCACAACCAGTCCCCAAGAAACACTTACCAGTGTGCCATGGGGAAACAAGCCATGGGTAAGACTTTATTTTTTATTCCTCTTTGTAGTGTTATGTAGCTATAAGATAGCACAGCTATGTAGCAAAAGATAGCACAGCTATGTAGCAAAAGATAGCACAGCTATCTTTTGAAGCTATGTAGCAAAAGTGACAAACAGAAATTCTTTCTTTCCTGGTTCACATAAAAGCTTTGCTAGGAAAAGTAAAAGAGCACTTCTTTAGCTTTGAGAAAAAAAGAATTTACCTCTGAAAGTTGGAAAGATTAATGTGAAAACAGTACCTGTCAGTTTGACTTAATGAAGACCATTATGCAGGTCTTAACACTTAAAAGAGAATTTGGATAAACTAGGACACTTTTGCTTTTTTTGTTGGATTTTAGTGGTAATCATCATGGCTTTCAGGTTTTCAGCATAACTGCAGGATTGGCAGAGCGGTTTTTTTTTTTCTCTTTATGCTGCAATGTGCTGTGTGTTTCCAGACAAAAAAGAGTTAAAAAGTGTTCTCACAAAGAGAGACAGAGCACAGATTGAGGAGCATTTCCTTGACTGGTTGACTAAGTGTCCTAAAAATAAATATATCAATAGTTAACATTGACATCAGAGAAAAAGAAGACTCAAAGTGTGAAAGCGCCTGGTTAGTTATTTGAACACTTTCCGCGGCCATGGTTTAGATTTTGGGTTTTTGCTGTTTTGGATTAACAGGGTAGGTAATGGCTCAGCAAAGTAACTGTAACAAAATTAGTTTTCTGATCACTTCTTATTTCATTTGACAGTGTCATATGTGGTCATTAAAACCCAACCATTTTGTAAATTTGCTGTTGTGGGTAATTGACACCAATGAAGTTCTAATCCTTTCTTCAATACTCGGCTAAACCAGCATTAAAGCATCCAAGTTCTACAGCTTGTGATCAAGGCAGAGTGAGTCCCAAGAAGAGCCTGACCAGTCGTACATCAATTCAGACAGCTGCATTCAGACTTGTGCCCAGTTTCATGGCTTGTATTGATGGCTTGCTTGGAAGTTGAGAGCTACAGTAGCACAGCTCTGTGTCTTGAAGAAACTGCCGTTTCAGTTAGGTTTACTAAACCATTTATTTTGTGCTGTGTGTTCAGAACTGAAACACTGCACCTTTTGTGAGACTTCTCCAGCAGAATTAATAGCAAAGTAAATGCCTTATGCTGGACTGTCACGTTGAGCACATCAAAATAGTAGAAAATAGGAAGATGCATGTTCTTCATTTAAATTTAAAAAAAAAAGGGGGGGGTGGATGGAAAGAGGAGCAATGCAATCTTTTTCCTTACAGTTCTCCCCCATCCCATTATCTTTCCCCCACCCCTGAGTCTCTATTTTATGACTATTAGTCTCAGAAGGTTTGGTTAGTTACCACACACAGTTAAGCAGGATCAGTGTGTACAGAAAGCCAATTCAGTATCTGTGGAGTTCTTTTGTAGTTTTCTGTGTGAAGGTTTTTTTCCCGTTTTGTTTTGAGTGTCATTTGCAATTCATTGTCTGTGTTTTCTGAGGTTGGTGTATTCAGCTGCTTTGACCCTAGGTCTTGCACATTTAGCTCCTTGGATACAATCCTCTGACGTTCCTGCTGACGCTAGGAACACAAAAGCCATTGAATATCTCTAGCAATAAAAAAAGCCTTTGTTTCAGTTTGTTATGACAAAACACCTGACTCAGAGAATAAGCAGCTAGATAAAAGTAAATTTTAAAAGTTGGCACATGACTTGAGCTATATTTTGCTCGGTCTGAAGTATCTGCAAACACCTGAAACTTTTTGTAATAACTGCTTAAAAAAACCCACTGTAAGTGGCAATATAGGGGCAGAGAAGATTTTTCTCTACACCTATTGATCAAATGAGATTTAGAGGATATTCCTGAAACATTGCACGTACTTTCTTCTGTTTGTTTTTATGAAGAGATGTGATGTGCTGCTTCAAACCCCAACCTTTAAGTAACCATCCACCTTTTGTATTTTCTTTCCCCATACTGAAATTGCAGAGCAGCTCCTTGTCCAGCACTGCCATGTGGAAAGTCTCATGTCCAAGTCCTGTGTGTCACACCCTCAACTGTCAAAACCTGGGGCAGTGGAGGGATACCCAGGGTTCAGACTGGAAAGAGAGCCTTGTGCTTCTCTACACTGACTCACCCCCTCTGACCACATCACAGGGCTGTGCCAGCAGCTTTGGACAGTTGTTTTTGGTTTTTTTAAGTCTCTTTTTTAAGCAACATCAAGCTAGGGAAAGGTGGGAAAGCACAAGTAAATGGAGAGTGGACATCAGAGCTTGCAATGAGGTTTGTAATCCAGTATCTCTGAAAAGTGTTAGGTCCTAAAATATTAATGTTTCTTCAGCATAGCATTACATGTCCTGAAAAATACCTCCCTTTCATGGGTAGATGAGTTATCCTGTTGGAGGACTAGGGCTGCACTTAGTGACCAAACTGGATTTTAGTAAAATTAGATTGAAATTAAATGCCTCACTTTTGGTGTAGATAATTTACCATATGTTGCAGGTTGAACTGTAAGACTGAGAGGAAGTTAGGTGCAAATACAACAGCAGCTGCAAGGACTTCCGTTGAACGTTGACATTTCAGTGCAGGGTTAACAGCTATAGCTTAAAATCTCAGAAGTATTTGAGATGAAAATATAAGATTCTGTACTGTTTGCATTTCATGTGTTGGTAAAATAATGCTTAAGAGGATCAAAGGCTTCTGCAGTTAGAGAAACAGTTTTAAATTGAGCTTTTTAATTCCATTAAGACATAGAAAGTCAGTTTTACACATCGCACCTCTGTGACCATGAAGTGTTGTGTAAAAGCCTAATATGAGGAATGAAAACATCCGTGTTTTCCTGCCAGTAATCCACCATATTGCACATGCACATGTGCTGCTGTAAAAGCAGTGGTGTGGGTACACAAAGCAAACTGGACACTCACAGCTCAACTGTGCACAGCAGTTTCAACCCAAATGACATAACACAAGTCTTGACTGAGGAAAGGAGGATTTGGGGGTTGATTATTACTTTAAACTCTGAAAGGAAGTATTTGAGGGGATGGAGGTGGGTGGGTGAGAGCTTTATTGTAAAAACTTACGATGAAGCCACAACTTTGATATTACACAAAAAGGCCCTCTTACTACGTCATGTACATTCTGCTTTGCTTCTGTGAAGTAGCAAAGCCCCTTATATACTGCTTTGCCTTGTTCTGTACCCAAATGAATGTGCTAAAACTGAGTTGAGAAGATAAATGTGCTTAAAGGAACAGAGTGCTGGGGGGTTTTGACAGTTGTGAAAGCTTTTTGGTGAACTGAGAGCCAGATTCATTCCAAGTTTTGTACAGCTAGCCTAGAGGCACAGAATCTAAACAAACCTCAAAGCAAAACCAGCTGTTGCTGGTCATCACAGCTGGATCTGGGTGCATTTTGGCCACAGCTCTGTTCTGCCACTGCTCTTTGAGGAGTGTTTGTGCTCTGCGACACGATCTCATTTTGACACCTCTTCTCTCCCTGGTAGCAGACACAGAAGTGCTGAAGCAGAAATGAGCCAAACTACTTCTCCCCATTTGCCCATAATCTTTTTAACTGACTTCTTAATCTTTCTACTGTGAAAGGAGTATTTCTAATGCTTAACATCCAGATCACTTAATACATGTACTGTGACAATCTGTCTGAGCTGAGTTTGAGCCCCCTCCACAAGGTTTATCACAGCGTTTAAAAACTGTACTTCTTCCTCTCTTGCTTTGTGCTCGTATAAAAGGACAGAATTGTAGAAAATCCATGGTGAAAATGGGGCAAATACAGAATTACAGCAATTCTTTTCTTGGCGTGTGTGTTAATAGCCCTTTTGGCTCAAGTAGATTGATTTCTGTATCCTTGTTAATTTTGATTGTACAGTTTAATGTTGCTGTAAGTAATACACCAGAGAATTGGATTAATGCTTATTTTAGCTGGCTGTTTGTTCTGATGAGTTCTCAAAACTTTCTGCATCAGAATAACAATGCCTCATTTGTGCTAAATACGAGTAGATAGCATTTTTATAGTGATTATTTCATACTAAAGAATGATCAAATGATACTTGGAAAAAAAACCTGTTAGGAAATGGAAAAAAAGGAGAGAATACACACGTGCAATTACAATATATCAAGTACTGAGAAAAGCAAGAAAATTATCTTTGTTGTATGCAGGTCAACCTTGTGTGTTTTGCTTTAGCCAGGGCTAATTACCAATGAAAAAAATTGGTTCTTGCTGTTGGGATAATTATAAATGTGAGTCATTGTGAGCAGGGTTTGTTATGGTGAACTTTAATTATGCTTTACTTTTGCTTGGTTGTTTGGCTGGAGCAAACAAGAGCTCTGTTCTTTCAGAGAGAAAACAGAAATAAAGCTAGTGACTTCCTTCATTTCAGTGCCCACACAGAGGGCTCGTCCCAACACACCAGCCCTCAGAAGAGAGCTGCTGCTTTATTTTAAACAAGCAGATTGTGGTTTTAGGCTGTGGTTTGTTAGCCCAGTTTAGAGAAAGCATTAGTTGTATAACCATTAAATCCTAGTAATTAGGAATAATATTGCTGATATATGGCATGCTTTTTGGCTCATTTATTTCATTTGTGCTCTTGAATCACTCTCTAACCAGTTTTGTTCCTGCTAGGATATCTGTCATTGTTACATATGTATATGTTTTCCTTTTGATATGGTACAGCATTCAACTCCTGAAGAATAGCCTGAATACAGTTTATTATTGAGGCTCCAAATCTCAGTAATGTCAGTAGCTCATGGCTCCCAGACAGTACCAGTACTTTTAGGCTTATCTGAACCTGATTAAAATGCCAGTTTTGAAATATGTGAAACATTGGAAGAGAAATCATTTGCATCACCTAAAATATGTAGAGTGTCATCTGAAGCCCTTGATATGTAGGGGACTTCCACAGATTGTTACTGGGGTGCAAAGGACAAGTTTTATCTATCCAATGCTCTAGGCTTCATCCTGTCTTAGCATCCCTAACCAGTGAACCATAGCAGGTACAGCAAATAAGCATCTCAGAGGAGAAAAAAATTGCAAGCGTTTCAAAAGTTAAGTTTTGCATGACTTTCTCTGGAAAAGACTTCTGTCAACATCAGGAAAATATACCTGTCTGTGAAACATTTAAGATGAGCTTCACCACAACCTATCCTGGAAGCACACAAATGATTTATTCTAGATGCGGAGGGAAAAAGACCTCTTAAGTATTTAATTTGGAAGTGTATTTTCTTGTCTGTATACTGGGAAAACCAGGGGATTTTAGTCAAAGTACAATGAGAACAATGTCTAATTGGATTCTAAGAGAATATTAGAATTAGTAGTGCCTTCAGGTGGCGGGCCTTGTGGGGTATGACTGCAGAGGTCTTCAGTGTTAATGAATCCAGGCCCTGCCAGCTTGTGTCATACTGGAGACAAAAAATACTGTTCAAGGATGAATAATTTCCTTATCCAAGAAGAAGACAGAAAAGCAACTTCTGAAAAGGAGCAGGCAAGTAAAGCCTGCCAACTCTACCAGATTTTTCTTGTCATTTGAAAATGCTGTGCCCGTGGCTTTGAATCTACTTTCTAGAACCAGGG
Source organism: Ptilonorhynchus violaceus (assembly GCA_013397565.1). Lineage (NCBI taxonomy): Eukaryota > Metazoa > Chordata > Aves > Passeriformes > Ptilonorhynchidae > Ptilonorhynchus > Ptilonorhynchus violaceus. The sequence goes on from VZRJ01001045.1 coordinate 298,456, forward strand.
AAAGTCCAGGCATGGAAGAACCAGCTATAACAGTTTGTTTTCAGACAGCAGCTGTTGAGCTGTGTCTCCATTCTTGTCCTTGGGAAGGGTAGACCTGTTGTGATTTAGGAGAGAGCTTAGTGCGAAGGACAAGATAGGTCTTTGGAAATGCCTGGCTTTAGAGATTTGATTTTCTTGACATTTTATGTAAATGGACAATTGTGAGTAGATGCATATAAGATGTGAAGCTGACCTCCCCAGTGAGCAGATTCATGTTCAAATGTACTTTCTGACCATATGAAGTCTTCGTTATACACTGACTGCTTTGACCTTGCCAAGAAAGCAGCCCGACTCTCAAATTGCAGGAGAAAATGGAAAGGTTTTGAAAGACTTACATCCCAAGCACAAGGACTCCAGAATATTTAGCACTTGAAACTTTAAAATGTTAACTTTTCAGACTATAATTTCTTAATTGGAGACACAGCATAGTCCTGGTACAGCAAACTCCAATAACATACAATTGCTTTAACTTTTATTCTGCTACACAACGGTTTATGTTTCCCTGCTGGGTGTTAATTATTTTTTCCTCAGATTTCAGGAGACACTTTGGCATTCTGATGGGACAGGGCCAAAAATTTCAGTCTCAAGCTGGGAGGTCTATACAAAAGGTTGAATTCTGAACTGTAAATTTAAAATTAATTTAATGTAAAAAGACAAATACATTATGAGTGGGCTTCTACTGTAGTCTTGCTAGGAATGATGCTTCTAATTTCAGAAAGTAAATCAGTCTTGGCTCCTGCTAATAGTATGCTTTGTTCATGCTTTGTCACTTTCTAATACAGGCTGCTGTTGAACTAATTATTGCCCAAAAAGGGAAGGAAATAAGATGATGAGGATGCAGAGCTTGATCCAGTTTCTCTTGAACTCAGTGATAGTCTTTCTATTGATTTTCATGGAATTTTGGATCAGGTCTCTGAAACACAAGTTTAACTCCACAAAAAAACCCCAAACCCTGTGGCTATGAGAACAATAAAAGCAAACTTCATACTTGGAGTATTCAGTGTTGTGATTAAAAAAAAGTCTTTGCATTCAGTCAAATGGCTTTTATTTCTTTTGTTGTTCTTTTTGTATTGATGCTTAGGTTTTCTCTGTTCAAGAAAAATAATTCTTTCTGGAAGCTTAAATTATGAAACTACTTACATATTTATTTAAATATAGTAATGTAAAGTTGTTTTGATTTGGACTCTGTTACGATTTTTTCCCCCCTTCTTTTCTTGAAGAATTTCTTGTGATTTTAGTTAATTTGCATTTTGGTAATTTTTTAGCCAAAACATTTCTAGAAAACTCACTAATGTCCACTGCTTTTGTTTTTCTTTTATGTGCAGGTACCATTGGATACAATCAAAGAAACAGGATAGATACTCTGATGTATCTCCTAGCCTATCCACAAAAGCCAATGGTAAAAACAAAAACAATAGAACTGATAGATTTTGAGAAACTGCCTGCTGGACAGAATGCCACAGTCGCTGTGATGAGCTACAGTGGCTACGATATTGAAGATGCTCTTGTTTTAAATAAGGCCTCTTTGGACAGAGGTAAGATCCATCAATTCTTTCCCACTTCCCTAGTGTGTGTTCTAATACATATTCTAATAATCTTGTTGTTTTGTAGTGTTATCCTGTAATAACTTTTATTGCAGTTATGAGCATTAGAGCTCCAGTTAAGAAATTGAATTCCAAAACTGCTTTGAATGCTTTTGTTTGTTTTCTGCATTATTAATGATTGTAGTTACATGCATACAATAGTGTGGTGAAGTTGCCAACATGCATATAAACTTTTGAGTGTGGCTATTATAAGAAAAAATTACTAACTTCTGACCTCAAATAAAAAAGTGTAAATACTTAGTTTACAAAAAGCATAAGGAATGAGTTAATCTGTTCTGTTGGGCTTGCTTTTTAGATGGATTTAGATTACCTGAACCTTTGTTCATTACTAACAGAGAGGTCCCATTATTTTCACCAGGAACAAAAGCAATAGATGAAATTAGACTTGTGAGTGTATTTAGGAAAGGAACAGAACCAGAGGCAGTTTGTGTCATTGTGAGGTTGGTGTTCTGAGGGAGCAATAGCAGTATTGCCTACTTTCTGAGAGAAAATAATAGTATTGTCTAAAGCAAAGTAATTTAGTGTTCATTCAGAGGTAAATTAACTACATGCTTCCTTTAAAAATATCAAATTTGCAGTGCAGTATATTTTAAGTAAAAGTATGTAAGCACCGAAGAGAAGGTTAACTGCAACAGAGACCCATGGGTGTTTAGGTTTAGCCTGTCTCACTCTCTCCACACTTCTTCAGCACTTTATCTTAATGCTTCTGAGGGTTGGAGGAGAGTTGCCTGAAAACTTCTCTTCTCTCTCTTCTCTAAATAATTTCCTTTGAGAGCAGGCGTAGTGCAGTGATCAAATTGGTTTTAGTTTCGGGTGGCCAAAATCAGATTCTTCCATCACTTTATTCCCCCCCTCCCCAACTCCCTTCCTCCTAGTTGCTAGGCAGCAATAATAGTATTCCTAGACATGTATCTTTGGCATTAATGTCTGCTGCATTTAATTTATGCCTCCTTTTCTAAAACAACAACAGGCATGATTTAAAACTGAATGTTTTCTTTTCTGGTAGACTGGTAACATTTACAGGGAGAGCTGTGGTGCTTGTCAGGAATTACTTGACATAATCTAAGGATATAGATGTACTGTATGTGGGCACAACCATCTTTCAAATGAACTAAAATAATGCAGGATTATTAGAAAGCCTTGCTCTTGTCTGTCTGTAATTCTAAATGCGATTAAAGTCTTTAGTGTCATGGTTAGTTGCTGTACTTGGAGAGAAATTCCAGAGATGCTACTTGTCTGATCTAAAACCCCAAACCCCCTTGTTTTATAACAATATATTAAATTCAGAATTCTTTCAGCTGGGGAAAAAAGAGAAATGGGATGATTATACTAAACACTCAGTTAGTACTTTCCTGGTAGACTAACTTGTGTCAACCACAAACATGAGTAAAAGTTCAGGTTTCTTAGAACTCACAAAAGGAAGAGGTGCTGTTCTCATCCTATTACAGTCTCTTCTCTTGTGTTTTGTTCTCTGGGGACCACTAAAGGTAAGAGAAATGATGTGTGCATGTGTGTGCAGAGATACAGAAGTAGATTGGCACTGTAGTCCAATGTCTAAAAAAAGTAGCATACATGATCTGATGTTTAAATTGTGCACTAATAGGTATCCATGTACAATGTTATGCATATTTAAGCCAATGAATAATCTAACAAATAAAAAATATTTTATATTCTGTAGCTCAGCAGGTGGATCAGCCTTCTTGTTTTATTCTGATAATGAGTTATAAAGGATCTTGGAACTCCTAGGCAGATGAGTTTGTGTTCCATTTTAGGTTTTGGAAGGTGTCTTGTATACAAGAATGCCAAGTGCACGCTGAAGCGTTACACAAACCAGACATTTGATAAAGTGATGGGTCCCATGCTGGATGCAGCTACCCGCAAACCAATCTGGCGCCATGAAATCTTAGATGCTGATGGTATCTGCTCTCCAGGTACGTCAGCCTGCATGTTCGCTCATGGCATGTTCATATTCTAAGTGGAAGTTAATGTTCTGTCAGTATTTCTTGTGAACCTTGTTTTATACTTAGTGTTTTGGGAGTTTTTTGTCTTGAAGGTGACAGTATTGTAATGGACAATTTTAAAGAGTTAGTTCCTGAAAGGAGCATGGTACCAGTCATTGGGGGGGGGGTCTTTGTGCATAAGAAAAGGGAGCTTTATATTTAAATAGAAGAGTGAGTCTTTAATAATGTGAATCTATTGAAGCATTAGAATTTATAGTCTTCTTATATTCCCAAACTGGCAAACTTTTTAGTTTTTTCCTGTTCGTCTCTCATGTACTGTTGTTTTTTTAAGGATAGAGATAGATTACTTATTATTTTGATTTCATGCATCAAAATCTCCTAGCATGCTGTAATGCAGTTTGAGGAAGCAAAGCCTTGTGGTTTTAAGACTTAAGAAAGATGTTTGGAGAGAGATAAGAAAATAAATATATAGAAATACAAAAAGAGGTGTGTCACATTCCAGTGGCAATAGAATTGAGAAAGAATCCTCTCATACTGTCATCCTTCAGTTAAAAAATGGCGTAATAAATCTGCTAAGAAAGATCTATTAAGATCTAATAAGAAAGGTGTTTTAAAAGGCACTAAACTTAATTCCATTATAGTAACACAATTGGGTCAGTTTTGGTCTTTAATACATCACAATGGAGCTTTCAAAGTTAATTAAGAAAAAAAGGCAAGAATCTTCTGAAGTATTAGGATAGATAGGACTGGACTGAACTCCAGACTGAGACTGTTCTCAGCATGTAAGTAAAAACCTATTTGAGGTAGTTCATGGGGACAGAAGAGACACAGGCTGAAGTTCAGTGTAATTTAGTGGAGGAGGTGGGAGGTAGGTACTTGGTGTGCATTAGTATCTTTGGGCATGTTACTGATGTGGTTTTCAATGTAAAGGGCATGATAAGGGGATGGAGTGGGGAAAAGCTGTGTATGACACCAGTATCAATAGAAGTATGTAAATGGAAAGAGAGACTGATATTAGTCTTGCACAGCTCTTTGTGGAATGATGTGATATCCCAAATTTAGGTGTGAATTTCTAAAATTTGTCAGTTAAGGTGTTGCCTGTTAATTTTCTCCATACTTAGAGACTGCTTTTGTGCAGTCTGTTGACCCAGGGTACGTTGAATAGCTGTTCTCATAGTGCACCCAGCATGCAAACTGTTCTGGTTTGGTTTACGCAAGAAAGGTAGTTTCATGATTCCCTTACCATCCAGTATTTAATAAAATAACAGGGCATGCTTCTTGCTCATGTTCCTCCTTGTTTGTCTTCCAGCTTACTTTTTTTTTTTAAAAGCTTAAAATGTATTTTTAACACAGGTAGCCAGATACGTTTTCATAGTGCTTTTTTTTTCTTGACCTTTGTAGGTGAAAAAGTGGAAAATAAGCAAGTCCTTGTGAACAAATCTATGCCAACTGTGACCCAGACACCTCTGGAAGGAAGCAGTGTACCTCAGCAGCCACAGTACAAAGATGTCCCAGTAACGTATGTTGCAACTGAACTTTATAGCTGGGCAAGTGACGTGAAGGAAAGGGTCTGAGAAAATACTCAATTCTAGAAAGCTCCCTTCCTCAACTATAACTGTATTGGGCTTTGCTTGTTTAACTGAAGATGCAGAAATCTGCAATATACGAGGAAGGTTTTGCTGTCAAAAAGAGCCCATGACACAAAAAAATATACCTTGTTCTTTATAAGTTCGGCTTAATTTCCCCTTAGTTTCTATTGTAGCTCTTAAAACTTTTTCAGAAACATACTGTAGTCTGGAACTTACATGTAAACTTGTACATATAAATATATATATATAAATCTTCTCTCCATGTATATAAGTTCCATGAAGATTACAGTTTGGTCACAAGCTTGCCAATACATGGTAGTAGTTTGTAACTTGTGTTTGGTTTATAGTAGTAAAACTAATGTTTTGGCTTCTTTTTGCTTTGGCTAGCTACAAAGGTGCCACTGACTCTTATATTGAAAAAGTAATGATTTCATCAAATGCAGAGGATGCTTTCTTGATCAAAATGTTGCTGAGGCAAACTAGACGTCCAGAAATTGGAGATAAATTTAGCAGTCGTCATGGGCAGAAAGGTAAGGTACACATTTAATAAAAATAAATTAATGTTGTGTATGCCCACTATATGTACACAATACCATCATGTATGTTTCCACTGATTGGTTCAGATCTTTCATGGATACAATGATAGACCATATCCCTTTTTTTTGTTAAGGTCACCTAATTTAGCAATGATGTTTCTGAAACAGAAGAGAATTATTGGTGAAAACAACTCTCAGTTGATCTATGAATCTGGAAAATACAGTAGTTGCACATTTTAAACAAAGACAGCATTTTGAGGTTTGGTTGGGTTTTTTTTCTAAGTGAGAATTTGTGTTTAGGTGATAGGTTTGTCAGTGGGTTATCGAGAGAGACTGGAGAAATTCTAAATGGACAGAAAAAAACAGAGATGAAGTGGGACATTTGCAGGTCTGTGCAAACATACCACTCTAAAGATAAGACTGCAGATAGATAGCTCAGAACCATGGTGTAAAAGGGAAGCAAATCAGGAGCACAACCAGCAGAGACCAAAAAGAAAGGGAAAATGCTTTTAAAAATGCACCCAGGACATGATCTGGAGCACCTCTGAGTCTTCAAACTGAAAACGCGTACCTACTAGGAAGCTGCTTGGTGACAGTAGTGCTCAAGTTGTAATGTTAACAGGAAGATGAAAATCAGGAACCTAATTCCATATCTGCTGAAAAAAAGCAGTGAATGCCCTTTGACCTCAGTGTAAAAAAAAACGAGTCTCAGGTCATCCTCTGAATCTCAAAGGGTTGGAAGGTGTGAAAGGGGTGCTTAAAAAGAACTGACTGAAAAGAGTCTGACTGTAACCAGCTTAAAAGCGTGTTTTGATCCCATTGGTCTCAGTGTGGGACGGGTTTTGACACGTTCTCATCATTCTGTACACTTGGAAAATCAAGATTTGTAGTATTTGCAGCATGACCTTCTGCCTTACTGTATGTGCTGTGCTATTACCTGAGTGCTGTAATCTTGTTACATTTTTAGGTCTTATTTTAGTTTGAGAGCATTGCTTGGTCTCTTGTCAGATGTGATGGGGAAGCAAAGAGGTTGATACTACCAAATCTTTCTGTTGCAGCACATACACCCCTTGTGATCCTATCTTAATAACTACTGGAACTTCTTACTTCCTTTCTTTGACTTCTGAGAAACTGGAAGCAGAACACTGAGTGTAAAGCACACCAGCCTCTGACACCAGTATCTGCTAGGTCTGGTGGAGAGCGGAGGGAGGGAAATGAAATAATGGAGGATTCTGTTTAGATTTGAAACACTGATACTTAAAGCTAGTTGTGGTCAATGAACTTTGCAGTAGTACATCAAATTGCAATACTGCCTAATGGACATCTCACAAGCCAACTGGCCTTATGTGAGCACCGTTCTCTTTGACAGAGGACACACAGAAGATTGTTTTTTGTTAGGAGGAGCTCCCAAAAAGCATCCCTTTCAGCACTTTGACACAGTCTCACTCTACTCCCAGCATCACGTTGGGTTTGATCTTTTGCTGATTCACCGATTCACTTGTTGGGCTGATCCTGTATCCTTGGACCAGAACCAAAGAACTGTGGTGAGCAAATATGCCCTGGAGTCACCAGAGATCTGGTACTTGCACAACATCCATATGTAGATCTGAGCCAGTGATAAGAGATGAAACTGCAACATATGTCACCAGTACAGAGACAGTATCCACCTCGGGAGCTCTTAAATGATCCTTGAACAGAAGCACCTCTGGCATATTCAGTGCCTATGTGATTGGAAGACCTCTGAAGAGTGGTTGCTTACAATTGACCCCGTGCACAAGTAAGTGATTCTTATGGAATGTGGCATTTTTATGATGTTTCATGCCACTGTTCACTTCACTAACCTGTGTAGCCTGAAGTCAACCTTGAGCTCCTTTATGACCACCTAGGGCTGTGAGAGTACATAAGCATGAGTGACAATGAGATGGGCAGGTGTAACTGAAGTGAAAGACTGCATCCCTGTCATGAGATGCAGAGCTAACCACAGTAATCCACATTTCAGTAGTGCCCAGGTTAGGCGATCATCTACCTAGAGCAAACCTGTCAATCAAAAGGTAAAATGGGTGCAAAAGGCAGTATTTGATCACAGTGACAGCTGTTACCAGAAGTTGCCTCAAGTTTGTGTGTTATCTATAAGAGTGATCAACACAGTCTTTCTTAGTACATCCATCTCTCTCCAAGACCACCTGTACTTACTTCCACAGTATCTTTCTACAGACCTACAAAACTGGTGTGTGAAACTCTGCATTCTCAAAAAATACTTCCATTGTTTCTGTGGTCATTAAGGAAGAGAAACTCTTCTGATAAGCACTGAAATGTTTTTCCTGATTGTATTTGCAAAATGGATTTTGATCTAAAAGTAGGAAGCTATTCCCACTGAGTCCCCAAGTGATTTAGGAACCAGTACCGTTGAAGGTTTCAAAAAAGTAAAGAAGCAGCAGTACTTGGCTTTCTTTACAAAATTTAGTCTTGTTCTCGTACTACACCTTATAGGATAGTTTTGGTAAGTGAGGGGAGGAAGATCATTAGCTTCAGAGGCAAAACCAGAAAGAGTTGAGCAATTGGAATGGTTCAACTGCCCCATTCCTTCCTTTTCTCAAGGAATATCCTCCTTCAGGAAGATCTTGTGTAGAGTCTCTTTGAAATACTTTCTAGGCTCATACACAATGAAGTTGTGCAGTGCTTAAAAGGCTGTGACCACTGTTAGAGCAAAGCCTCTTTCTTGATATATTTTGAGGTTCTCTTCTATTTCTCTAAAATGCCGCATAAGTGGTATGCGGCATTTTAGCAGCAAGTTATCATGTAGCAATATAATCAGTACTGTGCAGGACAAATTTTCTTACTAGAATTAAAAAAAAAGCCTACAAGAGATATTAAAGAATCTGCTTGGTTAAGCATGATAAATATTTATGCAGATTTGCATGAAAAATTTAAGCAGGTTAGGCTTTTTTCCTAGTTTGGTCTATTAATCTGCACCTATTGAAATAGTTGCACAGAATTTAAATGGAACTGATTTTCGTATCTCTCCAAAAATTAATAAAAAGAGTGCTCCAGAAATGTAGAACCATCAGTGGAAATGGAAGAATGACAGAAGGAAATAGAATTGAGTCAGGCAGGCTGCAGTATGGCTTTAGGGTTCAGAGGGCCTTCCATGCCACTAAATGCTCATAAGGCATCTCACAGTCTAGAGCAAGCAAATACCTGTGGAAATCCCATGGTAATGAAAAGCAATATCTTAAATGTTGTAGGGAACTTCGAGGGCACCCATAATTATACCTGGCATTGCATCAGGTTAGAATGACTGATCCTCCTGTATCTGTGCTTGGGACCTATAATAATAATAAGCCAAAACCATCCGTTGTTCAGAATAGCAAACATGCCTTTTCCAGCTTGGTTTTGGAGATACGAGTGGGAACATTGCAACAGTTGTGTTACAGAGTTTGCAGGCAGGTGCTTGTAGCTGTCTAATAATCAATCTAACCAGTAATTCCTTGTGATCATATTCTAAATTATTACATTTCACTAGGACTCATAGCCTTCCTGATAGTAAAGGCCTCAGACTTCAAAGCTTCAAAGCCTTCCTCTCCATTCTCTGGCTTGTAGTCCATTTTGGGAAAAGATACTACAGTAAATGGGAGAAAGGAAAAATATGGAGAAGATACATTTGGTAGATACCAAGACAAAAATACTGACAAGAACAGTGGAGTTCAGTGTTTTTCAGCTTAAGTATACAACGAAGAACCAAATACTGACAATGGCAGAACCGAGAAAAGGCATGAAAAGGAAAGGGAAAATCTGCTTTAATAGCTGTTTAAAATTATATCTGGTATCATCCTCTGACATCAAACTGGGGAAAGATCAATCATAACAGAGGAATATAGTTCTGTGAAACAGAAATCATAATGCTAACAGTTTAACATTTTCCATTGAGAGAATTTTTAATTAGCCTTGAGTTTGTTCTCTCATATTGGTCTGAATGCAGGCAATTACCAATTCAAGTTTAATTTGTGACTGTTAGCTTTAAGCCTGTCATAGGGCCATTTAAACATATGATGAGCTTAAACTAGCGAGTACCTTGATTCAGAGAGAAGGAGAGAAAGTGTATGTCTGTCTGTATTGTCAGTCCTTTTTGTGAAATATTTTTATTTTCGAGAAGGAATGCAAGAAGATGAGACTTGATTTCATGGAATTGTAGTAGTGGTGGTTTTAAAATAATTAAATATGTGCAAAATAAGAGATTGCACAAACCACATCTCAAATTTTTCTATTATCTTTTTCCTGTATTCCAAATTGATTTGTATTTCAAAGCTGTGCTTTGTCACTGGGGCAGAAGGAAGCAGAGTAAGGGAATTAGAAAGTGTCTGGGATACAACAGATTAAATCTCACAAACCAGCTTTAGCCTTTTGTTACAGGAAAGCCTTTCGTTAAATATGTAGGTAGATTTTGTAGGCCTCTGTAATAATACAGATCTATGTCACTGCCTGTGTATTTGCTACCTTCTTTGTGTCCTCTCACATGTCAACATGGTATTGGCAAGGGTCACCACTTCTGGCCTGTCCACCACACCCTCTTTTCACGTGAGTCTATGTTTTAAGTACACTCTTTCCAAGCTGCCTATAAAAGGTTACCTTTCCTTCAAGGCTTGTCAAGAAAGAAGTATATGGAGAGAAGGCAAAATAAAAACAAACGAGGCCACCATGTTGTGTGCTGAAATGCAAATATTTTGCTTTATTTCAATATTCATCTTCAAACTGGATGTTGCAGTAAGATTTTTGGGACTGGGACTGTCCCTGTAGTATATAAAGTCCTTAAACTTCTACTGTCTCAAAAATAATTCTCTCTGGTAGGCTGATGTTTATCCTGAGCTGCAGGACTTTGTTTTCACTATGTTGCATATATATATTTTCCAGAAGGATAAAGAAACTTTTTTGGTTAATTATTTTGTTGTTTCAGTCTTGTATTTTTCAAGCAAAGTCACTTTTCAAAGCACACAAGACTAAAGGATTGTTAAGCCAAAGAAGCTTCATCTGAGTTCCATACAAACTAAATTATTATATTTCCAGATTTCCTCTTGCTTTGCTACAAGTCACAATGAGGAAAAAGTTGGGCTCCTTTGATGTGAAAAAAAGCAATATAACACTTCTCTGAAAGAACATTTCTCAGTCTCTCATGTGAAAAAGGATTAACACCTCCAACAAAGGTCCTGTAGATCACAGAACTAAGCAGCAACACTGAACAGTATTCCTGAGGAGTGGAAAAACTGTATTTAAGCAAGAGATTGTTTGAACTGGCAAACAGAAGCTTTTTAATAGCTGAAGATCTAAGATAAAGGATTAAACCTTTCTGAAGTATCTGCACTTAAACAAGTCTAAAGACAAGGAAGCGAGTTTAAATTCATGAAAGATGGTCTTTGTTTTCCTAAATGAACCATGTTCTTTAGTGTCAAAACAAAATCCATTCACAGCATTATCAACTACATAAACTTCATGACAATACCACTTATCTACCAAAGTCTGACCTTGCTTACTTTTTGAAATTTTTACTAGTTTGAGCATCTGCCTTCTGCTTGCCTAATTTCATAGTGGAGATGAACTATCTTTCTCCTTTTAAGGGGCACTTGTACAATACGTATAAGCAGAACATGTAAAATAAAATGTTAGTTTTAAATGGTTACTTTTGTCATTTTCCCCCATGTTACAAGTCAGACTTAGTATTTTATCTCTAATTAAACATCAGTGGGTTTATAGTAATTAAATGGTTGAAGTGGCATTAAAAGGAATTTGCTATTAATCGACTGCAGGAATGTGGGATGATTAGTAATTATCAGGCATCAGGAAAGGTGGGGATTTCTTACCATATTTTTATCCTCAGAAGTTGAATTTGAGAAAATGTCCAAATGCCATTAAAAGTTCTCATACCATTTTTTTCTGTTTATTTTTTACAAAACCGCTGCTTAGTTCACTGTCTTAAGAAGAAAATTACAGCATTTTTTATCTCAAGCAGCAAACAGGTAACCTTGTGACCTTTTCAGTAAATCCTCAACTGAACCTCTGAAATTAGGGTGATTTAGCATTTTATGGCACAGAATAAAAATCTCTAATTCTGTTTCCAAATAGTGTATCCTGAACACACATTTTATTAAGCTCTTGACTCATTCAGCCATGTGTATTTTGTAAAGTTCCTATGGTTATTGTTTTACAATAGCTGCTTCCAGAAGCATTGTAAGGGTTTCAATTAATCAGCTCTTTGTGTGCTTCAGACTATGCAAATTTATCACATCAGACCATTCAGCAGCTCATGGGAAAGCAGTGTACAAACTGTATTGTCTTCTAGCACCTCCTCTCATTTAGAGTGATGTTTTTAATAAGAAAACTAATCAAGTTTACTTATGCATTATTTATCTGTTAATTTTAATTCTGTTCTTTACCTCTTATGTCAAATGGGATGTAGCAAGTGATATGATAGATCAGTGAATGATTCAATATTGAACAAAGCTTATGTGATGCAGCACTTTTTTCTTTCAGACTTCTTTTATGCTTAGTTAGCCAACACAGTATGTAATTAGAGAGTTTTGAAGCAGCTGTACATTTTTTGTTCAGGCTTACTAATTTTTGCAGATCTGTTTGTCACTTATCTGAAATACACAGCGCTGTGTTACAGCTACAACTTCGCTTAATTATGTGATGTACTCTTACTTCTCAAGAGTATTTCCAAATTCTGGCAAACCTGGTAAATCTAAAATAGATGCCTTTCAAGTTAGTTTTAGCTCTTTTACCATCGTATCATTAGAATAAGTAAACAAGCACGTTTAGTAATGCGCTTCTTTTTATCTTGCTGATAGAAACTGGTATTGCTGCTGCTTCTATTCACGTCGTCTCCTTTGCTCTCTAATGTCCCTCCTGCTGGTAGTAATTAGTTTTCTATATTAGGTTGTTTTGACTTATTTGATGATTTTTTTTTTTTTCATTTGGCATGTGTGTGTATAGAACGCATCTTATCGTAGCCTGGTGAAAAACTTTCCCATACTGTTGTGTTCTGTCCCTGCCCCCTCCCAGCCGCCCCCCTTCCCCCTCTCTGCCGAACCGAGGTTTTACAAGTCTGGGTACATTAGTGTTTGTCAGCAAACTGTAAGAGCAACCACAGGAGAGCTACTAGTTCTGAAAACCTGAGTTCCTCCTGATTAGGAAAAGAAACTCTTAAAGGACAAAAGTACAGAGTCGAGGGGATCTTTATGCTGTCAGTGCCTGGTGGAGGAACATGGGTTTGAGATGCTGTCAGCGTTGATGCTGATAGCGTGTGTGGGGCTGGGGGCCATCATGCATGGTCAGGGGGCTGTCACTTATTGGCTGCCATACAATAGCATTGAAAAACACTGCCTATGGCTGTTTTATACTTGCATGTTAAACCACTGGAGATGTCTGATTTAAGGTTATTCTAATTTAAACTGTTACCCCTGCATTAAGCTGCCATGCTTAATAATCCACTTTTCTTTTTGATATGGTAAAATATTTTCTTAGGATTTTCACTGATTTTCCCTCTAAGGTGACATGAAATTGATACACAGATTTTTTTTTCTAGAATTTAATTTGTTGTTCAATTGAAAAGAAATGAGATGTAGCAAGTTGCTAAATGCTTTCTTGCTCAAACACATAACCCTCTTGTTAATCCACATTAAAAAACATATTTGCTTTTTGTTTTGTCTGCAGCCTTTTCTGGTTGTTAATACTTGATTCTGGTCCCAGATGAGACACCAGAATGTATAGGTGAGAGCTGATTCAGGCCCATTGCAGTATAGCATTTAGTCTCAAGTTGTATTGCTCCATTTCAGATGCAGCATATAAAAATTGCAAGAGGAAGGGAAGTGAATGAAACCAAATTATTTTGTATGTCCTCTAAGAATGCTGGGGATCAATTTTCATGTGATGTCTAAATCAGTAGCAATTAAGAAATACTAAACTGTAGCAAGAACCACAGAGCAAAATAGCGTACTAGTTTGAGTGTGTCATATTGACAAATATTGTATGGGGAGTAGTTGAGCAGCTCAACTGTGAAATGCAGTTCATACTTGGACAGGAAAACATTTGGAACTTGAGGCTGTGTTAAATCCAGCCTCTTTTCCTTTACTGTTTTATTAGCCAGTTGCAAGTGATAATTCCATTTACATGGATTAATTCACTTGATCACTTTTTTTGCAGCTGTTGGCTTGCCTGGCACTGCCCTGCTAAAAAAAAAAAGTAGCAAATTCAGGAGCTTAAAGTGCAGACCTGCAAGAAAGAAGTACAGAACTTCTGAAGGCAAGCGATTGCAAAATAAAATCAGGTTTACATTTTGAAATTAATTGCGGTTACTTGTTTTTAGAAGTAGTGTGGTATATAGGAAAGATGTCTTTCAGCTTTTTCGACAGTTGAATGAACTTTCTTAAAACACAGGGTAGGAAGAAGCTTCTCTCTATCCTCTAAATACACATAGATATGCTATAGATCTGTTACAAGCACAGTGACTTCTTAAAATACAAAAACTTCGAACCGAGGCTTTACTAGCTTTCCCCTTTTTTCTTTTTTCCTTTTTTTTTCCCCCCCTCTGTAAAATAGAAACTTTATAAATGGCCTAGTGAGCTTCACATTGCTGGATTCTGTCTAAATATTTTGTTTTTAACTTCTAAGCTCATTATGCTGTCTTTGTGTTAACTTGTATTAAAATCTGTCAGCTATGACTGGTCTCATAACCACAGTCAGCGGACCAGAATAAGTTAATTATTTACTTGTGTCACTAGTGCTCTTCATCTAATGAAATGCACAGCTGTGTTAGATCTGCAGTTGGGTGTGTAGGTCCTATTGTTACACAAGTCAGCGGAGGGTAGAAGCCGCTATGATGGAGAGCCCTCAGTTCTTTCTGCTGTTCTGCCTTTCTGTGTCGATTTCATGGATCTTTTATCATTCACTTTCACACAAAACAAACAACACAGTGGCTGTCTGCTATGGGAACCAGCTTGGCATATAAAAGGTTTTCAGAGCCTAAAGTAATTTTAAGTTAGCTAAGATTTAATTTTTGGCTTACAGGTGCCGTGAAGTCCAGATGCAACCTAATGCTTTCTTAGAAGTAAATGCAAATAAGGCAAAATGTATGCACCATAATACGTACATAAGAGAGTATTTATGTATAAAATTTTAGGACAAAAAAAGCTGTGCATGGAAGAGATAGTGAGTTGTTTCGGGTTGTTTTTTTTATTTTCAGAAAATTATTTCTTCTTGGCAGGGAGGGCTAGAAGGATGTTACTGATTTATCACAGTAGAACAATAAAAATTAGTTTCAATAGGTTTAAAAACTAAATACCACAGCACACACACCCTTGCCCCAGACTTTTTTTTCTGCTCCCTTCCCCCATACTTACCATTCTCATTCTATTAACTACTGTCCCATACACCTATCCCTGTCTTGCTTGGACAGTGGAGAGGAGCTCCCTCCTGAGCAGACGCCAATATCCCCCTGTGAACTGGCTGGTCGGGGGATGCCTTTTTAGGGATGTAACCAGTACCCTCAGTCTTCCAGGAGCCCCCTCCACTCCAGGACTGTTCCCAAAGCGTGCTCTGGCACAGTTGCAGCAGGCTGATCTCAAATAGCTTGCAGACTTTTTCAGCTCTAAGGGCTTCTGGAAGAAATTGTCCAGCTGAAACAGTAGCTTTGATTCAAAGGAGTATGGGCTTAAGCAGCTGCATTTTAGCACCTGAATTTGAATGTTAGATCTCTTGATCATTTATAGCTGCAGTATGTTGATCTGCAGAATTCACTATAGAAAGTTGTAAGGGTTGGAAGGAAAATTTTGAGATGCATGATAGACCACTTGAAATGAGTTTTCATGTTTCTGTTTATTCTTTCTTGAATAGTTTTAGAGTTTGGAGGGTTTTCTTTGTTTTGTATCCAAAACTGATAGAGACTGAAAAAAGCTTCCAAAACTTTTGAAGGGACAGTTTGTGTTCATGGACTGACAAAATAAAAACAGTCTGTGGGGTGGATTGTACTTTGTTATTAATTGATAGCAGTCTTTGCTCAGCAAATGAATGCTACCTGAAAAAAATCTTTGTTGTTTTTTTATTTTCCCCTACTCATCGCTTCTGAGTCCCTGTCAGAGTCCCATTGGATATGTTTTTATTGACAGTATTTAACAAAGATACCTATGATAAACAAATTTCAAATCAATAATAATCATGTATGTCCCAAGACATAAAGTAAGAGGCCAAATGTCTTAATTTTTTTATTTCAGGAAGTTAGAGCATCAGCTTTAAAAAACAGGTTTCCCTTGAGATGTTCCAGTCTGACTGGACAGAAGTTTCTGGTTGCTTCTGAAAACAGAATCTAAAGCTTTGTTACCTAATTTGCTAACTCACAAATCACTGGGAGCATTATGTAAGGCTATGCTAATTTTGCCAGTCCTGTCACAAGAGCTCTCTTCTAGTCTGCAGGTTGGGAGTACTGGCCGTGGTAATGAATCCGGGTAAAAAGTGATCCGTGAGAAAGAGAGGAGGAGGAAAACACTAAAGAAAATCTGGTGATGAGCGTCTGCCCTGCTGGTGGTTTGCTGTTTTGTGAATTGAAATGTTTTCTCTTCTGCAGGGGTGTGTGGACTGATTGTTCCTCAGGAGGACATGCCATTTTGTGATACAGGAATCTGCCCAGATATCATAATGAACCCTCATGGCTTCCCATCGCGTATGACGGTGAGTGGTGCTGTTCAATTAAAGAGACACTGTCCCCCAAGAGGGAAGGAGAAGGAAATCAGCCACAAGAGACAAAAAAGCTTGAAGCATGATTTCACTGATAATATTGTCCAGTCAGTGTGCCATGCACTTGCTCTGCTACAAGTAGTCAAGCCCTCTGTTTCACATTTTGAAACATCCTCCTGTAAAAAGAGTAGGGATGCAGCTGTTTGTGCACCATTCTCATTTTGTTCTGTATCAAGCTAAGAGGAATGCAACCGAATACTTCACTTGCATCCTTTCTGTTTGCAAATTTCTTCTTCTTCCTTCCCTATTGCCTGTGCCCACTAAGCTGTCTGGTGCAGACTGTGAGGTGAAGGTTGGAGAGGAGCTTCAGTTATAGTTCTAGACCTATATAACTTCTTATATTATACATGTCTCCCTGGAACTGAGGCAAGTCTTGCACCTGTGCTGCAGGGTCACACTAAATACCTCACTGCCTGGCCTTTATGTGGGACCTCAGTGCCTCCTTCGTACAGCCTCTGATCTTTTTTCCTTTGTTAGCATCTTCCCTTCTGTTCCCCCTGCTGCACTGCAGCGTGTCAGTCTCTGAGGCTGTTTCCTACAGCAGAAGGCCGCACTGGATCCTGCCCATTTTCCAGACAACTGGAAAAAGTGGAGTTGCTTTACTCGGGACCTTAAAAGTGTTCCCAGACCCTATGAGTCATCCAATTTTTCCCCTTCAAACAGGAGTGCTCTCTGTTCTTGGGCTTTCTCCACTCCTGTTGCATGCAATAGCCCAGGCTGCCATCTGGGTCAGTTTGCCTGACTAACTTATGCTGTGACCAGTCCAGCAATGTGCCTGTACTAATGACCAGACTGTTAATCTGCTTTTCTTTGCACAGGTAGGAAAGTTAATTGAACTTCTAGCTGGAAAGGCTGGGGTCCTCGATGGCAGATTTCACTATGGAACAGCTTTTGGCGGCAGTAAAGTTAAGGATGTGTGTGAAGATCTTATTCGCCATGGTTATAACTACCTAGGGAAGGACTACGTAACATCTGGGATCACTGGGTAAGAATCTGCTGTATAGATTTAGGTGTTTCAGCAGAGTGGGGAAATCCTGTTGAGACACATCTGAAAAATCTCATGTCTCAGAGCTCGGGAACTTTCTCTTATTTGCAAACTGCTCTGTGAGATAGAGAAAAGGGGCTGAAGAACAGTGTGCTTTTTTTTTTCTTAGAAGCACTTTGTGGTTCCACGTTTTAAGAATTGCTAGTGTATGCGTGGCTGTAATGGGAATGGCTGGCCCTTGTGGTACATATGAAAATTTCCCCAAGTTTTACTGCCTGACAAAAAAGCTAAAATCAAGGTTTTCTTTCTGAGAGAGAGTACAAAATTTCAGGTTTCTGTTGGCAGAAAGTCTTATATATGCTTGGAATCAGATAAACATTTTCACGTTGACTTTAATAGTACTGTAAATATGGATTTGGAGGCAAGCGTCTGTTCCTTGGGAATATTCTGTGTGTGCTCTTTTTTCTTTTTTCTTCTTTTTTTTTCCTTTCGATTACACAATGTTTCAGTCTGGCATAATACTCTAATCTGCAAACTTCCTGCTGTGTTGATCAGACTGGCTTCTGAGACACAGAGTTCAAAGAATATAAGATAGTTTAGGAACAGGAAAAGACCATATGGCTTCACATGCCTGCCCTTCCAAAATGTATCTTAATCCTACCTTCCTGTTATTTTTATTATCCTCCCAGTCCCCTTCTTCTCAAGGAGCAAGTTTAGGTCTCCTTTGCAAGTTTTTTTATATACTTTTTATTTTAATTGCCTTTCCTACCAACTTATTCCATATGTTGCTTCTCTTTTTGTTTCTGAGATACGATTTTATTTTCCTTATTCACTCCATATTCCATAAATTGTGTATCAAATATCCTGGTGCTTGAAACACTTCCTGTTGATATCATGGTAGCTTTTAAAAAATCTGACTAATCATGTTTCCTAGGGAGAATAAAATCATCTAGTTCTAAAACTCTCCCAGTCCCAAGCTTCAACTTCACCATGCCCTATTTAGAGACTTTGCTTAAGGATACTGATATTTTTTTCCAAGCAAATTACACAGGCTTAATCTGTTTGTTGTGAAATTTGAAGGCAGATTTCATAACAATGTGGAAGTTTGCAAATTTCAAATGTCTAATGAAGTTTTATTATTTTCTTCAATAGTCAACTTTGGGAATAACACTGCATGTCAGTAATGACTCTGAAAGGGAACTGCGATACTGTTGTCTCCTGCTTGGTTTTACATTGCACATGGATTTTTTTTTTAAACAAATCAGTGACCATGCTGAGTCTGTCTGTCTGTGTTAAGTCTGGTCATTCTTAGTGCTGAAGGTGGTAGCTGGGAAATAACTGAGTGCTTTTCACTGTTGCTTTCTGATCTTTAGGCGCTTACCCTCCTCTTACAGTTGGGGGTGTTTTAAACACAGAAATCTTTAGCCATTACTCCAGCTTGTAGAATGGAGCAACAGCCTCTGTATTGCTTACAGATGTTCCCAAGCTGATGCAAGTGCCTAAATAGAGTTCTCAAGAGCCCTTTGCCCTGCTAATTGAGCCCCCAGTGCCAACCAGGGCAGTGATCTTTGTCCTGTGTGTGCAGCTGCTAAGCAGTGCTGCTGGGGCAGCTGATGTACAGCCACTCAAGGAGGGCTTTCGCCCATCTGGGTCTTGGGTTGTGCCTCAGAGTGCTGTGCAGGGAGAATTAGTGGATGAGAACACTGTCAGGCTCATAGTGTGCCAGTGCTAAGCTATTCTTGCAAATGCAAATTTCTTAAAGCCCTCCTAAAAAAAGGATGTTTTGAGCATTTGTGCTGCATGTATTTGTTTACATACATGCTTACCTTTGTGAAGGAATGTGAATAGAAATACCCTAAGTCACTCTTCAGGGTCTGACACATTTACAGTTCTTGGTTACTGATAACACTGTTGAAACACTGCTGTAGAGACAGAGGTACAGGTACCATGGTACGGCTGAAACAGGCACCTGCAGCCATAGCAGCACGTCTGCACAACACAGGATCAGAGTTCAGGAGCTTGTTCCTTGCTGGAGTGGAGACAGCAGCATGTGGTGCTGCCAATGTACTGCCCTTATGTTCAGAAGGATTCCCTGGGTGGAGTTTCAGACTGATTGCCCAGGAAGCCCAAACATTTTTCTAGGATTCACGATTTTCCAAATTGTTTCAAATTTCTCCAGTACACGACACTCTTGTCTCTCTTAAGGTAGATGTGTGCTAACTGTGAATGTTGGTTTTGTTTTGGTTTTTATTCTTTCAGTGAACCTTTGGAAGCATATATCTATTTTGGCCCTGTGTATTACCAGAAACTGAAGCACATGGTGTTGGATAAAATGCATGCAAGAGCTCGAGGACCCAGAGCAGTGCTCACCAGGTATTGTTACAGACTAAGCACAAAACTCTTGTGTACATCCAGAAGTGTGCCCAGCTGACTGATGGGTATAAAACAAAGTGTGTTTACCTTGTGATACTTGACACAAAATGCTATGAACTGTTATGACACTTTTGCAGACTAAAAACTCTCACAGTAGACTGTGGCAGGAGGTTGCTCCGAATGTCCAGGTGTGCTCTATGTAGTCCAGAACTTGATTTTGCTTCTGAAACTTCTACTAGCAGTTGGTAAAAACACCATCTGCTAATTCAGAGTACACCCTATGGGCCCTTCCTGTCAAATGGCTCATATTTGAGGCATTTTAGGTGGTTTGTTTTTTCTTTAACATTTGTACTTTTACAAAATCAATCATGAGTAGAATGAAGAAATTTCTTCTAATATTTTAGCATGCTTTAATAAACAGCAAACCCCTTGGGGAAATTGAAGCCTCCTGCTTTTACTGGTGCTATTTACTTTTTTGTCTTAAAGCCAAGCTCTATTACTGCTTGCACTCATGTTCTAAATTTCTGATGTTCCTTGCTCGCAAAAAAGGGTTTAATGGCACAGGCTTTGCTTTGGGGATGCTTCTCGTAGGTCATTTAGTTCACCTCTCTCTATCAAAATAAGATTATTTACTAAAACTTGCCAGAAAATTAATTTCCAGCTAATCTTGAGTATTCTAGCAAGGATTATTCCAAATGTCCGTGGATTATGTCATTCCCTCATTATGTGTCTGATTTGTCACTGATAGATTTTCCTTTCTCGCAGTCACCCCATGCCCCCAGCACAGTGCAAATAACACGTGGCTTGCATAGCAGATATAGTAGATATTATTTGGATAGATAAATGTTAAAACCACATAGCTTGGACTATAGTCTAGCTAGGGTTTCCAACTAGAGTTTTCTTGCAAATTCAGCAAGAAGTGGACTACAAACCATTTGTACTGTTTTTAAGATGTAAACACAGTCATGTCTATCTTGCCCTTACTCTTCCCTATAACAAGCATGATTTGTATTCTTTAATTCTTAATTTATTTTTATGCCTATTATCATGTGAAGATCCACTTCTCTTGCTTTGCCTTCTTTTGGAATTAGTGTTAATTGTCTGCACAACAAGTTAACAACTCTGAATAAGTACAGCTTCTACCTGTTGATGTGCTGTTAGAGAATGGAGGGTCAGGTGTCTGCTGTACTTGATACAGAGGTATCTTCCTCTTTGGCTTTTCATTGCCTATTTCCTATGCCTTTTTGCTTTCCAACCTCACACTGTCTATAGGACAAACTGAAGTTGTCTCACATTTTCCATGGAAGTAAATACCAGTGATTGAACCTGGGAAAGACATCATGAAAAGATTTTTTAATTCTTGTCTGAACTTCTTCATCAGCCACATTAAGAAAAGCAAGTGTAGCACAACCACAGCTGCTTGCTTATATGACCATAAATGATATTCCCAAATAATAGGCTGTCTGCCCCATTTTCTGTTCTTCATGTGTAAGGCATTGTATTGGTGCTTCACATGAAAATGAAAACCCTGTCTTAGCTAACAGTGCACAGGGTTTACTGGAACTCCTGGCTTATCCAAATCCCTTGATCTGCTTTTGTTTTGCCTCCCCAACTTTGCAGCTGTTTAGAGATACTGAATTTAAATGAAACCTAAATCCCAAGTCAATGTAATGTTTATATGTAAAGATGGTGTGATTTCCCCACCCCTTACTTTTTGCAGATTCTTTGTTCCAGTCAGTAGCATCATACTATGTAATTAGGGCTTCTTATTTCTCTTTCAGGAAAACTGGTGGATGTTATGCTGCCTCTTGACTAGTCTTTCAGGAATTTTCTTTTTTCTCCTCAAATAATTAAACATTTGTTATTGCCATTGCCTCTGCTGAGAGGGTTTGCATTGCCAGCTTTCATATTCACTATTGTTTTATCATCCATTGCACTTCCTGGAGAGTAGATTGCATCTAACATTCTCTTTTTGATTTTAAAAGTAATCCTGTAACAGCTTCCAATGTGGAACTTGGCTGTCATTGTCTTGAAATGCATTTTATTAAATATCAGCTGTACCTTACCTTACGTGACAGAGCAAAACTCTATTTCCATCTGGAATAAGGCAGAGTACTTGAGCTTCTTGATCATCACTGATTCTGATTAAGACAAGACTTTGTAGAATTGCAAAGCAACACTCCTTGTCAACATGGTCCAAGCCCACCAGGATGTTGCCCTCTGGATTGGTTCTTGAAATGAAATGCAATACTTAATTCCAATGCCATGAGTACTTGACAATTAATCTATAACACAGTTCTATATATGGTGTTGCCCAGATCCCAGTCCTGCTAAATATTTTTAATAGATAAGGTGCTTCTAGCTTTTCTCACAAGAGAGCAATGTAAGCTTTCTACATGCATGGTTGTTTCAATGGATGTTGTCAGAGATGCCACCTGTGTGTCTTTTGGACATGTCAAATGTGCCAGTTCTGTTGTGCTGCAGGGGAGCAATGTGACAAACACTGCTCAGGGCTCCTCTCCGCGCTCTGGGGCTGTGAGAGCACAGGATGCCCTCCTCCTTCAGGCAGTGGTTTTTAGGTAATATTCTACTACTTGGAGATCAGTGCTTCAGCAAACGACTCCATTTTGAATTAGCCACTAGTTTTCCCTCACAGACACAAGGGAGATCTGCTGAGACCTACAAGGCCTACTCTTATTCATGGGGGTAGACTTATTTCCCCCCACTGGCCAGTGAAACAAGGAATAAGACCATTAAGCTGAACCCACTGTCCTTGCAGAAAATGCAGAATTAGTGCCAGTAAATTCTTAAAGTGCCTAAAACCACTGAAGTTAATTGTTTTATGATATTTTCTAGAGGCAACAGTTAAATACAAAGAAGATCACATATTTTTTATTTAAAGAATCACTGCATTTTATTTAGCGTTTAAGGATTTTAAGAACTTACTTTTTTCCTTAATATTAAAAATACCTCATTTTAATGATATTCCCAGTCTTATTTTCAAGAGTCTGCTTTGTTTTCTGATGTTATATTTAGAATAAAGAAAGAAGTTAGTTGCCCAGGGCGACAGCTGCAGTGAACGTGTGTATAGTTGGAAAGGGGAAGCACAGATGCTTTATAAGTACTGTTTTAACATTTTAAACAACTGTTAATGTGAGGGATTTTATAACTCATGTGAACTGGAAGAAGAATCTGATAGTCTCAGGAATCAGATGACAGACTGTTTCAAGTCAGATGATAGACTATTTTCAATCTCAATATTGAAATTTTTGGTACTTTAGAAATCACTTTTTAGGTAGGGAGGATTTTGGGTTGTTTTCTCTTAATGAGATTATACTGGCAGTGGGAATGAAACTTAACAGCTAAAGGTTTAAGTTGAGGTTTTTTTGTTTTCGGGGGCTTTTTGTATTTTTTTTAATGGGATTTCATCACCTTAGGAATCTTCAGCCTGCATCTCAACCCATGGAGTTGAGACCCCATAATTTTTCAAGAGGTTTTATCCTCCCATAATTGGGTTGAGATGTTACTTGGGCTCACGCTTATAAAGCTATTTTGTCATTTTATCCTTTGGAACAGCACCTGATGAAACTTCTGAAAGTAGACTTGTACATTAAATAATAATATAGAAGTCAGTTTGTAAAAACAGCTCAGGCACTTCTAGCACCACAGCAAATGCCTGTATCATTGAAGGTCCAAACTGCTTTCAAAATCTGCCTCTTGGGACTTCAGAAGAGAAACTGCATTCACCACAGGGTTAGTCCTTTAAAACAGCATATGAACAGTGATGGTGCCATCATCTGGGGAGGGGGCCCTGGGGAGTTTAATCAGGATGTAAACAACTTCTATCCATTCTCCCAACAGTGGAAAAAACAGAAGGTTATATGAATGAAAAGGACCATTTGAATTACAAGCAGATTAGTTTTAAGGTTCCAGTGTGGTCAGTGTAAGAGAAACTACTTTCCCCTAAAAACAAATACAACTTGCATCTTTAGAAGATATTTTGGTCTGGTAATTAGGCATGTTTTCTGCACTTGTTGCAAAGGATTATTAGATACTGAAGGCTTTTATAAATTATTTTCTTTGAGTTGCAGTAAGTTGGCAAAACCTTATTTTTAATATCTTTAGTATGCTTAACAGACTCGGTTGTTTGAAATAATAGAAACAAAACATACTCCAGAAGTAATGGGCCATATCTGTCATTGAATATTTTAGGTGGATTACACTGCTACAGGCATCAGAAACAGCACATAAACATGAGGTTTCAGTGGGCAGTGAAGCCTCAGTAACATTTTCTAAATGCCTTCTTTTTGCTGTCATGTTTCAGGGAATAGACTAAGACAAATATTTAATAAAGTGCATGCAGTATATTAGTGCTTCAGGAATTCAAGATTGATTTTGCTTCATAGTTTGCACTAATATTTACAACCTAAGTACTACAGCATTGTGCTAGTACATGAGAGTAGAGCTGATACTCTGAAATTGCAGTATGACAAACAAGAGGTTAAAAGTTTTGACTGCGTCCAACAAAAAAATCGGCTTAAGCAGTCTTAGTGGTAGATAATACACTGTACCTTACATTTTCACGTCAAAATCTTTAGCATATACTTGCATTGCTTTGTTAAAACTTTCCTCTAGCACTATAAGGACAAGGAGTCTTCCCAGACAATAAATAAGACTTTGGTGTGTATTGAGGAACCTGTACAATACAAAAATTAGTCTGTTAACCATCAAACATGAAAAAAATAAACTAGATAAATGTTACTTTAAAAAAACAGCATTTCAGTAATGAGTTAGCAATATGTGTACTACTTATTTGCTGATTTCTTTTAGTATTCTGTCACAGATCAAAAACATCTTTATTTTAGAAATTAGTCTTAGCTGTAGTTCAGCTGAAACATTAGGTTGATGATGGATTCATTAGTGGCTGTATATTGTTTTAGTTATTCTGCTACAAACTATAATGAATGTCTCATCAAGAAAGAGTGCCAAATCTGTGTCCGGATTGTCTTGGATACTGTTTTTGACCTCTTTTTGTTTTCACGTATTCAGCTACGTTCTGTGAGGTAAAGAGTTGTGGCCTGATGCTGCAGTTGCCACTTACAGAACTACATCATATTGCTGGTACAGGAGCAACACATTTGTGAGATCAGCAGCTCTGGTTTGTAAAATGCTGATGTCCATTGATCCTGTACTGTTCCTGCAGTTTGAAGACAGGCATTCCTAGAGTCGCAGAATGTATGTTCTAGAATACTTACTGCATTTTTTCAAACATTTATTTCAAAGGCAACCTACTGAAGGTCGATCCCGTGATGGTGGCTTACGTCTTGGAGAGATGGAACGGGATTGTTTGATAGGTTATGGAGCCAGCATGCTTTTATTGGAGAGACTGATGATTTCAAGTGATGCCTTCGAAGTGGATGTTTGTGGACAGTGTGGCTTGCTGGGGTACTCTGGCTGGTAAGTTGTCAAGTGGTACACCGTAAACATGCCTTTGTGCAACAGAACTTTGCCCTTGGTTGCAGGAAAGGTGCAATTGGTGCTCACATGCACCAATTAACAGCCCCATGCACCTTAATCAAAAGCAGTGTCACTGTTCAAAATTGGTACTTGGAAGATTGGGGACAGGGGATGATTCTTTATTGTGATCTGATTGAAGTTGGAACTGACTTGAGTGTGTAGTCAGTGGGCCAGGGATCTCTCCTGTTGTGGGGGCACAGGTATGCTCTTCCAGAGCCAGCTGTACTTGTGGGAAAGTTTCTCTTCAATCTGTCTGCTGACCTTCCATCCCACTGCCGACTTTCCATCCCACCCTTGCAAGGGATTATCAAACACCCAATCCCATATATCATCTGTTTTTTGAAAAGGGGAAAGTAGCTGTGTCAATGTACTCTTCTGCCATCAGAAACGAGATTACTAGCTGGACTAGTCACACATCTTCCTGGTACAATCCCATGTTGAACCTCACAAGGCTGAAGAGTGAGAGTGGGCACAGAAGAACTGGAGAAGAAAGCAACATCCCCTGCTTTCTTGTTCTCTAGCTATGGAATTCATAATCCCATGCATTCGGCTTTCTTTGGCTGTGCCTCTCCCAAATGCCTTTTGCTTTGTAGTCTTGTAAAACAAGGAGTTCTCTTGGAAGCATCAGACAAATGCTGACCTCATGCTGGAGCTTGAGAGACAAGCAGCTGTGTGTTTAGAAATTCAGCTGGCTTCTGCCCACCTGCCTTGTCCCCAAGGAACTTCTCTCTGGACTAGCTAATGGTCTTGCTTGTCTTACTCTGAGACCTAACCTAGTACTGAGTTTGTCTCCTGGAAATAAACTGGTTTTTCGTGTAGGAGAAGCACACAACTGGATGTCAGAGCTGTGTGGAGCTCGCCATGTTTAACACACTGGGTTTTGCTTTTAACCATCTTTTCTCTTTAGCAATTTTGAGATGCAATTTTAAAGCTGCCCTGTAGCATGCTGAAAATACACCACTATTAATAGAAGATAGGCAAACTTCTGTTTATATTCTTTAAAGGTGAGGGAAATGTTTTGCTTTAGCTTGGTTTTGTTTTAGCCAGGCAGAAAAGAGGTGAGACCAATAGGTATTTGAGATACAATGTTCTTGCAAGCTTTGCAAAAACAGGTGATGTGGAATCCCATGACTAAGGGAGGAAAAAATAAATGGTACAAGTTCAAGTTACAAGTTACTCTAATATTTATGGAGAGTTGGAAGGAGAAGGAGAAAGAGTAATTTCTAAACACCTTAAAAAAACACCATTGGAAACTTGCCACATCTTGGATATCAGTATCAATCTATTGGGAGAGGCAGGAAATTGGACTTTATTCACTTCAGTGCCTCAAGAGCGATATTTCCATGACACAGTGAAGTAGGAAAGTAAGGTGTGTTCTCAGTTTGTAATGTGTAAACGTGACAGTTGCTGTTTCTGCCCTTGGTCAGACCTTTCTTGTGAAGCGTGTGGCTTCTGTCCAGAAACCAAGCACCACATCTGTCTGCTCACAGCAGCAGCAGTTCTGCTCCTTGTGGAGCAGAAGTTCAGACAGAGGTAGGAGAACAGGTGTAACCAGAGGAGAGATGAGGCCTGCTCTGGGCACCCTGTTGTGATGGGTGATTTTCGGTTGGGCATGGTCCTGCTGGCTTTTGTGTGTTAACTCTTTTTGAGAGTCCTGTTTTGCTTGAGTGTGTCTTCAGTGTATGTAAGAAGTGACCCTTTTTTCTCATCCATGTCTGTTAAAACTACTGCAATACAAATAACATTTGTAGGAAGTTGTGTGCAAGGAAGGACATGCCATAAGTCAACCAACCACTTCTAACTATAAAGCATTGCCTTAAAAAAACCCTCACATGCTCAATTATTTTTTGAATAAGATCTTGATTTTTGGAGCAGTCCCTGAAGATTTTCAGAGTCCAGAGGAAGTGAAGGTACCTTGAAGAAAATTAGGAATTTGACCTTTAGAAGTAAAACTGCATTTTATTTTTAAGTTGTTGCTAATATATTTCATTTTTGGAAGTTCGTAGCAAAGTTTAATAACTCTTTAAATAATTGTGAAAGAAACTACTGTGTCAGACAGAGCTTTTCTGATTCTGTGAAAAGCTGTCTGATGTGTGAAAGTAATCAATAAGAGGAAGTTTCTGCTAAATTTTATGCTGTGTCTACCAGTAGCTGAAGCAAGTGGCCCTATAATGAGCATCACAGTAGAGACCAAGTCATTAAGAGAAACTTCGAAATGGGCCTTTTCAGTGACTCAGGCATTAATAAGACATTGCTGCAAGAAACCTTTTAGAAACATTGTTTTGAGCCTACCATTAAGGGCACTTGTCTTATGGAAGATGAGCCCTTCATCTCAGACAAGGACTAGCCACTGGGTATGTTTTTCTGCAAGACAGTAACTGCAGATCAGTGTTGGGGCCTGAACTGGTATTTTCACAGGAGAAGGGGGCTGTTTGTGGCAGTGACAGAATTTGTCCCTGTAAAAAATGCAGATGAAACTTACTATGATTTACTGGGTTTATGCAAATTTTCCAACTTAGCTGTTGTACAGGTGCTCAGGGGCAGAACTCCATGGCAGTGAGTAGAATTTGGTCCTTTTTTGATTATTCTGATTTCTATAGCATGTGCATTGTAAAATACACATGAACAAAAATTGTTTCTGGTCTAGATTCAGCCTTGGCACAGTTGCCTTTCCCTGACCAGTTTAGTGTCAATTCTAGTACCAAATGATCTTTCAAGTACTTGTTTCTGTGATCTCTGTTTGACAGAGTTTTGTGCTAACTGCACCTTAATCTTTCTGGGTGGTCCCCACCCAAGTACAAAGCAGGCCCAGAACGGTGTAGCTTTGAGCCTGGGTGTAGTGAGTAGTCTCTGCTCCTCAGTCCCTAGGAGCTGTAATTAGATGCCAGACATCTGCTGATAGCAGAAAAGTTGTCGCGTGAGGCTTCCAGGGCTTGCAAGACTGCTCCTTTTGACAGCAATTGCTTGCTTGTCATCGTAGGAGAACAGCTCCTATTTAAGTCACTTCCTCCCACCATAAAAGTATACCTATCCCTATAAATATGGACATGGGGAGTAGTTATAAACCTGCATTGAGGTCTGTTCTGTTTTACAGGCATGCTAACATTTACCCTACGTAACAGCATCTTACAGGAGAAGCCTGTTCCAGGGAAACACCTAGTGCAGTCCATTACTCTCTTACTGCCTATAGTCAGCTTTAGACAAGGCCAAAGCAATTACTGGGAATAAATAAAGCTTAATTCCTCATCACAAACGGCAGAAATGTGATTAAGGCTTCTGTACCATTGGTTAAAAGCTTTCTTGGTTTAAAGAAAAAGAAAAAATACCCCATGTAAAGGTCAAGGCAACCACAGTTTCCTTAGAAAATAACCAGCTCTTCACCATGCTCTTTAAGTTTGTTTGTAAAAGAGAAGTAGCAGACTCTGAAAAAGTAACTGGAAGACTAATGCCAGCCCTCATAACCAGGAACTTTACCAGCTTTATTGAATCTGTCCCCACTGACTTCCACATGCTCTGGATCAAGTTGTTCACTGGTAACAGAAACAAGTGACTAAGCATTGGCTTTATTGCCCATGTTGACTGTCAGCCTCATTCTGTACCACAAAAGCCTGTAGGACTTTCGCTAATTCTTCCTTAATTGGATCTTCAGACTGTCATGATTTTATGCCAGAAATATAAATTTGAAACATAGGAACAAGAAAAGACTTTGTTAGACCATTAGGAAGTGCTCAGTCACTCTGTGTTCCCAAAGGACTGGCTTTCTCAACTCTCAAAAACCAGAAGATTAAATATACAGGAGAATGAAGAAATAGGGACATTGGAAACCTGATATTGATAAGAAATACTTTCTACTACCACTGAATTTGAGTCCCAATAATGTAAAGATGGTTGACTAGCCTATCTATTCCTTATATAGTTGAGGTTATATCTATGACAAAAAATCCCTTTCCCCACAAATTTTAAGATCATTATTTGAGCAAAGAGCACAAAGAATATGTGTTAAAGCAATTTTACTGGTTTTCTATCTTGACTGAAGTTTTGGCTGTTCACACAGATGTAAGATGACAAGTGCCTCTTTTCTGGAAAGTAGAATGATTTGAGACATTACAGGGTGAAATTGCATAGAAAGAAACTTCTTTCTTCTTGCCTCTTCTTTTTGTGACATATATATAAGACAGAAATTGGACCATTAACCATTTTTTCAGAAACACTTAGCTTTGTTCACCTCTTTTCTGTCACTACACAGTGCTGAATTTGTGTTGGCATTTATGTGAGTGCTGAAGAAGCAGAAGTTAGTCCTGTTGGCTCCTGAGCATTGTGATTGCCCTCCAAGAAAAGTGCAGGTTTGACATTAAGCTCCTATCAGTCAGATTATTTAAGGGCTTAAAGTTATGACTTACTTAAGTGCTAAAATGCGTCTCAAGCATTTGGTACTTTCCAGGACTGAGGCAGATGGACAAAAAACCCCAGTGGCTAGTGGCAGTTGTTCTTTCTGCAGAAATTCACTTATGGACCAACTCTAACTTTCTTTTTGTTTGTTTCCCTAGGTGCCACTACTGCAAATCATCGTGTCATGTATCTTCTCTGCGCATACCTTATGCCTGTAAACTCTTATTCCAAGAACTGCAGTCCATGAACATCATACCTAGGCTAAAACTGGCTAAGTACAATGAATGAACAAGATGACAAAGACCAAAAAAAGTACCTGAAGAAATGGAAATCCAGCCTATATAACTGGGAGGTTTTTTTGGTGAACAGGAATAAATATTAAAACCTGAGTGAAGGGAGTAAGACAGTAAGAAATCTTTCTTACATATCCTCCCTGTTTTTAAGTTGACATGAAAGTCTGTCAGTAATATATACACTAGGAGCAGTTACAAAAGCCTTGACCAGTCATGAGCAGAACATGCGGAAATTATGGAATAAGGCCATGGTCCAGCAAAGCACTTGGATCACTTCAAAAAATTCCATGCTTGCTTTTGAAAAGTTCTTTGCTGGACTAGGGCTTAAGCTGAGCTAAATACATATCTCATTCATAGAGGTTAAAAATGTTTTTCAAACCAGTGTAATAAACGTTTTAAATAATACTGGCTGAATATATTGAGAATTGTGTAAGAATGGTAAGGTCTTACAGTGTCTAAACCATTTTCTGTTCCTAAAGCAGTTTGTTAAAGTGTTAAAATTTTCTTAAGTAGTGTCAAGCTTAGAGAAATGAAACTACTTTCTCAAGAACTTGAGATCAGATGTTTGGAGTGAAATTTCAATATGCAGGTGCATTTGTGTGCAAGCAGTGGTGTGATTATACAGCTAATCTGCTCTCAAGTAAATGTACACAGTTCCCATGAAGTTCAAGGGAGGAGGTGACTGCATATGTAGCAAGTGCATGATACAGCACACAAATATGCATTCCATTCCTACTGAGGGTAGTAGATTTGATAATACACTGGCTCAAAGCCCTGAAAAGACAGGCTGCAAACACCAGGTAATGATGTGTGCTGTCATAGGACTTCAGAACTTTTTTAAAATATGGGCATAGACAAAACTTTTTTTGAGAACAAAATGAAACCAAACCTACAAAGAAAAACAAATCCTTCACTGACAGTGAAGCAGGTTTGAATGACCTGAAAGGATTTAGAAAGGGAACAGTGGGATTTTTTCATGAGATGCAAGGCCTGGAACTAAAGCAGTGGATGAACTAAGAATAATTTAGTACCCTAAACTCACTTGAGCCCTTACTCAGCAAAGCATGCGGTTAACTTTCTAAGCAAAGGAGGAGCCTCACTGAAGTCCAGATGAAGTCTGTGAATGTTCATGTCCTTCAGTGAGGATACAGAACACTGCCTATGATCTGGAAGTCCTGAGATGCTCTTTGGCTCCTCATATGGCTGAACTCTGTGTGCTGATCTGTTGATCCTGACGGTGCTCACACAGTCTTGTTGCTGCTGTTCTTGTAGCTGCGTAAGGAGCACAGATGAATTATCAGCCTGAGTAGGCTTGATCTTAAGCTTCCACCAAAATGATTAAACTAGTACTTTTGTGTTTGGGCTAAAAATCAAGTCTGAAGAAATAGATTCTATTTTTCTTATCTTTTTTTTTTTTTCCTTTTTTTTGCAATTGAACTGATGATGACGCAGATGTCAAGACAGCACATCTGGATTGGAAAAGCTCTTGAAGCACCCCTTCCAGGATCCAAACAGCTCAGAGTTATTTACAAAGAGTTTTAAGAGAGTGATGTGCAGCTTCATACTGGAGGAAGAGGTTAACCAAAAGCTCCAACCAAATGAACAACCTCTGCTTTGGTGCCTGAGATGGCCCAGCTGCGGCCCGGGAGCACCAGCAGAGGGAGTGAGCCTCTCAGGCTACGGCTGCTGGGGGGTACCATGCAAACCTCTCTGAGGGTAAGGGTCCTTGCTCCCTTGTCCTTTCCTAAGTAGTCTCCTAGGTTGGGTGGTCAGAGCTGCAGGACACGAAAGACTAAGCAATGTGTGCAGTTACACACGTGGAAATGGAAGCAGTTACAGCAGAGGTGGAGGAGGAACAAAGGAATGTGCTCATGAGTAACCCCTTGAGAGAACAGGTCTGTGTGCAGCCCTGAGGAGGAACCTTGCCGCTCATTCACCTCAAGCTGATGAAAGTCATGGGTATGAGTGGTTTTGTGAGGGTGAAGGATAGCCTCTCTACTAGCTGAAGCTTAGGAAGAAAGAGGCAGCCTTAAGAGTGATGGATCCAGTAAAACATAGAAATTAGACATGTCTGGCAGTAAGGGTCACTCACTATCAGCTAGTCTGGTGACACCTACATCAGTTCCATTTAGACATCACTGCTGCCTCACCTAAGCCTATGCACACACTGGAGGCTCACCTGAGTGCCGATTTGGGTTGAAATTCTGATACTTACTTTTTACCTCTCTCTAAGAGGCTGCCTATGTTCCATCATAATAGACACCTGCAAGTAATTTCTTGGCAATGGAATAAGCATTACAAAACCAGCAGCAGAAACAGAACAAATGGCTATGGAATATGGTTGGTTAAAGTGGCAGTTCAAGGAAGGAATCTTACTGCAGTCAGGAAAAAATTGTAATGCGTGGACTGATGAGGTTAAATACATTCTCAGAACCCCAAAGCTGTCACACTGCTTTCCTCTGGTGAGCCTCATCTTTGCAGCCCTTTGAATTATCTTCCCAGACAACCTCCCCTCCCCCGCTTCTTATACCGTGAATGCCTTCACAAAGAGGTCTTATGTCAGCTCGCGGCTGTACTGCTGGAGCTGGACTTGCCCAGATCAACCCTGCCACCACTGCCCAACTGCTGAATTAGATACAAAATTCTGAACAACACTTGACAAAATCTGAAGGCCTTAGCACAAGGAGCTGTGGCTAGAAAACTACCGTAAGGTTTCTATTCTTTTGTAACTTCTTTATTCCTTGTATATAGTGTCCAGGAGAAGCTTTCTAGAAATGCTGTTTGGCATGGAGGTCATGAGCATTAGTCCCAGCTGAAATGCCAAATGCAATCCATTTTCTGATATGAACTAGAGGTGTGTGCTGCTGTTGGAAAAGATATCCAGCTCCATGCAGTCCATTTAAGTTGCCACTTGCTTTGCAGATAAAGGATTAAATGCTTTGTACCCTACTGAATACTGTACATGTCCAGCCCTACTGTTTGGTTGTGAGAAACAGAATGAAGCTGGGACTGGGCAGCAGAATGCTATGGGGCAGAACAAAGCACAGGGCTTTTGGCCAGTGCTGGAGCTGTGAGCAATGTAGGTTACCAGTTAAGAGTTCAGAAAAGCAGCTTCATAGAATTTACATAACCCTTACAAATACTTTAGTTTTTTTCTTTAAGGTAAATGTATCCAAACATAGAAGATGAGAAAAGCAAACTATAAAGAAAAATGAAACCAGACTGGCAAATTTTGGCATTCAAAGAGGATATATTATGAAATACAAACATACTGAGATGTAATAATTTTAAGATGAAAGTAAAGGAAAGGACTCCCACTAAGCACAATTGGTTTTGTTTGTACTGCTCATATCTCGTTAAGAGTTTTCCTTACAAAGAAGCTTCAATGTGGAGCTTTTAAGTCATTGGATTCTTGTTGCTTATACAGGGAGGAAAACCAATGAAAAACAGAGACCCATGATGATGAGAAATTACTGTATGTCTTTCCTCATGTTTTCTAATGGCAAATAGAAAAATATCTGTGGTTTATGGCAAAATGGGAGTACGTCATAATTCAAAGCCTATAAAAACTGAAGAAGATTTCACCAGTTAGTGGTAACAAACAAAAAATTAATGAATGGTGCTGTGCACCTGAAAATGGATTTGCAAGCCCTGCTCAGACCACACCTGTAAAGCCTGATGGTGAGAATAACTGGTGTCACACAGCTCTAAAACCGAACTAGAGAGGCTGAAAATGTGTGTGTACTTAGCCTCAAGGCTCTTGAGGACAAGGATGGCCCTAGTGTGAGGGAGCAGAAGCTTTGAAACAACGTACCTGGTTTGCAGCCCTCCCACAGTGACCCACAGGAGCCCTCCTCAGCCGTGTATCAGCACAAGCACCTCTGGAGCTGTGGCAGGGAGCTGTCTTAGCACTGCAGAGAGGCCCCTCCAGCCGGCCTCTCCTCCCATTGGAGCTGAGGATTGTTTTACAGCCCATTGCCATTTCAGCAGGGCCATGGGGCACTTGATGAATTTCCTCCTCTGAAGAGGACGTGACTTGCCCAGGGCCACAGAAAGACTGTGCCAGAACTGGGATCAGGGCTCCACAGTCCCCAGGTGCCAGACACGTGCTTGCCTTAAAACTGAGCACTTCATCAAACCGTAAAATCCAGCCAGATGGTGACTCTTTGCTATTATCTGGGCCAGTGCTGGGAGGCTTAACGTGTGCAAGGCACGGTGAGGATCCGGATTCCAGTTTCTGTGTCTAAGGCGCAGAAGCCCAGAAAATGGCTCCATGTTTTAGACGTAAATGCTGCTAGAAACTTGAACATGTTTGAACATACATTCTGACTTCATCCTTCTCATGAAGTATTTTCATCTCAGCATGGGCTCACCAGTTTCAGTGAGGGGAGTCCTTTCTTTGGGAAGGGGTAGAAAGGTGCCGGAGTAAGGACAACTACTTTGTCAATCTTACTCTGCCCTGGATATGTGGCTCCAGTCAGACTCTGTGCTTTCAGGCAGCAAAGACTGTGAATCAGTTTTGCATCTTAGCAATCATTTAAGAACTCACTGTATGAAGCGGGGAGGCAAATACACCCCCTCTGCTTTCCTCACATGTGAACATACATCCCAAAACACCAAACTCTCAGTTAAACTCTCCAGACCCAGGTCGGAGCCAATACAGAGAATTTTTGACATTGGATTTTTTTAAGAAGCGGTTTATATGGCTTTATTCTATTCCTGTCTCAAAATCAACAGCAGAGATTTTTGTTGTCTACCCAGCAAATGCACTTAGGCCTTTGTTCCACCTTCCGAAAAACCGTTTCAAGCTCCTGAGCTGCCCCTTGCTCTTTTCATCTCACTGCTGGGGAAAAAAACCCAAACGACTATCTATTTCTCCTAACTGGAGTTACCCCTTTATTTGTGTATTTCCTGAGGCAGGTAACTGAGGTGGTTCCAGTGACCACATTATTGTTCGCAATAACTTCATTGTGCATTCCTTGTCCCCTCCTCCCAGTCAGTATATAAACAGCATGTTAGTTCCAAATCAAAAGCAATTCCCTGCTGCTAACTGCAGCAGAGCCTTTGTCTTTCGCTAGCATGAGTTTTGGGGAGCTACTTGACCTATGCATATGCTTTACCATTTCAGACAGTGCATGGTAGTTATTGTCTACTTGACAATAGAATGTTATAAACAGAAAAATAGCTCAAGAACTAAGAAAGAAATTGCTGTGCTAGATAGTAAAGTTCTAATTTCTTGCTAAAATTATGTTCTAATAATGGCAAGAGTTTTCCCTTGAATTCCTTTGAATCAGAAACTTAAACTCTGCATTCAGGCCTCCCCCTGCCAGTCAGAGGCAGGCACTGAAGGTAATTCTCCGTTCTCCAGGCAGATCAAAAGAAGCTCATTATCAGTCGATCATCTAAAAGGATATGACAGCTTCACATCCAGTTGTTCAGCAGCTGAGATGCAGTCTGGAATGGATCTTTTCTGTGTCTGTTGTCTATAATAGCTTTTAGGGCTGGCTCTTCTTCCAACACACAGTACAAATCCTCTGGTAACTAGTACCAGCCACACGCAACAAAAGCCAGCTAAATCTGGTGTAAGCTCGGAAATCGATGATTGCTTGCCTTTTTCTCAAACTCAAGTCAGCAAGTGTCTTCCAGGCTGAGTGTTCTGGGCTGCAGCTCTGGGGCAGTGGTTCTTCTCAAC
This sequence comes from Ptilonorhynchus violaceus, assembly GCA_013397565.1. Lineage (NCBI taxonomy): Eukaryota > Metazoa > Chordata > Aves > Passeriformes > Ptilonorhynchidae > Ptilonorhynchus > Ptilonorhynchus violaceus. The sequence continues at coordinate 334,213 of VZRJ01001045.1, forward strand.
TCCTGTGGACACTAATACTGCCCAGAAGAGCGGGTAGTGAAGAGAAGAGTGAATTCCCCTCCTCCATGCAGACTGACCACTGACCACTGTGAACAAGATATTTCCATTGATCACTTTTGGCAACACTGTCAACTGCTCTGCTTCAGAAACCTGAGAACTTGGGCTGAGCAAAATTCCTTTCACAAGCATTAATAAGAGATCATTTAAAGCTGACCTGTGCTCATCTTCAACAAAACTTGGCTTCAGACATGTCTGCAGACAGCAAGCCAGCTGCAATTCACGTTACTTTTCTTTCAAACTAAAAGGAAGGTGCCCCCTGCCCCGTGCATGTGCAATCCATCATTTGCATGCCTCTGCTCTTCTGCTCGTTTTCTCCAGATACCTGCATATGTGTCTGCCCTAGACACTTTCTTGTGGTGCTTGTGTTAATTAAAGCCTTTCGAAGGAATTGGTGCACGTGTTTACCTAGGTAGCCTTTTGATGTTCCTCTTCCAGTTCCTGCATCTGTCAGCATCATGCTCCCCAAGCACATGCACAGAGTTGATTCCAGAAGTCATCTGTCAGCTTACTCCATATCCTGTCCTTCACCTATACATATAGCTTCCTCAGGGGTGTTAATATATGTAAAATAAAGTTAACATTTCCTGTTCTGGTAATAAAGATGAGTAAGTGGGAAAGAGAAGCCAATACAGAAACAAGATCCTTCGCTGTTTCTTCCATGGGATTTGCCCAGTAGATGAAGATAGCAGAAGTGGGAATAGAGCTGGGAAGCAGGGTTGACAGAAGCATGGGCTCATGCAGAGAGGAGGAGGCTGCTGGCTCAGGCAAGAAAATATGGAACCACTCACAGACTACAGCCACTGCTAAAATAATGAAGTGTCACTGTGTGTTTGGCTGTTGCCAGCAATCTTGGAGCCTGCACAGAGACACATCGGATCCAGAAGGATCCCCTGAGTCACTGAACTCAGATCCCTGGTATTGCAAAGAACCATTTTATGTAACTCCTTTCGCAAGCAATTCCCATCCATTCCTAAAACTAATGCCGGCCTGTGTCCCTGATGGTCTATGGGAAAACTTCCGTAGAACTTCAGCCTAAAGTTGCCTTTACGTAGAATTAGCTAAATTAACAGATAACAGTTTATACTTTTTTGTTCCTGTGCCAATAGTTTTCTTTTGTTGAAAATGGTTTTCTTGGGATTTTCTCCCAAAATATTTGTTAGAGCTTAGTAGAAATGCTCACAGTCTACAATCAGCATAAGGAGCTTTGTATGGCAAAAAAAAGTTCATGTGGTCACAGCCTACTGGCACTGTCAGCTGCAGAGTTGAAGACAGTCCTAGAAATGCGTTTTTCTGAAAGATTTCAAATTATCTGGTTGGTAAATTGATACGAACTGTCATACTTCCACTCTGCCTCTGCTTTGCTAAACCATCAAAAGAAACTCATTATCAGTAAGTCACCTAAAAGTGTATGCCAGCTTCTCATCTAGTTGTTCAGAAGCCTGGAATGTGCCTTCTGTTTCCTTGATGACCCTGCTCGTCCCTCTATGCACGAACACAAGTTTGTATTCTTTCTTGAATAAAGGTGTTCTTTTCACAGTAGCACCACAATCAATCCCTCTCCCCTGAAAATGCATCATCTGATGCAGTGTAGGGTTAATCTCATATTTTATGGCTTGTAGATGATCTGCACAGACAAGAACTTGGAGTGAAAATTCCCGGTTGTATGCTTTTTGCATCCTTGCTGAGACCTGCCCATTGTATCAAATCAAATCAAAAACTGCATCTACTGACTTGTAGTGCTTCCATCTGAAAACTGCCAGCCTGCAGTACAGGAGATGCTCTATGCTTTCAGCAGAATAAAGTACTTTAGTAAATGTCACATGGGATATCCAGAACCATGAGATTCTTTTTAAACAGGTAAACAAAACCCAAACAAGAAACAATAATGGAGCTATGGAAGTACACTGGGGCAATTTGAGACACTTGAAGGGGAATTCAGTAAACAGGAAGAGAACAGCACTGACATATTCCACAGAAATGTGGGGACAGGAACTAACCTGGAGAGGCACAGAATAAACACATTGCAACAAGGACCTCTGGTCTAACAAAAGCACTGCTGCGAATCCTGCCCACACATCATCCCCTATAGAGAATGTACACCTTTGCATCATGTCAACAGCCCAAGCCTCTAGACATCCCATTGGTGCTAAATCCCATCCTTCGCATCGCTCCCAAAAAGAACGTATCCCCACGTTCACAAATCCTGTCTTTTCATTTTGCCCATCTCCGGAACATCAACAACACGGGAGCATCTCTCTGAACCTTTTCACCGGTGGAGGTCGAATTTCCACAAGCGCGGGGTGCCTGTAATAGAGCCGCTGCGGCTGCCTCGGCAGGTGTTCCACGCTTGCAGAAGCCAGACCCCTCCTGCCGCTGCCCTCCGCCACCTCCCCGCGCCCCGGAGCGATGGCTGATGGCGAGTGCCCGCGGGCTCCTGCCGGCCCCCGGCGCTGCGCGGGGCTGTGACCACTCGCTGGAAGCCATGCGGGTACCAGGTAACGCCCCGCCTGCAGACGGCGCCGGTAGCATCTGGTTTTTGAAGTTAAGTCTGGTTTCAAAACCCTGTGCAGATGAGCCCTGCTCACACAAAAATGTCCCTCACGTCTTTGTGGGGCTTCTATTCCCCCACAGGGCCCGGAGCACTCCCGAAAAGAGCCTCTCACTCCCTGGGCCCCTCACCCACGGGCTTCCCTCGGGCTCCCCTCAGGGCTTGCATCATTCACGGTAAAGCCTTGGGGGTGGGGGGGGGTGTGAACATAAAAAGGTGATGAAATGTCCCCGTTTTGGCGGTGACAATCAAAACTACCCTCACTCACACCGCGCGGCCCGCAGGGGCGTTTAGCGGCGGGGCTGAGAGTGTCCCCCTCGCTGTGGGAGCGGGACGCTGGTCGCGTAGCAGTGGGGGGGGGGAGGCGGCCGGGTCAGGGCCCCGCGGGGGACGGCAGCAGGTGGCCGGGGAGCCCCGAGGAGGCCGGGGCGGGGGCGATGGGACCTGCGAAGAAAGCACCAGGATCTGCAGCCCCGCCGTCGAGCGGAGGCGGCGGCACAGAGCCGGCCGTGCCCGCCCCGTCGGGGCCTCGGTCCGGTGCCGCCTGGAGCAGGGCCAGCCCGGCGGCACACAGGTGGGGGAGGGAAAGGAGAGACAGAAGTTCTCCGTCAGCATTGCCATGGCCGTCGAGAAAAGAGCAGAGCCCTTGCTTTGGGTTGGAGTTGTTTTTTG
>VZRJ01001045.1:341509-489618 GCA_013397565.1 Ptilonorhynchus violaceus
CTGCCGGGGGACCGGGAACCCCATCACAGCTTCGGGACCGGCGGTGGCCGGCTGGGTGCTCGGGGCCAGCGCCCGGGCGCACCGAGGGGCTGCTGGGGCGGGGGAGGGAGGCTTGGCGGGCGACCCCGAACGTTAATAGGGGGATTCCACAGCCGCAGCCCCCTCTAGTGACATCGGCGCGGCGAGTGCGGGGCGCTGCCGGCGGGGCAGAGCCCTCGCCCCGCTGCCCGGCCCCCCGTGCCGCCCTGAAGGAGCTCTCCTCCGCAGGATGCCCCGCCGGGCTTTCGGGGGTGCCGCCCGGCCGGGAGAGGCGTGCGGGGATGCGGGGCGGCACGGACTTCCCGGGGGGCTGCGAACCTCCTTTGCCGCGGTACCCCCGGGAACGCGCCCGCCGCGCCGCTCAGGGAGCAGGAGCCGAAGGAAACAGAGGCGCGTTCTTGCAGCGCAACTTTTCTGCCTGTCTCAATAAATATCCCTCGTTATTTGAGTGTTGGAGCCGGGCAAAACCTCCACTGGTTTTCAGGCGCTAGATGGATGAGATCCTTGGGACGTGAAGCTGAGGCTTAGGAGCTGATCCAAAGCCCATTAAAATGAGCAGAAAGGCTTTCAGTGCTGTCAAGGACGTTGGGATTAGGCCCTTAAAGCAGTTTGTTTGAACCACGAAAAGCTGCTTCCACCGCCTGGGTTGAAAACTTTGTGGCAGTGGCCAGATTTTGGTCTATCTTATCAACGTAGACAGGTGGTGTGGTACTGGTGGGTGACCTTTGCTACGAGCTTGCCGTTTTAAAAGGATCTAGCATATTAAGCGTTGATTGAAGAGAATTAATGGGTTTCACCTGGTTCAATTAATAAAATTACCAATATTGATAATAAATACTTGAATGCTAGTTGGGATTGGAGCTGAGACGTTTCAGGACATATGTATGATGTTGAAGCATGCGGTCCCAGGTCCTGTTTTGTTTAATCCAAATGAATGGTTGATTTTGCTTCTGAAAACTCTTTGCTTTGCTTATTGCAATACAGCAAGGAGGAAACTTGCTATTCACTTTTCCCCTTACTTTCCTGGTGTACTTTTCATACTCAAGGAAAAAAAGTGATTTATTTTTATTCCAATAAGTAAAAAAAAAGGCTTTTACTGTTCCAGAATTTGTGTTTATAAAGGCTCTTACCTGCTGAGCAGTTAAGATGACCCAATGATTCTTTTGAATCCTAAATTTGATATGATATGGAGATGCAAAAGAAATACCACTGGTCCTTGATACAGTTGAACCTGAGTATTTGTTCTATGTCATTTTGTATAAGATTTCACAAATGAAAGAAATGGAGCAGGGAAAAAAAAACCATAAAAATGTTTTCTTTCCTGTGAGCTGCATGGTTCATGCGGGCAATGTTTGTGCTGCAGGGCCCGATCCCTGGCAGATCCCTCTGCCTTCAGCAGCAGCAGAACAGAGATCTAAATACAAGTCCCATCACTGGATCAGGTCTTCATTCCTGAGGGGCTTTTAATAACTTCGTAAAACCTGTAGGGATTTTTTAGAGGTTTGCAATTTGGTCAAAATTGTCTTGAACTAAGAAGTTAATCTGACTCAGGGAAAAGAATGATTTTATGATTTGTCTGCTAATGAATTAATTCCAAAATTCTTAGAGAGAGGCAATCGCTATACTTTTCACTGCTCTGCAATCTGTTATTTACGTGCGGTAGAGTAAAGGTCTTTAGAAGGATGGCGAGAACTAAAACAAGCTTTTGCATAAGAATAGCCAGAGAACTGTAGGAAACTGTTTCATTTATTTATGTTACGGTTTACGGTTCTTAAGATTATATCTGAGTGAAACCCTTATTACAAAAGGGACTCTGGACCCAGACAACACTTTTGAGTTTGAGACTATAAAGAAACCCGTAGCCTTAGCTGGTCTATTGCAGGTGCACCTTTACTATAGTAAACATATATTGAGCAAAAGATCTCAAAATTAGAAGGGACCATTTTGTGCTAAGATACTTGTGATGCTGCTAGAGCTGTCCCACAGCAAGTCATCAGAACAGTCTTCACCTTTAGAAAATAAGGCTGGTTTTCAGCTGGCAGTGTAGTGAGTGTGCAGGCAAGGAAGAAGGTTAGCATAGCTGTAAAATCTGCAGTGTCTCTGAATGTAAACACTTCTGCATTTCACTAGCTTAATTTGCAACAAGTTAGGACAGTCATAAAGAAGTGCATCATCTGGGATACTATATCCATACATAGGATTTCACTGTAGCAAACTGAAGAGCAAATCGTGGGAGCACTGATACCTGCACAGTGATGAAACGTTAGTACCTCTTCAGATCAAGACTTTTGAAGAGGTGGCCTTAAATACAGCTGGGGCTTGATGGTTCAGGACAATGCCTTGAGAGCAGTGGTGGGCTGTTATGTAACTAATACAAATACAAGGTCAGTCTTTTGGGGATACTCGATGTGACATTGGAGTCCAAATAATTAGCTCACAATTCTGTGAGCACTGAGGTTTGTGAATTTTCTAAGTTCACCCACTTGTCTGTTTCCCTGCATCTGTGCTGGATTTTCTATTTGTTTCATTGTGTGTGAAAATGAATGCGCAGTAGGATCCGACCCTGCTGGAGCCCAGCGCCCCGGCAGCCGAGGGGATTTGATTGCTAACATACTGGTTAGGAAGATGGATAGCATAAAGGATATTTGATGGATGAGTGATCCTATAGATAACAGGTGTAGGAAGGAAGAGTATGTGGTGATGATTAAGCCAGTGGAGGCCTGCATGGGTTTTTTAAGATGTCTGTACTGCAGGCATGTTTACACACATGTTTTAGATCCTACAAAATTGTATATATGTGCCACGGCGTTTCTGTGAGCTTTTAAAACTGATAACAATTTGCTGATAGAGATGAGTCCTGATCCTGCAGTGGCTCCACCTGTTGAAGTCCATGTGTGTGCCTGGGAGAGGGCAGGTGCCCAGGGTTAGCTTGTAATGATCCCTTCCCACAGCTGGGAATGTGTAATAACTTAATTGTAGCTATTTTACATGCATAACTAGCAGTACTGGCCTCTCTTCATTTACATTTATTTTCTCCCAGGAGATTTGCAGCAAAAGTAGTTTATTAGATATAAAGTACCAGCCAGTGTCAGAAACAGTGTGTAAAGTCAGCATCAGACTCTTTCTTGCTCGCTGCAAGAGCTGTGGTTTCATTCTCTGCGTATAAATACATGTTGGGTAAAATGCTTTTGACCATTCTTCCCTTTCTGATAAATATGAAATCAGGAAAAAGTGGAGAAGGTTAAACAGAGCTTTGGTTCTCACTGCACCCAGTAAGAGAAAGCTCATTTGCAGCTTAATTTTCCTCAAGACTGAAATGTGAAATGTGGCACTCGGTGCTGTCTTGTTTCCTTCGCTTCAGCTATAGTTAAGCACTTTGTTTTCTTTTATTGGTAATTGAACTTGATTTCTCTGAGATGGAGGTTGTTACAGGAACCAAGGAGTTAATTCACAGCTATGAATGATGTGTTCACAATTAATTAGCAGCTTATCCTGAGCATTTTTGTGCAGGATATCAAATATTATCATAATGGCAAACAATATATTTTAGATAGCTGGAACAATCTCTGAATGAGTAATTCCCTGAAACTAACAGCCCTGGGAATTAGAGGCATTCATTTCAGAGTAGTAGGCTGGAGACATATGCTGGGATTTCATCCCATTTCCAGGCTTGCTGTATCTGATGCTGTGATCATCACTCTGAGAAACTTCATGCAGGAACTTTGGGCACTTATGAACCCCATAGTAGGGATTCAAACACTAAAACCACAAAATCCTCTTCTCTTGGGGCTATGATTTGCTTGCTTGAGATCGTACCTAGGAAAAAAAGGATAAATGCCTGGAAGAAAGGACTACAAGTTACAAGTGTTAGAAATTATTACTTTTTTTTTTTAATAAGAAAACTGTTGCTAGAAATAGAACTACTTCTTGTCATTCACCACCTTTTTCTTCTCTTTTTGAACTTCCACTCCTTGGAATTATACTGTCAGACTCTCCTGTTTCCTTCAACTGGTTTGGCTACTTGGGCAAGATTTACTTGTGTGTCTTACACACACAAATACAAGTTTGCAAATGAGATCTCCAGGTCAAAAAAACAGATATGAGCTTTTTGTTCTTGTATAGATCTGTAAATTCAGATCCAGCTTGTGCTGCACTTGTAAAGCAATAAAATACCCAAAATGCAGTGATAAGGGAAATTTAAAAGTAGTGAAAAAAGCAAAAAGTAGAGGTACAGATACCACTAAACACAATGTTAGAAAGGTTAACATACTTTTCACTTTTTTCCCCTCCTCTGGAACCCTTTTAATTGCTGAACCATTTCAGAAGTGTTTAAACTACCTCAGCTACAGCTGAGGAAGGGAAATAGAGAGGGAGAGCTCAGTTCGTTAGTGGGATTTCACAAGTGGTCATCCAGTGCTGGGAGGAACCGCCTGTGTTTCAGAGCCGGCTCCCGCAAGGTGACAGCAATGCACACCTGATTCAAAAGACGCCACAGAACATCTTTTTTACAACCAATGGCACTTTTCAGCACCCTATAACAAAGGTGCAATCTGCTGCAAAAGACCAAAAGCTGTGTCACGGGACAAGCAGGAAAGGCAGTTTTCCTAAATTCAAGGATCTTGCAGAAACAGACCAGTTGTTCATTAAAATTCATGGATGGTTGTAGGAAATAGACAAAATCCTATCCCTCAAAGGGGAAAAAAAACCCCTCAACAACCTAACTTGCATGGTTCCCACCCTCATCTGACATTCAGTTTAACCACGAGCATGTGGCAGGATGTCCTAATTAAGCAAATGAGTACTTAATGCCGTTAGCTCCTAGTACCCTACTCCTAGTTGTTGCTGTCTCTGATGCTGAAAGTAAAATCTTTCCTACTCTATTACCCCTTAAAAAACTTAAGCAACATGCGGAAACAAAAATTCTTGGCTGGTCCTTAAAGTCATAGTGGCTTGATAGACACTGTAAGAAAAATGTGGTGCAAGGCAATATGGAAATGCAGTCCTGGTCCCTGAGTGCTGTGTGTCAGAACACAGCAGTTCTGTGTTGTTCTGTGATGAGGGATGCTGGCTCCTATGATGAGTGTTCCGGGGTGCACGGGCTGGCGTGGTGGCTGGGGGGACCTAGCCACTCCTCAGCACAGCCATTCAGCTCCAGGTGTCTCTCTGTCAGACCAGGCTAAGCAGCAGGACAGAGATTTGCTGGCTAACAAGCGGGCACCCCAGGGACAGCAGGAAAGGAGCTGTGCCCGGTGCTGTGTGTGAGACGGAGGTCTTGTTGGGGACAGACACGGTGCAAGAGCTACACCGGGAATTCTCAGCCTGACAGGTCTGCAACGTGTGCCTTGTGTAAGTAAAAGGCTGCTTCCTATGGGCCTCTTAGGGTGAAGGGTAGAATGAGCTATGTTTTACTTCTCGAGGAAAATTTAGCCTTATCATAGGCAGAGTGCAAAGGACACGTTTGCTAAATGGAGTGTTGTGTTTGCACACCGGCCTGTGTCCCAGGTGGCTTCCTGGGTGCTCACTGTGTCACACCATAATGTCCCAACTCAGAGGAGGAGAGCTTAAGAGACCTTCAAGGTCCATGGCAGAACAAGGCAGCTGCCAGGTGAGATTTACTCTGTGCCTTGTGCAGGCTGAGAGCAGGGACTGTTCCCGGCTGGGCACTCTGCTCCTCTGTAAACTCTGCCTGTGCTTCCTTTCTCCCAAGCAGTGGCAGTAACACATCCTGCTGGTTGGACTGACTGGCTAGCATAGGTTTTCCAAAGTTGGAGCTCACATTCCTCTCCTAAATGTAGAGTCATGGGGACAATGCTGGTGCAGGGGCCCCTCTAATGCAAACATTTTTTTAAAATGAGTTGTGGTAGGGGCAGCAAATGGCCTCCATTGTAACGAGGTGGGAGAAGTGGGGAGGACTGCATTTACAGAGTAGTTTAATCACATGGATGGAGCAGCGTGTTCACCTCTCCTCCTTGCTGGGTCATTTCCACTTTGAGCTCTGCAAACAGACCGTCTATTGAGCAGTTAGGATTCGGTGCTGAATATTCAATACTAGACTCTTGTTTTGGTGAGTCTTGGGCAAAAAAAGAAGGAGGAAAGAAGACTTCTCTTTTTTCTCATGTTCCCTCCCTGAGTTTGCTTTGCATATTGTTCAGAGGAGACTGGAGTCTTCTCAGAGAAGCCAGGCTCCTAGTTTTAAAAGCACTGGTCTACTTTCATAGTACTTTCTAAAGGAAGGGAAGACACAGTGTGGAAGGGACTAAATTCGTACAAGGTTTACAAATCTGTAAGTCTAGGCACATCGGGACTTAGCAAAAACTTTCTCTCAACCATATTTAGACTGTAAAGTGAATACCATGAAATGCTAGTTCTGTATACACAGATTGGTTCTGAGGGGTACCAATCTTTGTGGGGGGATGTTATGATGATTTATTAATGTCCTCTCTGCTATGTTTGGTAGGCAGATATTGTGTGCATTCTGAGACCTGAAAGAAACAGCGTTCATTTGATTTTGCCTGGTGTGCCATATTTGCCCACAAAATGGTTGTGAATAATGTGATGGCTGCATCCTTTGACAGTAGTGAGCAACAGCTAGATTTGGAATAGATATCCGTAAAGGGAGGAAAAGGGGCCACCATTTGAGTAAATGTAGTGTCTCTTTGCTTTGGTTCACACTCTTTTTCAGTCAAGGAATTGTCTCTTCCTTACTGCTACTATTATGTCCTGACACCCGAGTCACATATTTTTTACACAAATGTCTGTCTTCTCATGTTCTTTCAGTCTGCTGGACTGGATACTGTTTCTAATGAGAAATATTTACTGTAGCCTCATTCCTTCAGGAGCTGACCTCTTTTTTTTCTGATTTAAAAAACCCAAAACTCTGTAGTTACTTTCTTTTCTCCTATCCTTTATTTCTGACCATGCCCTTTTCTTTCTCATTCACTCTTTTGTTTCCTTTCTCTTTCTTTTTCACCTCCTTTTCAACAACCAGCCCTTCTCCCTCTTCTCTTGCCTGCCTGAGCCCCACAACCAGTGTTTTGTGTATCCCCCAACCATATCACACATCTTTTCATTTTGTCATCTTGTGGGCCTGTCTCACTGATGTACTACCACCTTTGTGCCAAATTGGCCTGTCTGCTGGATTCATCAGCTCCTGAGGCAGAGGGAAGCGTTTCACAGGTACTTGATGCAAATTCTGTTTCTTGAGCCACAGCTCTCCTGCACAGCCAGAGGACTCCAACCCTGTGCACTGGTGAAGCAGAGCTGAATTAAGGATTTGAGGACTCCATGGCTTCTCATGCACACTGGTGAACTGGGGGACCATGGCAGCAGCTGGGTATGTTTAACCCAAAAATGAGTGAGAGGAGACTGCTGCAGGGTGTAAGAGAGGTTGTGAGAGGTGCCCAGAATTTAAGGCCCTATGAGCTCCCGTGTGTCTCACGTTAATTCTATAGCATAAGAAGTTAATGGAATCTGGGGCACAAAGGGTTTCAAGAGACTCTGAGCTTTATTCTGGGAAAGAATAGGTCCGGTAGCGATCAAGAGGCATGTTTGCATTTCCTTGGAAGGAAACATTGCAGCTACATTGGAGACAATGATAACCTTTACCCTGATTCATGCAGCAGACCCTGAAGGACTGAGGAGTGATAACACATCCTGTTGTGGAAGCACGAGGACACACTTTGCTGTGTGCAGAGTTGGTGCTTGGAAGGCACTTGATGTGTGTGATGATCTTACTGATGAAAAGATTGGCTGCATGTTGCACAGCCATGTAAGTTAAAGTTCAGCCCTAGAAGAGCTGAATTGAGCAGGTACTGGTGTCACTAGCTTAAATGATCCTAGGGGAATGTGAGGAAATGTCACTGCACTGAAATTGGATTGAGTGAGGTTTGCTTTACTGCTGAATGAGGAATGGCCTTGATGAAGCAAAAACCAAGTGGCCATTTACTGGTCTGGTGAAACTTACTTTTCAAAATAAAACAACAGATAGCATCTGTGTGTGACTGGGAGAGAGAAAGGGCTACTCCTAATTAACATGCATGTTGAGTTGGAATTGCAATAGCATTATGTTTTGTGATTCCAGAGAAGGGAACAGATAGGACTTCACAAATCTTGTCTGATCCAGACTAAAGGCTGCCTTAAACACTAAAATCAGCATGCAGAGGCATCTTGTATTCTGGGGTTTCTGAGGGTGCTTGATCTACATTTGGGATGCACCTACCTAACAAGGAATATTGTTGACAGAGGACTTAAATGAAAGCATCACATTTAGATGAACTTCTGCACAGTGTGCACATAACAAGGATACAACGTGTCATAAATTCCAGCTTTCCTGCCCAAGCATTCTGGAGGAGTTAAACAATTATTAACTCTGGTGCTTTTTGATACCAGTTTAAACATGGCATATCAATTTTTAATATACTTTATCAAATAGCTTAGTAGAAAGTCAGTACTAGGGGCAAAGACCTGGCTAAACAAAAGAACTCTCTCACACTCAAAAGAGTCGTTCTTTGCATTCTTATGATATCATGGTGAATCTTCACAATGCTTTACCAGAATCATGAGTCAAAGAAAAAGAACAAAAACATTCTTGCCAATGTCTACTAAGTGCCCTGGACCAATGTCCATTAACCCTGAAATAGTTCCAATAGAATTGTATGCCAAGAAATGAGAACAAATGAAAGTACTGCAACAAGAGTGCCTGACATTTTCCCCTGTTGGAAATGAAATAAAAAGTTAGATTAGCAAACAAAACACCAAGGTAGCTGGCAGCTTGTCAGGGTAGCGGCTCTGCCATCTGTGCCAAGGCCATGTGTCACTGTCATCCCTGAGGAGCAGGTCTCTTGGAAGAACAGAAGATGGCTATGCAGGACCAAGAAGGACACTGGCATGATTTCCTGCGGAGCTTGAAGATGTTCCTGACAGCTCTCACGCACTGTCTGAAGGGTGTGTGCCTTGCCAGCCCATGGCACTGAATGAGGCAACAAGGAGCAAAAGCAGGCTCTGCATGGCAGGTCCTCGTCGATGGTGTGAGAGGAGCTGGTTTGTGAACTAGGAGTGTGTGTGTGCTGAAGAAATCAGAGGGAGCAGCAGTTGGATGATGACCCTGGTATGATCTCACAAACCTTTCATTTGACAGTGGAAATGAGGGACATTTTGATTACATCACCTACGAAAACCTAAATCTTAGAAAATTCCCATGTGTGTGATTGGCTGCCCCAGATAACTTGCTCTGCTTGATTTTAGTTGATTTTGGTAAATTTAATGCCCTTGATGGGAGCCATTGGCTGCCAAGCCCTTTCATGTTACAGGCACACAGTTGTTCACAACATTGTGCAGATGCTAAGCCACAAGATCTTGTTCAGGTCTTCCTTTACAGTAGACTGAGGCTTTGTAGATAAAGTGATTTTTTGTTTTCGTTCTTTCAAGCAGTGAGTTCTTTAGAAGCTTTAGATGTGCTGCTGTAACCAACCTGCACAGCACTCCAGCAGCATTACCCTTCTCGGGTGGCAGATGTGCCTGTAACCAGGAGTGCTGTGCTGCAAGGTGTGAGAGAAGAACATGAATCCTGCTTCTACTCAGACCAGATGTTGCATACAGCAGGAACTAGAATAGGTGTTTAATAGTTGGAGGGTCAGACTTCAGGTTTATCCCCTAACCATTACTCCTGAGAGAAAGGGATCATCTCTTTTGCCTTTCAGGGACTGTTTTAAACTAGTGATTTGTCTTATACGGTGATATGACCAATTGCTCCAAGAAACTGAAGTGTTACAACATGTAGTCTTCACTTGCACTAGTCAAAATATTAGATGTACTGGCTCATTTTTCTTTACTTTCATTCATACAGCGTTCAGAAATTATATTTGTAGCACACTAAGGGATGACCAAAGCAAGCAAGCTGCTCAGACATTATGAATTTAACAGCTGTAGAGGTTAAAAGTTCTCTGTTCACGGCAGTGGTGCAACATGGAGAGCATGTACAGAGAGTTTGTGAGGTGCTGGCATGTCTCAGGCCGTGTTTAGCAAGATCAGCTCTGCAGAGAAAAGCTCAGTGGATCTTGCAGGTCTCAGTACTTACTCTAAGACAGACAACAGAAGAAGCTGTCAGGGCAGTGATGGTTTCCTTAATAAGAAAAGGTATAAAATATCATCCCATCAACTCTGGAGTTAGTACCGTGAGCTATCAAACTGGAAATGGGAGGTTCCATGACCTTTAGTCAGCCTCTTAAGCTTTTGAGTTCCTGCTTTTACCTGCTAAATCTGCTGTTTGCAACCCCTTTTTCTTGGCTTAACAGATCAGATGAGCAGCTAGACAGTATTGCTGGCCAGCTTGGTACTGAGACACTTGGCAAAGAGATGCTGCAGGAAGGGATGAGTAACTCTTCCCCCTGAGAACAACGAACAAATAACTCAGAGGGGTGCTAAGACTCTGTATGCATGAGAAGAGTTTCTCTTCTGTCACTGGAACTGTAAAATTAAGTCTGTCATCACTCTTAAATATTCATTTTTCTAGCAGGTCCTCTTATAAGTCCACTAAAATTTGGTAGTCCCTTTATATTTTCATTATCTACTTTTAGATACTTTGCTCACAGTTACTACTTTTTTTTAAAATTTGCCTTAAGAAACTGGGGCAAAAAATTACAAGAGCAACTGTGAATAAAGATAAGGAGCTGGACTGCTGCAGCTGTGCCATCCAAGTTAGTATGTAGCTCAGGCAGTAGTTTGGGTCCTAGCAAACCTTATGTTCTTATTCCAGTGATTACTCTATTTCAGTGACAAGCAAACTTATGTGGAAGAAATGCTGGTCTGTGTGTAGCTCCCTAAGTAAATTGTCATGTATGTTGGTGAATTGCTTTAAAATTTGGAGTATGAGAGCCAATCTAGAGCTGAAGGCACATGAGAGGGATTTTCATGCAATTGCTGTGGCTGTGGTGAAATAAATGGTTGTGCCAGTAGACGCTGTCATTACCAAAGCCTTGACTATCTCTCTAGGATATGGGGATTCTCATCTCATACACTTTCGGAAAAAACAGTGATTCGCAATTATGCCGGTGATATGACCACATCCAGATCAGATGGATCAGAGGATATGGCATAACTGAGAAAAACCAATCCTGCTTGGGTACTGAGCAGGACACAGTGGCTCACAAAGGCCAGAAGAGGCTGTGGTTAGCAGGTTGTGCTGTTGCTGGAGCAACTCCTAACCCTGCCGGCAGGACACAGAAGCAGAAGCCTCGATGGCTGTGATCAGACCCACCTCCTCTTCTCCACAGAGCAGAGCCCAAGTGGCTCTTGCCCTGCTCTTGCTACGGCCGTGCACACGTGGGAGCAATGAGTGCTTTCTCTTCCGGACTGCAGATTTGCTAAGCCACTAGCCATTACACAAACAAGAGGGACTAATTATCTCATTGAATGTACTGCCAGTGCACAGGCACCTCTGCTGTGTTCTCTCACCTCAGCTGAGGCTCTGTAGGGAAAAGCCTTTCAAAGGTGTCTTCCAGGAGCAAACCTTTCTTTCTGAAGGGGATAACATGTCAAAATAATTTGTCGAAGATGTATTTGAAGAACACTTGTGCTTCTCATTTCTGATCATGAAAGCTCCTGCCCCTGAGCAGCTCTTGTGTGTTTCCATCTATTTTGGGGAGTCCCAGGCCTTCCTTTCCAGCTCAATCTCTGAAACTTCATACAAATAAAAATGTGCTGTTGGTGTGAAGAGAAGGACCTTGGTGGGGACAGGGTGAAGCCGCGCAGGCCTCTGCTCTGCCAACTTTTGAAAACAAGTTCATTTTAAACTTCTGTTGTTAAAAGTGTGGTGGGCACATTTAATGGAAATGAAATATTATTGTGCTTGGGGCTCAGTGGATGTCTCAGTCTAAGCAAGATTAGGATCAAAAAGAGAAGAGGCAAAATGAGGGCCAGAAATAGTTCCATAGTTACTTTTAATCCATCTTTCAGCACTTAATTTGGAACAATTTCTACTTTTTTTTTGTTTGTGTAATGGTAAGTTATTCTGTCAGAAAATTGACATTGGAAATATTATTGTAATCTGAATAATCATCAGCGTTCCCTCATGTGGGAATCCCACAGCAGATACAATGTATTTGTATTCAGTGGGGTACAAAATTATATAACAAATTTTAAGACTGAAGAACATGGTTGTGTGTTTCAGTATAGTTTACTCTTGACCTCTATAAAATCAAATAGTTGATATGATATTTAAAGATGCCATTAAAAACACTATTTTCTTCCTTTGCTAGTAAGATTACGATAGTTTCCATACTGTATCACAGCCCAGAGTTATCAGTATGTGACTATACTGTATTTTACTACTAGATACTCACAATCTGTTTAGTTTGCCTGGATGCTTTTTCACTAGTGCTGATCCTTGCTCAAAACACTGTCCCAGGACCACAGAGGGTACAGGATGCTGGGACTCCGTGTGGGAAGGAGTCCTAGAGAGTGGGGAGAGGAAATGCCTTAAGGCTTGATACACTGAAAACACAGCGAATAAAAATACAGTTTGTATTAGACAGGATGTATTTTCTTTTGCTCTCACAAGCACTTCCCATTAGAAATTTGGGGGTTCTCGTGTTAATGGTTCATCACTGCTTTCAGGTCTTAGATGCACTTCTGCTTAGTCAGTGCCTGAACTCTCCATTACTCTCTGAGTGTTCCTGATACGAAATCCTGTCTGTGAGAAGTTCGTAACGCCCAGGTGCAATAATTTAGGCTTTAATCACATAAAACCCCCCATCCCACATGACTCAATGCCTGTTTAGAACAGTGGTGTAATGTGATTGGTGTCAGCCTTGGGATGGAACCTCAGCCTGGAGACACCAGGGGTTCCCCATGGGCCTTTTCCTACAGCTGAAGTGCCTGGGACAGGCCCCAGTGCAGCTCCATGCTGGAGCAGGATCTAATGTTATTAATTCTGAAAGAGGTTCTAAAAGTCAGATTTAATTCTGACTTTTGATTTTATTTGGGGCAGGTGTTATCATGTCTTGCATCTGCAGGCTCCTAATGGGGATATTCAAAATTTTAGCAAAACTGTGGTTGTATTTTCTTTTAATACCTGAAGACATTGTTATTAATATTGGGAGTTTAAAGCCTTGTAAAATGTTTTTCTTTATACAAACAGTAAAAAATAGCTACTTATTAAATGAATAAAATTTAATGAATTAAATATTTATGTATTTATACTTACATAACTTGGTTTATGAGATAGTACAACCTTTAAATAGTTAGTTGGTTTTGTCACATTTTGTCATCTGCCAAATAATTTGACAGATTTGTCATAAACTCCTTGACATTTTTGCTCAAAAGTTTTCTTCGTTCTTTGCTGCCAGACAGGTCATGTATCTTTTCAGGCTTGAAGAATTTCTATCAGCTATTTAAATGCAAGGCCACAAAGAGAAAGCCAGACTCAGGCTGCAGCAGGCTGAACCAGCGTGATTCAGGACCAAAGGAGCTGCAGCACATAATTAAACAGCAACTGTGCCCTACTCGAGACTTTGTATGTGCCAGTGTAAACTGGCTGCTTTTCCAGCGAAAAGGGGGAACGTGCGCAGTTACCAGACACTGCGTGAACAAGGATGGTCAAAATCGTTATCGAGTGAAACTTTAAAAAGTTTTTTTCCCTACTACTTAGGCAGGGAATTTGAGTAAAGATGGCTGCTGCCAGTTCCCTGCTGCCGAGGGAAGAGGATGCGTCCCAGCTTCCCAGCTCTTGGTGCCGGCAGGAAAAGAAAGGGCAGAGCTGGGCATCGGTCTCCCCTTGGCGCTAATGGCAGCCGCCTTTGCTTTTACTCCCTGCAGCTGGGCTCCGAGCCAAGGGAATTATATACAGCCATGGCTGTGTGCTGAAAGGAGGAGGAGGAGGTAGAGTAATCTTTCTCAAGGCTTCTCACACCTCTCTCTGATGTTGCCCTCGGCAGCAAGTTTCTCTTCACCTTCATCTGTGAGGATCCAAGCTGCTGTCCCGCAGCTCACAGTACTGGAACGGGACAGGAGAGATGCTATTAGCTCAGTTTTAGGGCAGTAAAAGAAATCTGGCACAAAGCAGCCATATCATTGTGTTGGCCCTTAGACAGGGAAATGACACATCCCCACCCGATGCAGCTGAGCAGCAGGAGCAGGGAAAGCCTTGAAGTTGGAGTCGCTGCAGGCTTGTGGGTTTGTAACCGAGCAGGGGCTGATCAGACTGCACAGGCCTTCTGGCAGGTTTTATGTTGTGATGTCAGCAACCTTTCAGTGATTTTTGTACAAGGCTCTGTTGAATTTGATGGGAGAAGAAATATCCTTTAAAAATCTATTGGCAACAAGAGAGTTTTTTAATGGTTTTCAGAGAAGTACCACAAAGGAGCAGGGTATGTGGTTGTGAGGCTTCTTAGGCACAAATTTGATGGAAAATGAGCAAGATGCACACAGGGATGTGCTTGTACTGATGAAGGCAGCATTGCATGGGCAGAGAGACAGAAGGAAGGGAATAGCCTGGAGCTGCCACGGCACTGCCTGAAAACCAGAAGCACACAAAGTAACAGCACCTGGAGTCTTGTGGCAGGGCCTGGAAATAAGCTCTGAAGGGTTCTCAGCAGACCCTTTCTGAGGTTCTGCACTGGTGCCACTGCCCATGGCAGTGGAGGGTGTGTGTGCCGAGGAATATGCACGAGTTTGTGCAACTGCCTGGGTTTAAAAATAATTTTTTACTGCAGGATGTATTTGCTCATGACTATTCATCTATTTGTTTATTGGCATCTAGTGCTGAAATGAAGTAATACCAACTTTTATCTTCTATAAACCAGATGGGCAGCTTTCCCAAGACACTGGGTTCCTGCTTTCCCTTCAAGCCTGCTGCTGTGCTGGGCTTTTGCTGGCTGGCAGTGTGCTGCCTGTGCTGTGCAGGTAGCCTGGTGTCTGGTGGGGGGGCTTATGGGAAGGAATCTGGAGCCATTTCCATGTCTTTGAAGGTGTTTCTGGTTCTGGCAGTTTGCTGACAGTGAGGCCTGTTTCCTCTTGTGCATCTCTTCACTCAGTGGGGTTGTTTCCTGTCGTAACTTGTGAGGTTGCCTTGCACCTTTTCCCACCTATCCCTTCTTTTTCTTGCTTTGACCACAGGGAACTCTCTGAGCATAAACTCATTTCTACCCACGTTCACACCCTTGAAAAATAATCTTACAAGGGAAGTCAGTTTATTGTAGCAATACCCAGGGATTTAGGCAAACTCAAAGACTCATATTTCATACTTTGTCCAAGGAAACACATACGAAGGTGTAACTTTTGCCCTGAAGACCTGTAACAGTAAATTTTGCTGAGCCTGGTACATCCTCTAAAGTCATCAGGGGATGTAAGTTATAGCTTCCCGGAAGAACGTCAGATTCAAATCAATGTAATGCTGTAGGTAACTCACCTGACTGGTGGGAATAAATTGAAAATGAGAACAGAGGGAGGTCAGGAGTGGTTGCATTTGCACTGTGGGGAGAAAAAGTTTTGAGTAGCTCAGTGGCTGCTGACTTGCTTCATGGACTTGTACCAGTGAGGAAAAGATCTTGGTAGGGCCTGGGACTCCACCAGTGTGAATGAGTCTGTAGGACTGGGCTTCAGAGAGCATGATTTGTTCCTCACTGCAACCAAAATTTACATGAATGATTGATTTTATGCACATTAAGATTTCTTTCAAAACCGGTGGAAATACTCGAGGATATAAGTCTTTGCCAGCCTAAGACTTGGAAACTTGCAATTTCTGTGTTTCAGTTGATTTTTATTTTTTATTGTATCATGTGATGGGGAGAGAATATCCCCAGGACCTTTGTTTTGTACACAGAAGTGTTTCAGCCTCTGTAGTTTAAAAGCCAAAAAACAAACAAAAAAATGAAACTAGAAAGCAACAGCTAAGTTTGAAAGCAAGAAAGGATTTTCTTGCTAAGTAACCTCAGACTGAACATTTTTTAACAGAAATGTTAAAGATCACCATCTGTTGAACACTGGGACTTTATTGAGATTTATCTGTTGCAAGTTTATGTTTTATGCAAAGACAAACACACACACAAAAGAGCATCTTTGGTTTTTTTTTGCAGAGAGTTGGATTGAACGATGTCTCAATGAAAGTGAAAACAAACGTTATTCCAGTCACACCTCTCTGGGGAATGTTTCTAACGATGAAAGTAAGTAACTTGTCATTCATTTAAAATGAGTGTGAACATCTCCAAGTACTCATTTCCTGCTATATAAGTTGCTGCACCTTGATGTTATTTTTAGTACTGTGTAGTTTAAAGGGTCAAATGACTTGACATAGCCAATAGTTTTATTAATTTTTTTTTCTGGAATATTCACATTTTTTAAAAGGAAATAATACTATCTGTTAGTTAAAACAGTCAGAGGAAGTTTTGTGTCACTGAATAAAGGTTGGATGACCTCTGAAATGTGCTGTTAGTATCACCTTAGGAGCAAAACCGCCTGTTCTGATTTTCACTGGAGAACACCATGTGGTCGAGGTACAGGAGAAATTGTGCTGTTTTTCAATACTGCTATATCAAAGCATAAATATAAAATGTTTCCTTTAAGAATTGAGCAATCACGAGATTAAAAAATCACATACTAAAACATTATATTGCTTCCTTTTTAGTCAGGGACAGGAAACAATTATCAATCTAGCTGATGTAAAAATAGCTTATTTTTTCTTTTCTGGTTATAATAATTTTAGATCTTGATTTTTAAGAGCAGGTAATTAAAAAGACTCCAAAATAGTGTAAAATAACCAATTTGTTTATGTTTAAAATTGCAAGATAATTTCTATCTTACCATTTAGTTTTTCCTGTTTATGCAGTTACTATTCTGCTTGATTTGCCTAAAGCAAAATACTTCTCATGTTAGTTTTCCTCTGTATTCCATATATTCCGTCATATATTTGTTCATGTTACAAGATATTAATGCAGACTGAATTCTTTAATTCACTAACTCACATTTCCTAAATATGAATTTAGAGTGTATATTTTAAATAACTTAATTGCTGAATGTCCCTTCTACATTTTTTTTCATTTTAAGAGAATTACTTTATTTTGATGTCATGGTAAAATTACATGCCTTGCAGCACAACGTTGTAATGGCTTATGAAATTTGCTGTATTGGGGCCTTACTCTTATTTTTCTAGGGATATATTTTAAGGCAATATCTCTTTGGAAGAAGAAGGGAGGTGTTCATAGAAACACGGTATTTATTCATTACTCCCAAGCTAGGAACAGTGGACAAGAATCCTTAAAGATAGGCAATGAAACTGGGAGACGTTTGAGGGTTTTTGTTTTTCAAAATTAAGGAATTAGAAATTAATTGACCTTTAAAAAAATTGTAGTGAATTGTAGTGAAACTCAAAACATCAGCTTGTTAATTTGAATTTTATGAGACTCTGTGAGACGATGAAGTTCATTTCACTCTGATGCTACTGAGAAGGTAATGGAAGGAATCTGTAATGAATGATATGTGGCTTCAGACTCTTAATAGGGTCAGAATTCAGGATTGTTATATGTGCTTTAAATGCAAACGTGAGAAACTTCCACATCCCTGGGGCCCGTAAGAAGTGGACCACTGTGGGTTAACAGAGCAGGTGTTTCACACAGTGGCGTTGAGAAGATAGGATGGTGCTTCGTTCTGTTTTCTGGTACTGGAATGAAGGGGCAAGCAATGATAATGAAAGGCAGTGAATTTGGAATTGATAAAACAAATACATAAATGAATTTGTTCCACTATTCGTGTGCAGAAGACATTGTCGCAGTGTATAATGGAAACCCAAATGAGAGGGAGAGTTGATTTTATCTAGCTTCCTTCTTAATAGCCAGTTCTTCCAGATGCTTCCTTTGCACTGATTACCAGCATTTCTGCAGTGCAGATAAGAGAATTAATCCACCTGAAAAGTCATCCTTGTTTTGAGGGGGAGGAGAAGGTGAAGAGGAAGGAGTGGAAAGCAAAATAAGCCACAGCAGCAAGACCAATAATCTGTGAAATCCAGAATAAACCAGAAGTTTCACCTTAGAAATCACTGGACTACATGCTCCTTTCCAGCCCTTGAATTCTTTCTAGTGTTTCTCTAATACTGCCTGCACACCAACCAAAAGATTTCCAAACAATTGTGTCATTCTTTGTCCAGCCTCTGTCATACATTGACAAACAGCAGGGGGCAAAATGTTTTGAGAAAACCTATGTTACCCTATTTGAATTCTTCAGAATGGTGGTCAAATTGCTGTTGTTAATGTAGCTCCAGTTTTCATCTGCAACCAAAAGAAGGCATCATCCATCTTTCTCTTGATTAGTTTTTTGTCTCTAAATACATTAAGTAGCTGTTGGCTGGACTCTACCAGAGAAAATGTGGGGTTTGGTGTTCAGTTGTTTTGTGGGGTTTTTTTGACCATGCTTGCACTGAAGATTATGAGAACCTATGCTGTGAACTGATAATGTTCTTACACAGCATAATGCTTGCTCTTGTGACTATTTTTTCCTGCATGATTTTAGAGTTCATAGGGTTTCAGGACAGGAGCAATAGTTTCGCTGGTCTCCTTTTCTGCCATACTTCAGGCCACAGGGGTCCTTTGCAATCTTCTTATCCAGATACCTCCAGGCCTCTTGAACCTGCATTACACCGTGAAAGGAAGCAACAACTCACAGCCATGGATTCCCATGATCTCTCTACTTCTTGGGGTGCTTTTTACCCTTTTGGAACATTTTATGACCTCTTCCGAAACACAACTTTTACATTCTAATATAGAAATTATCACTAAATTTTATTTCACTTTCCAGCTTTTAAAACATTTTTTCCTTCTAGCACTTCCACAGTCCATGTTAGTCAAAAGATTCACAGGAAAAGGAAATGGTACAACCTTGTATCCAATAATTAAAAACCCCACAACCCCATAACATTTTCTGTGTACTGTGCACTGAGCCAGATTATCCACATTGAAATAGGAGTCTGTAAGAATACAAATAATGGCTTATGAAAGTTTCAGCTTCAGTTCCGTGGGGAAGGAGTTGTGATGTTACTTGATGAAGTGGAAGGGCTGCTTGTCCAAATTTTCTTGCTTATTTAGAAATGTGAATGCATAGAGAGTTCATATGAGAGAAAGAAAATATTCAGACTACTTGTTGTACTTCAAAAGCAGTGTTGGAAATCTATGTTCATACTGGCTGTAATGAACTTATCCAACAGATTCTTTTTTTTGTTTGAATTAAACCTCTTGCGCTTCCATTTTAAAAAATATTGTAAAAAGAGGTACTTGTTTTCATTGAAATTTTCCTTGGAGAAAATTCTTTCTTTTTCAGTCATACCTAGTCAATGAGAACTATGCTCCCATGTTTCTCAGAGGGTTTTAAAAAAATCCCACTGTTTTAAAAGCATGGGATGCATGCTAATGAGCCTGAATCGCATTTATGGCTACATGTAGGTAAGAGACAAGATAGCTTCTTACTACAATTTAATTGTAGCTAAGGCCAAATCACTTCTTAGAACAGTCAGAACCTGGCCTGCGGGGGTTACGGAGGAAGAGGCTATTTCTCTGAGAAACGTGGCTCTAGCTGAACTAAGGGAAGGATTTTATCCGTATAAAGCTACTAACAGAATGTTAGCTCCTTAGTGGTTTTAAGACACATGCAGGCAGCACTGGAAAGTACAGGGCTCTTCAATTACCTCCACAGTGTAAAACAGAACTTAACTCCATTGTAGTTACGACAAACAGACAAACATCAGCACTTCAGAAAAAGGTGTGCCTTCACTTTGAGTTGTTCCACTCACTGTGTTTAAGGCAGCAGGCTCAAACAGGTGCTGAGCATGGCTCGTGTTGTCTCCATGTCTTGCTCAAAGAAGCAAGAAATCCCTTGAGCTATAAGTAGAATCAGACAGCAAAAGTTAGAGGACACCACTGAGAGCTCAGGGAAAGCCACAAAGATACAAATAGAACTCTAGAGTGGTGTTGAAAGACAATTTTGAAAGTAAGATGGAGCTGTTAGCAAGAAAACTTCCATGGAGTTCAGGAAGAAAAAGATTCTCTGGTATCTCTGGGAGCCAGCAAATACTATTTTTCTAGAACGTGGATGATCCTTGGTTTTAATATGTTTGAAGGCCCCTTCTGTGCTGAGAGTTTTACGTGCAACTGTCTAAACTATTACCTGCATTCAGTTTCGGATGAATACCTTGAAGACACCTTTCCTTGGAATACTGGTAGTCCTCCTACTGGCAGTGGAGCAAGCACACTAGATGGGCTTCTCCCTGAACTGCTGTGTGTGAACACCTGCAGCTGTGAATGAGGAGCAGGATTTTTCCTTGTGACTCAAGCCTTTTTGGATTTGAAATGGAAGAACTGTCATGTCTCTTCTTTGACAGTGCCTCGAAGCAAGACTTCTTTTCAGTGACTTTATTTCTTTTTCTTACAAAATAGATTGGATTTTAAAAGGTATGAGTTCATTTTTATCTACAGTATTGTTTTGATGGGGATTGATAAAATGACAGGCCAAAAAGTAAGAAATGCTGTTTTCCCTTGCCTTTTTCATACTGCACAAAGAGATCTGGGATCAGACCAGAGTCAAGAGTAACATAAAACACTCCATGCTCGATACGACCACCATTAGGTGCCCTGCTGCCAGCTGAAGTATAAAGAATAGGGATATTTATTATTTTCTGCTAGTCAATTATCTGATGAGATTATATTGCTAAACCATACAAGGGAGAATTAAATGCTTGTAATACCGAAAGTTTGTATTTCCAGGTCCTGTCTACTCCTGTACTATCTGCAATTCTTTCCATCTTTTTAATAGAAAAGTGAAAGCTTGACTGACAGCTGGTTCATTGGCACAAAACAAAGTAATGCTGTTTTCTTGTACGGAGAATTGATTTTAGGCAGACAGGCACTAACTCTGTGAAAAAGTAAGCTTTGCCGAAAATCCAGTTGTTCAATGGGTAATACTGATGGAAAGTAATGCTTAAAGAATTTTTTTAGTTAAGTTTGAAGTCCATCATTCTCCTTCCTGGTTGTAAGGGAGAGTTAGTGGAGGATGCTGAGGAGTCTCAAAGAAGGATCCCTGGGAAGTAAACATACCTGAGGAGGGAGATACGAATTGCAGTTTGTGACCTAATTGTTAGCTTGTGTTGCTAAAACAAATCCTTTCATGGAAGGAGCATGGGAGTTAGTACAGGTGAAAGCCATCCAGAACAGGTTCCTTGGGCGTGCGGAGCGGCAGCCACGGCCACTTGGCATTCAGGCCCCGTGTGCCCGGGTTTGTTGCACGCCGGCCGCTTGTTTAGGAAAAACAAATGAAAACCACAATTTAAAAGTGATTTGAGATGTGTATGTTGGTCCTGTGCGCTGAATAAAAGCGGTCCCTGAAAGGCAGGGAGGGAGTGTGCGGCCCAATAATTAGGGGTCCATTGTCATGCAGATGCCGAAGGGGGGCTGCGCTGGGGGTCCGCGGGGCGCTGCGGAATGGGATTTCCTGACACTCAGGGGAGCGGCCACGGGATAAAGGATGCTCGGTTAGCACAGCTTCCATGTGAAATGGAAGGAATCCTGTGGCACGAGGGCTGGAGACACAGCGTTCAAGGTGGGGTGTTATTTGTGTGCGTGGGTCGCCGGGACAGCACAAAAGGCCTGCCAGGAGGGTCTGATGTTGAGAGGAGGTAGTCCGACTCCCTTAAGATCCAGCATCCCAAAGGCTCACTTAAATAACTTGTAAAAGTTAATTACATGGAGAAATGTAACTTGCAGCGTGGTGTACAGGTTTACCTCGTTGTTTGGGTATCAAAGCCATCTATGCTGAGTGCTTCCATCAGGGACAAAGTTTTTAAAATATCAAAATGTATTTGGTACAACAGTGTTTCCCAAAGAATACCCTTCTGGAGCTGCTGATTGTGCTCCACTCAGCTTTCACCTCGTAATATTTTATGCATTTAACAAAACACAATTAAATAGAAATTATTCTATATGTATTTCTAAATTGTTTCAAAAGAACAAATGTGAACCAGGAAGAATCCAATATTTGAAGTTTTATTTCAATTATCTTTTTAAAATTCATCTTTTATCCAAATTCTTGCTAAGTCAGCAAATCAGAGTTTCCTTGGAAACAGTTAATGAGGAATACTATCAGAGAAATCATCTGAAAAGGAATAAAGTATATTACAGAATATACACTTTTTCTCATTCAGAATTAATCTTTGTAAATTTATAAACATCTAGAACATACCATGTGTTAGAATCAAACAATGGATGCACCCCATTGGTTTAAATGCCTTATCTAATATAAAACCTGAGTAAGGCAACAGTTCTCATAGTGAGTGAAGCTGTTTACATGGTCTGACATGCTGCTAGAGATCTAAGAGTTGCATTTTTTCCATATAAATTTATCCTTTTCAATGTCATTATTCCTAGGCACCACTCCGCTCCTGCTATCAGTGATGTTTGCAAGGTTTATTGCCTTAAGCAGTATCAAAAGATGTTAGTCTAGGGAACATCATTATTTACATTTCCACAATTAAGCCAATATTTTGAGAAAGCTTTGGCACTTGAGAACATTTTTCAAAATAATTTTTTATTACTTTAATTAATTAAAGAAATTTCTTACCATTCATTAATTTTTTTTTTTAGAGACCAGTTCATGAATTCCTGAGAAATTTCTGCTGAAATTACATAGATTTTTTTTTTGTTTGTTTCTTAACAGATGAAGAAAAAGAAAATAATAGAGCATCAAAACCACATTCAACTCCAGCCACCCTGCAATGGTAAGATGCCTTTTAAAAAAATCAAGAAAATCTGTTAGTGTTTTTTCTTACGCATTTTCCAGATGAAGAGAATAGAGCTCTTGGACATCTTATACAGTTCTAAAGATACTTCCACTGTAAGTGTTTAATGTGCCCATTAGTATCCTTTGCAGCATTTCTCTATAAATGTCTTACTTTTATGGGATTTGTTTGAACAGAAGAAACCTCTGATATAGTTTAGAAGATCTATTGGCATATTTATTTGCCACCTTGCCAGCTGGTTATTTGCGGTTTGTCATCATTGTTATATTTATTACAAAAAGAAAACTAGTATGGAGAATTGTTTTTCAAGACTCACAGTTGTTTCAATGTCTGATGAAGCCCACCCTTACCAACTATTTTACTGAAATGAGATCTCTGTAATTTAATCTAGGAGACAGCAAAAGGAAAGAGTTTGAGTTGATTAATTTGTCAAAATCCCCTTGCAAAGTTAGTGAGGAGAAAAAAAGGAGGGGTAATTAGGAAGAGAGGGAGGATAGGAAGAGGAAAGTTTGTGAGTTAGTCTACGGTGCTATAAAGAATAAACAAGTACTGTTCTCTGTGATTTACAGCAGTATTTTAGTCTGCATGTTCTGTAGTGTGTACCTGTAATACTGGCATCCCTTGCTATAGGCTGTATCTTAGGCTTTTGTTGACTTTTGCCTTTATTTAGGTTTTTAATTCTCGTTTAGCTTTCTCAATATTGCAAGTGATCAAGCATCTTTCGGTAAGTTGCATGTATCTGGCAGAACAGAGCTCTGTTGCAGAGAAGCCTGAGAGCATCCTTATCTGAAATGCCATAGTCCTTAGCTTGTTTCAAGCCTTTTTAAAGAAAGGCCTTTACTTTACCTGTAAGTACTGAAGTACTTCTCGTAGTTTTCTGGATGAAAAGATAAGGTTATTGGTAAAAAGTGTGGGGTTTTTTAAAGCAAAATGTTAGCAAGATTATTTTTCCTCTTCTGACAGTCTCTTGGGAAATTTCACTGAGAAAACCCACAAAGAATAATTCGTTCAGTGTATTTTACTCTATTTTTCTGCCCGTGAGATTACATGATTCTGTGAAATATGCATAAAGATGATTTGGATTATTTCTTCTATATTTGCTTTTTAAAGTTGATCAGTGAGATTTTTAGACTAAAAAACCTCAAGACCTGTGGCTTGATTTCGAATAGGTTACTGTCAGTATGCAGAAACTTGCGGACACTTTCAGTGCAAATAATGAGATGGGCAAATACAAATAAAGGCATTTAGTTGGGAGCTATTGTTTCTTTGTACCTATTTGTATCACAAAAGTCCTGTTTTTCAGAAGTTCAAGAAAAGTGAGTGACTTTTCTTTAACAGACACTCAAGAAAGGGAGTGACTACAGACAGAGAGAAAATTTTTAAAATAATAGTGAAATGTCATAGTGGTATTTTATTATTTTTCATTATTCACTCCCGCAACTTCAACACAGTTCAAACAGGACAATAAAGAACTATCTAGCTAAAATAAAACAGCAAGCAGGGCTTACCAGTCCCAGATTCAGAACAGTGTTTATTTTGCAGTGAAGTCAGTTAAGGGTCTTTTCCACAGGAGCAAATAATGTGGTAGCCAAGAAGCCAGCATTAATTAGAACATCCAGCGATACTGTTCACAACAGAAAACAGGCAAATACTATAAAGAGTCTTTTGCCAAATACTTTCAAGCTTCGTCAGTCGTAAAGGTCAGTAAATCCCTAAACTCCAGGGATATTGAGCCCTGCTGGAATGTAGTGTGCACGCTGCAGCTTGTTCAGCAGTGTTTGCAATAGAATCCTAGAATTTGGATTCTGAAAAGGCTGCTTACAACTTCTTCCCTTCTCTCTTGCTAGTGTACTGGCTTACGACCTGTCTGTTGTATTATGTTTCTTACATGTTGAGGTGGATCAGATATTTTTCCCTGTGAGTCTTCTGGAGGATCTGCAATTTCCTCCATTAATTTTCCATGAGGTAATGTAAGCAAAGAAGTTTTCACGTTTAAAATCTTCAGCTGCTGTCAAACTGAATTATACAATTGGCTCATTTATTAACAGGCATGTAGGTAAAAAGTTTCCCAGCTTACCAGCCATATCACACAACAGTTTTCTAGTGGTTTCCATAAGGTTTTCATCATATGTACTGCAGCTTTGAATTGGTATTTCCTGGAGAAATTGATATACTAACTAAAATGACAAGCTCAAAAGTTAGAGTCTAATTGCTAAAGTAGTAAGCTTACTTTGTGTGAAGATGTGGAGTTCCCACTGTTCTGGAAAGTCAGACACATTAACATCAGGTTATTTGTACTGCAGTAGCACCTAGCAACCTGTGGGTTGGTAAACTGTTGTGATTAGCACTGTAGAAGTGCTGCACAGAGCACTTCCTCGAGGTTTAGCTTTACATGTTTAATAGTTTTGCCTGCTCAGGTGTTGTGGTTTAACCCCAGCCAACAACTAAATACCACACAGCTGCTCACTCCTTCCTCTTCCCTGCTCCCAGTGGGATGGGGAGGACAGCTGGAAAAACATGGGCTGAACAGATAAGAACAGATTCATAATTGAAATAAAATAAGTTAATAATAATAGTAGTAATGTTAATGAAAAGGAAAAAGAGAGTAATAAAACCCAAGAAAAAACAAGAGATGCAGAATGCAATTGCTCACTGCCAGCAAGGCCCAGCCCATGCCTGAGCAGCGATTGGCACCTCACAGCCAATTCCCCCCAGTTTATATACTGGGCATGATGTTCCGTGGTGTGGAATATTCCTGTGGCCAGTTCAGGTCAGCTGTCCTGGTTATGTGCATCCCCAGCTCCTTGTGCACCTCCTCGCTGGCACAGCATGGGAGATTGAAAAGTCCTTGACTTGAGGTAATCACAATTTAGCAGCAACTAAAATGTTGGTGTATTATCAACATAATTCTCGTACTAAACCCAAAACACAACACAGTGCCAGCCAGGAAAAAAATTAACCCTGTCCCAGCTGAAAGCAGGACATCAGGCCTTACACCAAGTATTTGCCTAGTCAGGAAAGACAAAAAAATTTATCTGAATGTCCCTTGGGCAAGCATGTGTCCTGCCTTCTTACAAGAATCTCTGGGTTGGATTCAAGAGGTGGAAGTGGTGGAGTAGGTTATTGACCAGATTGCAGGATACAGTACCGAACTGCCCTTGTTCTGGCCAATGGAAACCCCACAATTGTCTGCAGCATCTGGTGTCTGCCAAGTTAAAGTTGGTCATGTTTTCACTGTTAGGTGCTGCTATCGTTTGCAGCTAATGAAGGCAACGGAATGTTGGAGAATAGAAACTGAGGAAATGTCAATTGCAAGGAAAAAGAGGAGGAAGAACGCAGTAGGGAAAGCATAGCAAAGACAGAAGGGAAATATGTACATTTTGTCACATTAATTCATATTGCCATAAACTTTATTAGTTATTCCTTGTCTGGCATCTTGCTGAAAAAGGCAAATTATATAAATCCCATGGGGATCTATCCTTCATGTTTGTGCCTCTCCAAAGATGAAATATGTTGAACATTTTAAATGTGGAGGATGAAGAACAGCTGAAGAAGCCAAGAATCATGTCTGGATGACTGTCAGCCTGGCTAAATATCCTTTTCCTGGAAACAGGAATGATGCTTTTGTTTTGTTTCATTGATGACACAAAATGAAGTGAAAGGCCTGGTAAATGTAGCATTACTGCCAAATACATCATAATTGAGGAAACTGCCAAATACATCATAATGCAGGAAACTGCACGAGCTTGAATTTAACTGCTAAGGCATTAATATAGCAATACTTAGTATTCTGTGCTTATCCCGTGTTCCTGTGCTCATTATCACCTGTAAAGCTAGAGCTTGGCTCTAAAATGTTCATGATTATTTTGTTGGTGAACTGGTTGACCAAACTGTGTGAAACTTTATTTTACTTCGTTTTGTGTGTGTGTCTACTTCCCCAAACAGAATTATTCAAAGTACGGACAACCTAATCCTATGCAGTTTGTTGGCTTACAGTGTAGGTACTCTGAATAATAACAGTATTCTGAACTCAACAAAATTATTCTATTTTCTGCAACATTTCTAAAAAGAATTTAAAAAGAGGAAGGTAGAGCACAGCTAGGTAATGGGTTCTCCCCAGTACTTTCTTAGACATTGTTATACTGCATCAAAATTAATCTGTTCTGGAGCCTCTTATGTGATTAGCAGTGGTTAACATCACAGTAGTTCTGTGGTCTTGATATGTAAAAATAAATCTGTAACTACACTACAGGCATGACTGACATAGAATAATCTCGTTTAATCTAGAACTAAGTGTATAAGGAGGGAAGCAGTAATAGGAACAGATAAAATTGTCATTCCTGTGGAAGGGTTAAGGGCTTTATTCCTATACTTTAGTGGTACAAAAGGTCTCATTGTGAACTGCTGGATTTCAGATGGCTTTATTACAACATTTAAAATGTTAATATATATATATAGATATATTTGGTAATGATTTGTTAGGTAGAAGCTTGTGTTCATTATCTTTCTACAATACTGCAGAATGAAGCTGGATTCAAAATATGATAAAGTTGTTAAATAAAAGACAGGAAAATAAAAGAAGTGGAGCAAGATGGGTATTTGATCATTAAAAAAAAAGTTCAGGTATAATGGGGCATTGTTCAGTGTCAGACTAATGACTCTCTGTGAAAGAGAGAAGAAAAAGAGAAAAATTCATCAGATATGAAGAGAAATAATTAACTGCTTTTCTTTCTGTCCTGTCTTGGTCACGGAAGCTGACATTCCAATTAGCAGCTATAGTATACAAACGAACTCTCCAGGTTTTGAAAGGAGGTTTTGTTAGAGCACTATGAAATTGAGGAAAGATGCCATGATGATATTTCTGTAGAAACCAAGGAAGAATAGATGTTGCCCATACAAACTGATTCCATTCATCTAGCCGGATATCTTATTAAAATAGTTTGCAGTCACAAATGATCACGATAACTGAAATGGAAGGTAGGTAGGTCCTGAAAAAGGCAATGAAGGAGAGAAACTGGATATTTGGAAGGTGTTCTACTGCTACCAAATGACAGGGATTATTTTGCTCAAAAAATTGGAGTTTTTTGAGAATATGTATTAATTTTTGAATACATTTAAGAGGAAGTTATACCTAACGTCTTCTCTTGCCCAGCAAGGCAGACAAGCACACATGTAACTGTATCTGCATATGACTGACACCATTGATGACAAGATTAATTATGGTTTAAAGTTAAGTGTGTATGTAAATACTTCTTGAATATTTTTGGATCAGCAATTGTTAAAATGGCATTTCAAAGGAATGTTTCTTCTAATTTATAGATTTATGAGACCAGTTTCAAATTTTAAAGATGAAGCCTATGCTTACTCATATATTTGACATATAATTTAAAATTTTATAGTTGTATATTTGCATGTATAAATGAATAAGAACAGTTTCTAAAAGGTAAAAGAAGAGCTTATTTTCCTGGGGTATTTTCAGCATTGTATTCAAATTGCGGTTTCTTTTTTTTTTTTCACTTTGCCTGTAAACAATAGCAAGAAAATGTTGTACAGTATGATTTTGTGGACACTCTTGAGTATTTGCGAATACCTTGCTTTAGCACACCTCTTCCCTCAAGGTAAGCAATTTTGCAGCTGGACAGGGGTGAAAAGAGTGTCATGAACCAAAGGTGACCTGTTCTGTGAAGAAGGAGAGACTGCTTCTCCTCAGTGAATGTTTGTTGTTTCATTGTTGTACATATATTTGTTTACTGCAGGATGCTTTTAGGGTGTAACAGGTTGCTGAGAACTCACAGTTATGATTTTGATAGCAAGTACGAACCAAATGAAGCAAGTAAGTATTATGGGAATGAATTGGAAGGAGCACTTAGGAACAAAGCAGAGAAAATGTAGTAGACAAGAGAAAGTCAGAATGTTTGGTCTTAAAAGATGAAGCTTTGTATACTCTTTATCACACAGGACATCCAACATACTTGCAGTTCTCTCTGTTTGATATTTGCTTTTTAAGGCTGGAGGAGAACTATGAGATTGCAGAAGGTGTTTGCATTCCCCGAAGTGCTCTCTACATGCATTACTTGGACTTCTGTGAGAAAAATGACACACAACCTGTTAATGCTGCCAGCTTTGGGAAGGTAAGTCTAAACAGCAGTATGACACCTTAAACTCTCACTGGGTTTGGGTGAATTTGTATTATTGGAAATAATTAAGTCTTCATTTGGTATTAGAGACAGGTATATGAATGAAATCTCTTGTGTATTCAAGTTATTGGACAAAGGCTAAGATTTTAATTATTTTGATGGTTGGAATAGTTTCTAACCATGGCTAGACTCCAGAGTACTTCAGTCTCCAGCCTAGCTGACAGTGACATGGCACACAATATTGGCAGTTAAAGTTGAATTGCAAGTTGAATACAAGCCAATGTAAACACAACCTGCACTGCTTAAACAAACGTATAATTTTTGAAAACAGAAGGGTAAAATACCAGTCATTGAATTCTGAAGTGTGTCTGTGCCATTCTTCTGAGCATGACATGGAGATCCCTGAATTAATGATAGCAAATGATGTGGCAAATTCACATGGTGGAGTACAATGCCCTCAGATGTGAAAGTCCAGAAAGCATCTAACTGCATCAGTGTGCACTGCAGGTACGGGCTGCCAAGTCATCTTTGCACTGTGACTGCTTGTACTTCCCTTTCCAATCCTGCTCTAGTAAGAGTCACTGTGGTTAACTCCAGATTCGCAGTGGAGATACACTCCTAGCACAGATACAGCTGAGCATCATCCAGGTATGAGCAGTAAAGCTCTCTTATGCTCTAAACTAGTAGCAGATACTAATAGCTGGCTAGGAGGTTGCATAAAGTCTGCATTTTGGATTTGCTGGTCAGGCGATGTTTTCCTCTCAGTGAAAAACAGGATGATATTTAAAACTCAAATTCTACTATAGAATGCATCACAGGCCTTTAAAACTCGTAGGCTGCGAAAAAACCAAAGTGTAGAGTTTGCCACTGTTTTTGAAATGCTTGCAAGCATGAGTCTGAATCCAATTGTCCTGCAAGCTGTTCTCTTTTAGTGTTTGCAACATTTGTTCTATAGAAGTGCGGGGTATTCAGAGAAGGAAAAATGTTCCTAGGGTAAGTGCCTGTGTAAAGAGTAGGAGAAGAATGTGTTTAATGAGGTGACATTTGCTACAGTGCATCTTTAGGCAGGCAGTTTAGCAAGGAAAGTAAAGCGTACCGTGTTGTAACATTACTGTGTTGGTTGTGTCTTGAAGACCTGCATACCTCCGTAGATCCTGTGTTAGGTTTCTGCTTGAATACACTGCATAAGTGTGAATGAAGTTGTTCATTGTATGTATTATTGCTATAAAGTGGTAAGTATAGTGCCAACATGCAATTCAGGAACAGTGAGAATAAGAAACAGATTTCATGCAGGCTAACACATTTGGAAAATGGCTCAAATTTACACAATGCTACTTCTGCTGCTACTAAAAACTTCTGTAAGTTGTAAGGAATTATTCCATCAGAACTTAAATTTACAGGGATTTCACCATTTTTCAGTATGTGGCAGTTTTGTTACACTGTTTCATACTTCATCCCCCTTCTCTCCTGCCCCTGATACATACACCTGTTCATTAGTAGGAGTCTCATGACCTAACAGGACAGGTACTGTGACTTCCATCCAAAAATTGTGGCATTCCAATGTGGTTTTCGTGTGCTGTGGTCCAAGTGTTTTCCTCTTGGTTGCAATAGAGTTCTGAAGCAGTGATGCATGGAACTTTTTACCTTTTTGTGGAGACAAAGGAAGCCCTGCAGAATCATCCTAGTACTGTTTCACACTGGTACTGTGGATGGCCATTACTTTTGCATCTAGAAACTGGTGCTTCTGCACTGGTTGTGTCCAGGAACTTCAGACAACTGTGGAACAAAAATTGAAGTGAAACCAGCTTCTCCATCTTCAGAACGTGAGCAGACCCCAGTGATTCTTTCCAAACTGTTGCGGCTAAGAAAACATACTGCACAGTCATGAAGAGCTGCCAGGCGCATCTCCATTCTATCAATAGCTTGCAGTCAGCTTCTCCTTTGGAGCAAGTACGTGGATGAAGTTTTAGCCAATATGTGTTATCATGTGACTTAAATACCATATTGGCAAGGTGAGTTGCACAAATGCCTTGGAGGCAGCTGAAGCAATGCAGTAAAATACATGCTTTTTAAGGCATTCTGCACTTAGCTGCTGAAACAGAGACCCCAGACGTGTTTATCCTCACTGGGAAACATCAGGAGCCCTGCAGCTGTCATCTCCTCCAGAGAAAGGAGCTAGTTGTTCTGTGAAATTGTAAACAGTTTGCCTTTCAGTAGATCACATTGAATTTATAATTGTCTCTGAACTTCAGCTCTGTGGGCAATGTTAAATATTTAGGCTTCTTCTTCAACAGACTAGTAGTTTTTAGAAAGAGACTTGGAGTGCAGCACATTAAACCAAACTATAGTAAGTATCATCCTATTTATTCTTACATACTCAGTTACAACTCACTTAACAGAACAGTGTTGATTTCAATCTTAAAGTTACTGCTGGAGACATGAAACTTGCCTGAAAGTGATCCCTTCAGATTAAGGTTTTGTAAGCAGTACTTCAGCCCATGTGTGCTTCTTCAGCCTGATGTACATGCAATATATCCACAACAGAGCATGGCGAGGAGAAGAGACAACTTGTTCATGAACTGCTGAACTAATAGGACTTCCTGCCATCTCCTAACTTCCCTAAATTCATAGCCTTACCTAAATCTTACGTAATATCTCCATGTTTCCCTGGAATAAGTTCAATTATTTCCAGGTCCCAGTCACTACATCAAGGTCTGGCTTCTCATATATCTGCTGCTCCTTCTTTCTACTTTATTTTTAGATTCCCTCTTGTCTGTCTATTTGCCTGCTTCATTTGATCTCCCCACCTCCATGCTGACAGCTGGGCAAGAAGCAGCCCATGGAGTGGCTGGTTCAGAGCAATAAAAGTGTTGACTGGTTGCCTTCTGCTCATGGTTGTCCAGTCAGGGCCAAATGAGTCAAGCTAAACTTGAGATTTCTTCCCCGCCTTGTCCTCAGCATTATCATCAGTATGTTCTCCACACTGTCCAGCCAGTGTTTTCTATTAAACTTCTAGGACATGGAGTAGACCTCACACACTTGGTAATATTGCATTAATGAAACCGAAATTGGTCTGAGTGGTGAAGAGATTAATAGAGACAGTTATAGAGACTGTTTTCTGAGGAAACCAGGCTAATAGCAATTAAAGGAACAAGAAGAGCAAAGAAAAAAAAAAACAACCTGTACTAAGCCACATAAGGTATATATAAAACTGGGAATACTCTAATATGGTTAATAATGTGTTCTTATATGACAAAGGCAGCTGTAACTTTTTTAGTCAAGTTTTAGTGTTATTCAATTAACATGTGGAAATTGCAGGCAGTTTTATCTATACCAGCATTTCCCAAACTGCTGTGCTACCTACTCTGTCATTACAGTTCTTTTTCTTGTCTGCAAAAGACAGGACCAAGCATTCTTTCACATACCTTAACTAAATAGTGGCTAGGGAGGGCCCTGTAATTTGCTGGATACAGCTCAGCATCAAGTGCAGACTCCAGTGTTAAACTTTTGCTCTTACTGTAGGCAGCAAAGCATATTATAGTTTGATTTCGTGCAAAAGTGAAGCAGAATAAGTAAAAATGTTCCATGCAACTAGTGAGAAGACAGGAAGGTACAGTGAGGCAGGGCAGGTATGTCACCGAGTTACTAACAATTACATGTTGCATATGAGAAAAAGCTCTCCCACAGTGAACATGTTTAGACTGTGAATTAGTCTTCAGGCAGAAGAGTGAAAGCCCTGTTGCTGAGGTCACTTAAAAAAGACGGCAGCCTTGTGCCCCTGAGCCCTGTGCTGCGAATGCCTTGGGCTCTGCTACAGGACCTTGGGGATTTGGAGAGCAGTTTAGGGTGTTTCCAGCTGAAAGCTCTGCTACTGCTTCCAGCAGGGAAGGTTGTGCAGGTGTATGTTTGCTTTGCTTTTTTTCTGAGTAACATGTTAACATAAAATGCTGGTGATAATTAACACACTAAGAATTATGCTAAGAATTGTGGTCGATGATGACTCTGATTTCTCATTCTTACTGTATTTAATTGCAAAAGCCAAATCATTCTGAATTAGGGCCTCCACTGAATGAAATAAAAAGCAGGAATGTTTTGAGCATTTCTAAACCCCTCCGTAGCTGTTGTGCAGGGGTGGGTGCCATGAGGCTTCCCAGGCTCGACCATACTGCCCAGCTGTTAGCTGGGTTGGCAGGTCTTTGAGCTTCTCTTTCAGTTATTTCCAACACTGATTTTTGCTCTTGTTTCTTTTATGACCCTGTATGTAGATTGTTTTCATCAAGACCCTGGAAGATGTACTCTTCCTCATTTGCAGCGATTTCTCCTGTCCTCCGTGTCCTCAGTTCACTGCTTTAAATTTATTGTGCAGTGCTAAGTCCCCTGCCGGGCCCTGCCATAGTTCCCGCTTGGCATCCTCATGAAACTGAGTTCTTCCCAACTCCCATGTGCCCCCTGGAGGATAAATACTTTCTTCGTCTGTTTGTTTCTTTTGGGGTTTTCCTGCCATGTCGTTTGACAAGCAATAATAAATTAGTATTTGAAAATGAAAACGCTGAGATTTTTCAAGGTGGTTCTCCCCCAGCCTGAGATTCTGTTACGTCACTTGGGCATCTTAAAGAGGTTTAACGTGGATGCATGCTCGCACGAATTTTGTTGCTCCCTGTCTGGCTTTGCTGGAAGTGAAAATCAGATTCCAGTAAATACATTTCACTAAATAAAGGGCAAAGTCCAAAACAGACTTGAAATATTGGTTAGGAAAGAACCTTTTTTCCCCAACAGTTTACTTTGCTCCGGGAGGTACAAGCTGTACCAGCCAGATTCCTTTTTCATCACGATGCACTGTCTCTATGCCCAGAAGTTTTCCCGGCAGGACTGCTGCTTCAAGCATGATTAGCAGAAATAGGATTTACGGTTTCATGCTATCATACTATATGATTTTAATGTTTAAAAAGGACAAACAAGACCTCTATTGAAACCTCTTTGATAATGACATTGCGATGGGATTGCATTCTGATTTGTCTTTGTATTGAAACGCACATATCAGGAAATTTCCTGCTGTTGTTCGTAAGGTGATGTTTCTCCTGAAGATGTGTTTTATTTCTTTCTCTCAATTTGCTCCTAAGTAGCCTCAATAGTAACTGGTGTAGCAAAGCTGAATTTATTCTTATTGCTCTTTTCTGATAGATTAGAACAGCACTTGCTTTATTGTTAACAATTTCTACAATATTAAATATAAAAATAAAACGGGGGAAAAATCAGGCTAAAGCTGAGGTGTTGGTTTCTCTTTTTACATCAAATGACCATATCAGTCTGTCAGTGCTATCCGAGCAGTCCCTGCTTTTCCTTCATCCTTTTTTAACAACTAAGATTCCTGACTGAAGAATTAACACCAGTACGACTTTTCTTCCCAATTCAGAACCCTATAGGCCAAGCTCCTCTGCTAAGACCATGATAACACAAGTACTGCAGAAGCAAGCAGCCATGCTGGTGTGGGTTGTGGTGATCCTACAGTGTAGCTGGAAAGGTCTTTGTCTCTTGACTCTGCTTCACTGATCCCTTGTATTATAGCAGGTTGCTGACTATTGCCTTTTTCTCCTTGAGCTTGGGGAGTAAGGAAACCAGCAAGGACACCTCAGTTTCTCTGGAGTGACTTTTCCTTTCCCAGTGCCCTATAGCTATGGGATTTTTAGTCAAGCATCTGGCTTCCAG
The DNA here is from genome assembly GCA_013397565.1 of Ptilonorhynchus violaceus. NCBI lineage: Eukaryota > Metazoa > Chordata > Aves > Passeriformes > Ptilonorhynchidae > Ptilonorhynchus > Ptilonorhynchus violaceus. The sequence goes on from VZRJ01001045.1 coordinate 376,157, forward strand.
TTAGGCTTTAAGCATGGAGTGGCCCCTGAGCTGCTTTACCTCATGCCTTGTCAACACGTCCCAGAGGCTGCGCTTACAGCACAGGGTCTGCCAGAGTGCAGGGAACCTGGCGCTCAGCCTTTTCCCACAGATATGCTGGGTGATGGCAGTAAGTGTGCTGGCACCAGTACAGAGCAGGGGGAGTTGTGCATGGTTTTAGATCTGCTTGGCTTCAGCAAGTCGGCACCAAAAGTGGCTGCAGCTCAGCTAAGGATCTGAGTTGGAGCAGTTGATGTTTGCAGATTTGTTGGGATGCAGTAATCTGTTTGATCATGCCTTAGGCTGAATTCCATCTGGCCGGAGGAACTGCTGAAGGAGGATATTGTTGTACATAGACAAATTTGAGGAGAGGTCTCACAAGCTTCACTGAAGGGCCCAGTTCAGTTGGATTTCTTCACAGAATCTTAACTCCGTAGCAGGCAGAATTGGGTACAGGCATTAGAGAAAGGGCCAGCAGGCTTTTCTGCCTTGCATTTCGGTATCAATTGAGATGTATCACTGCTAAAAACAAGTTCTTATCCTTCAGCTAGACCATGCCCTATTCCAAAAATTATAAAAGTAAGTGGAGAGAAATGCGAAGGTTGTTGAATCTAAACAGACAACAGATCTGTGGTTGAGTACTGAGCATATACATTAATGTCTTCCCTTCTGGCCATGCAAGTAAGCAAGCAAGGGGTAGAGAAGGTATAGACAGTCACACATCTTCTCCTTTTCTTTACATGGTTTGGTGGATTTGAGAGACAGGAATGGTATTTTGTAATGGACTGCTTTGATTATGCTCTCTCCTATCAGTGCATGTTTCTTGGTGCAAGTTTTCTTGACCATTTCCTCAAGACAATGTTGTGTTAAACCAGCCCCAAGCCATCTTTGAGCCAGAAGGTACCTGTTAACAGAGGTGTTAATAACAGACTGTCTCAGAGCAGGGTTTTGAAAAGCACTGAAGCAGATGGGGAAACCCAGGAATGATCCAACTGGAATAATATCGGATCAAAGATGGATGAGCCTAAAAATCTTACATTTATAAGATTGAAGACATCAGTATTGCTTGTGTTTCACAGCAATGACATTAAGGAAAGTGTAGCTCTCTGAGAATATAGTTACGTTTGGTATCACTGATGTCTTTGCTGCTGCCATGGCAAAGAAGATTGAGACTGAAATGCTACGGTAGAAGGTGGTAAATAAACACAGGTCTTCTGTACCTGACTTCATAAAAGAAAAGCATGCTGTCTAGATATGGGACTTGAAACCTGAATTGAGATAAACAGAGCCAAACCCTGTGAAGCCCTGTTATGAAGAATTGTTATGAGCAGAAAGAGAATTTATCCCACTGTATGTAGCATCTCTCTAGAACCTCCTAGAGCTAGAGAGTGCAGAGACAGGAATCCATTTCTCGTTCTGGTAGTGTGCAATTGCTGGGTTGCAGCTTAATTTAGTCTTATTTCATTACTCTGTGAAGTTCTAGAAGCATGGTTAGAATTATTTCAAATAGGAGCAAGAGTCATGAAGAATAACATCCCTCTAGATCAGATGCACTGACAAAATGATCGTGCCTTTTGAAAAGCAGAAATTTAAATTATTCCAGGGAAAAGACTTCTAAAAGCCCTCCTCTGCCTATTGCTTCCGGAGCAAAATTTAATATTTTGACACAGGAGGGAGAAAAAAAATTACTTCAGAAGTTTCCAGACATCTCTGGTTTCTTCCATCCTTATTTGTTTACATGAAGGCAGACACATAAGATGCTTTGTAACATTTTGTCCCCTGATTTGTTTTGACATAGACGATTTTAGATGGAATAATTGGGAAACATAAAGTTCACAGTTTGATAGTGAATGCTATGAGGAGTGATGGGTCACAATATAGTGATGAAGGCAGAATGTCCATGCCTATGGCAGAGTTTGGAATAAAATGATCCTTAAGGTCCTTTCCAACCCAAGCCATTCTGGGATTGTATGATTCCTCATTTTAAAGGTGAGCCTGGCACTGCTTATGTTCCAGTGGGGAGAGAGGCAGTGGCAGAAATGACAACTGGCAGTAATCAGGTTGAAGAAATGCACCCTTGCAGCCATATGTGGCTAACAGAACAGTTCCTGCAGTTAGCAGTGTCTAAGGTTAACAGATTGTGCAGACTGAAATACAGACCCTGACACAGGAAGTGCATTTTTTTAGCCGTTGCTCATAAAGCTTTCTGTGTTTTACATGGATGCTCAAGTAACCCATTTAATTTTTATTGCCTTATTTTGAGAATGACCAAAAATACAAGTAACTAGATATTTAATTCAAGTTTATTCAGACAACTCTGCTAGGTTAAAAAAGCTGAAATGGGATAATCCTGTTATCTCCCCTTATGTTCTGCCTGCACAGACTTTCTGAAAATCATGTGTCAGGATTGTTTGCAAAACCTGATCTTGATGTACTAGTCCCCTGAAAAAGTGTAAACTATACATATGTTGCTTTATAATGTAATGACTTCTGTCTGGGTATTGCTTATGCAGTAGGCACTCATCAGAAGAACTATGGAGTAGCAAAAAGAGCAGTTATTAATTTTTTTTTTTTAAATCAAGAAAGATATAAAAGATCTTCTGTAGGCAGAAGGCAACATTGTGTCTTAAGCAGAGCCCAGAGAAAAGAGAGGAAGAACACCTTAAAGTTCGGTAACTGAGAAAGAAATTGCAGGAGCATTGGTTTCTGAGGGTAGCATAGTAGGGACAGAAGATATTTCCATGTGAAACTCCTGGTCTACATCTGTCTCAAAACCAAAAAGCCAGGTAGCCTGAAATAATGCCTAACAGTCAAAACTGCCATGGAACTTAGGTGGAATTTTACTCGGAAAATGAAAAACCTGTACCTTTTTACTCAGCAGGTCTTATAGGGCAGCTGGAATTGTGGTCATTTTGGAGAAGTGTAAGATGAAATTTTAGCTCCACTGAAGGACAATGGTAAAAGGTCTGTTCACTCCAAAATTCCCTTGGATACCACCCATGAGATCTTTTAACCACTGTTTGTGTTGAGAAGCCAGAATTGCTGTGAGAACAGGGACTGGGCTCCATTCAGAAAGCAGATCAAACTGCGTGGTCTGGTTTTGATTCATTTGCTTGTGCAACCTCACTGCAGTGATGAAAGGCAAATAATCCAGCTTGGTTTTCAGATCCAAACCTGAATTTTCATGTCTGACAATTAGAACCCCCTTCCCTCCCCACAGGATTGTAAAATTAACTCATTTTATCTGTAGGTCTTTAAATGTTAATAAACATTAAACTAATGATGGCATTTTATACAGTGACTTTTCAGGTTGACAGTGATTTAAAAATCAACATTTTGGGCTCTTTCCTTTTTCCACTGATTAAAGCACACAGTGAACTCCACTTTGTCCTGCCTGATCCGACTTCCTCTCTCCTTTCAGGGAAATCTTTCTGCCTTTACCAATATCATTGCACAGAGATTTGCATAAACATAGCTGAATATAAACATTTATCTGAACAGAGCATTCTTTTAGTACTTGACTTGTTTTATTCCAAACACAAACATTAATGCCCATGCATATGTGTACAAGCACCTAGATATTAGTACACCATGCTATACATACTTTACATATGCAGGGTTAGATTAAAAACTCCTGATTTTTTTTCAAAGGTTTGATAGATTATTCTCTTTTTGTTTTGTAAATTGTTTGGAAATAGTATTTTAAGTGGTGCATACTTTTTAGATGTATTCTGAAAGGTGTATCTCATTTAAAGTGTGCTGGATTTAAAAACAAAACAAACAAAAGAAAGAAAAAGGGATCATCTGATCAAACTGCTTCGTTCTCTTTTCCTGATCACCTCTGCCCTGGTATGTAGAAATTGGCTGATTTATTTAAATCCCGGGAACTCCCATGGCATATGGTTCATAAAGTAGCATTTACAGTGTGCATTGTAACACTTCATTGCTACTAGAAAGACTTGAGAGTAATATGGTTTGATGTTGTTCCAAAAGAAAAAATAGAGTAAAACTGTCTCTAATATTATGTCAACTGCTGTAAAACCAGCTTTTGGAGAGGACTGGTATTTTCTGAATGACAACTGACACAAAAAAGCCCCCAAAAAACCAACACAACCAACCCTAAAAAAATCCCCTAGCCCAAAAAACCATCCTCAGAAAGTAATTCTTCAACGCTGCCTTTTTTCCCACAGCCTTGTGGAGCCCCCAGCCCTGTCTGCAGAAAATGAAAGAGAGAGGGGTGGGATTAATGTGTAATTAAAGGGAATTTGGAAGGCTGAGATGTTGCGGAATGTTAGATCAGTAGCTGGAACAGCATGTGGTGTTCTTTAGGCAGGCTTCATTGAATCCATACAAAAAAAGAAAGAAGGGCTGCTTGCCTGTCTGCTCATTTATCAAACAGCTAGGCTGAACTTTCACAGCTCCACAAAAGTGTTTTACTGTTTGCTGAAGTTTTGCTCCAGAAATTAAAGCTGAACAACCTAGCGACTCTGAGTCTTTGCTGCATTTTTGACATCAGCCACGTTGTGCAAAGCTCTTGGAAACCCACACAGGTCAATTTTTACGTGATACAAAGGGAAGATGATTGTACCTTTGCTAAAAACCCAAAAAAGTACTGAAGAAATGGTCAAATATGTGACATTGTAATGTCTTTATTTATATAGCACCTTTTGATCCAAATACATGTTCCAAAGTTTACAGTCATCAATCAGGATTAAATATTTATCATGGTGGCAAAATGGCTAATGGAGGAAAAAAATCCATATTATTTAATCAATTTAAATTGACTTTTTTTCATAGTTGAACAGTTATATTCCATCTTGCGTGCTTGTTTTCCTTTAATATTAGTTGGTGTTCCCCCCAAAGAGGAAGCATTTAGCAATTTATATAATAAAAACAATTAAAATTGGTTACAAATTTTAAAAGGAAGAAATTCCTTTGCAAGTGAATCTTCAAGGCTTACTGCAGTCTTTTTTTGCATGACTGTTTCTCGCAGGAAAATTTTCCTCCTACTGCAGACCCCACTGAGAATCTGGTTCAATCCTGTGAGGCGCTGAGCATCTCCTTTCCAGCAACTACAGCAAAGCTTTTTCATCAGGATTAGCCTGGTTGATAGAGGCTCTGATTACTGAAGGCACAATCAACATTCATTGATTCATTTCCTTAAATGCAACTGGCACTGAAGAAGTTTAGTTTTACAGTAGCAATGTTCTTTTCATGCCTGCTGACAGACTAGAGTCTGGATTCTTGATGGTATCCTGCTGTTTCTGAGATGCACTTGTTTTCCGTAGAGGATAAATTGATCACGAGTTAAAATGCCATAATGAGTTTTCCTTGGTAGAAATGGTGCCCCTGTCAAATACCAAAATCATTTCAGAGAATCATCTTTTAGAAAAAGAAGTGTTTAAGGTCAGGTTTGTGAAGGTTTGTAGAGAACTTCGTTGATCCTGCAAAGTCACGTTAGTAAATAGCAGGCCAATTCTAATTGTGATTATCCTTAGTTTAGAGGCAGAACCAATCTTAGATTTTTAAGGAAATATGTTCTACTCCAGTAACTTCTGAAAGTATTTAAATTAATGATGATTAATGGAATTAGAGCGGAGTTTAAAGTCTCTTTCCCCTCTTTTAATAATGGAAAAAATAAAAAGCTTTATTTCTGATTTCTCCTGCCATGTATTTTATTGACGTTGAAGTACAGTTTTTCTGCTTTTCTGTGTTAAAAGTCCATATTAAATTAGGTAGGAGTAAATATGCTTTTCCATTTTTCTAAATATCAGTTCTTTTTATTTGCAGATAATAAGACAACAGTTTCCACAACTAACGACAAGAAGACTTGGAACCAGAGGCCAATCAAAGTAAGCAGTGTATGGTGCCATTATCATCTCGCACAGGGCCCCATCTGGCTCTGGTTTGCTGAATAAAATCATATGAGAACAGGGAATAATTTGTCCAGTTAGGTACTTAAACCCAACTTTGATGGCGGTTCCATTGTAGTCTTTACATTATCTTATAGATTCAGCAGTGATCCTGCAAAGGTGATCTAATGGAGGCCATTTACTGATTTGATCAGCAATATTTTCCATATTGTTGCTGTATTATTTTTCATCTCAACTCACTTTACACAACTAAAAGCACATTCACACCCAGGACCAATGAAGCTACTGCAGGAGGCTGGGAAATGACAACTGGTTAGCATCGTGTTTCAGGCTAGAGGACAAGTGTCAAAATACTCTCTAGAATTTAGGTAGGAACGTACATTGATGTATACCGAAATTGTCCACAAACTTGAATTTAACCACCTTTTTTGCCATGTAATGAAATCCAACATACCTTCGAGTGGTTAAAAAATTAGCTTATTGCCTTAGCCAAAAGATGGTCCTTCCTGAAAACAGTTCATCCTAATTCCAGAGTGAGAAACTGATTCAGAATTAAGAATGTACTTCCAGGGGTATTTGACTTTTTCCAATTGTTGATAAGATGTGATTCTACCAATTTATGAAGAGGATACAGTGATGTTTTTATCTTTTTTGTCTGCTTCTGGAGTCCATGAAATTTTTCCAGTGGAGCTTTGAATCTCTTTCTGGCAAGCATAAGGCCCCTAATATAATAAAATCTGCTTTTCTTGATTAGCTTTCACAGAGTCCTACAGAGCAGCAAAAGTGTAGTGTCTATAGATCACAAGTGAAAAACTGTGGAGGGGGAAGTGAAAATGTGAGATGATGTGTTCGCAAAATTTTGTTGGTAAAGCTTCTCTTCCAAAATAAAGCCTAGAAACACAATATTGCTAAATGCTGAGAAATAAATATGCCAATAGAATCGAACTTACATACTAGAGCTAAAATAACCTGCTCTTTAAGGAACAAAGAAGCTAAGACGCTAAAAGAAATACCATTAAAGTTAGATTTACTGTGCTCTTCCAATAAGTGGTCCATGCCAAGCAGTATTTCTTTGATGGGACCAAATGTCCTTTCCTCCAGCTTGATATTTACTTAGTTTTTATAACTAAGCTTTCTTTTTCCAGACTGGACATATTTAAGCAGGTAATTGAAGATTTGAAATTCCTTCCCAAATGCAAATTCAGAGTTACCATAACATCACTCATCCAAGCCACCAGAAATCTCTCAGGTGGACATACAACATACAACAACATACTTGGAAAGCATGATAGTCCATAATCAAAAAAACAGGATTTAATACTGAATATAAGTTTTGTGGAGCTTCTTAAAGATGGAGTGAAAGTGTTCACAAGTTGCTTTGTGGACACATTAAAATGAGTACCCACTATTGCCCATCAAATCCTTCTGACATTGCCTGCAACTTTGTTACTTGTCTTCCCATTGAATGACGGGAGCGAGCACTGCTTTATTTCAAAACTGGAGTTCTTCCTGCAGCTCCAGGAGTCTCTCAGAGGGCAAGAAGCTCTTCATCTGCTGACTAGAGGTGTCTTGCGCCTCCAAAAGCTGTCTCTACTCTCAGTGAGGCTAAAAATCAATGAGACTTAATATTTCTTGCACAGTTTCCCTCAACTTGCCTGCCCGTCAGAGCAGCTTTCAGGTCACACACTCCTTTCATGCCACTTGTGCGTTGGTTCTGTTCCCTATCTAGCAAATAAGGGGTTTCTGTCACATACACAGAGACTACGTGCATGCTGTACTTTATGATAAATAGACTCCTTCCTAGACTCAGCACTGCTGTAACTGAGCTCTGGTTTTGTTTTCAGAAACATCTGACTGCATTCCAATTAAGTGTTACATAAAGAAATTACTTTAGGCATTAACACTTCAGTCCCTTTATCACCAACTGTGCTGACCGATTGCTGCCAGTATTATTTTCATTCCACTTGCCTGCTACTGCCAAAGGAAATTCGGCAATAGAAGTGGTTAAGATTATCTGACCTCACACTGTTCTGCCTTCGGTCTTTTTATAGCACGGCTGCCTTGTAACATTACAAAGTTCAGAGTTACAATGGTGCTATACTCTTGGTCCTCCATTGTGAGCTTTCTTTTTTGCAGCTGGTTTATTGATGTAAGCATGCAGCTGTTCTCTGTCGCGCTGAGTTTAAAAACAGTTCCACCACAGGTGAGCCGTGAGAAGGCAGCTAAACATAAAAGCCAGTTTCTTTCCATACTGTAGTCTGAAACTCTTCAATTGGGTACACAAGGTGTTAGACCGATGGAAGTTACATGGTGTGAAAGGGAATTTTGCTTCTTTCTTTAAAGGAGTGCTGCATATAACAGATCCATGAGGGTAAAAAGTATTCCACTGTTTAACACAAAAATGATTTCGTTGTCTGCATTTTATTATTCTACATATCAAACTTTCAAGCCCTGTTTATTGACTTGTTTTGGGTTTTTTTGTGATAGAAATACAAAAAAGTGAAAAAAAATCTATGTAAACTACTCCAGTGAGTTTTTGCCATTTGGGATGGTAAAATTACTGAAGGAAGAAGCTATCTAGAAGAATTTTGGAGTTAATTTGGCTATTGCTGTCTATGTGATTTTGAAGCTACACAAAAAACTCTTTTTATGTGGTTTACTGCCAGGTGCAGTATACCAGGAATTAAATAGTGCACAGTGAAATTATACTACATTTTCCAGGCTTTCTTTTTGTTTTTCCTTCATGGATTTAAGACAACATTTGGTATGAGACTGACCCCTGTTTAAATTATACAAGCCTTTCAGTTCTGCTTTTTCTCCTCTTCCCACCCTTCCCTCAGCACTTTGTGGTGTTATCTCCCTGTAGCATTTCCTTTCGGTTTCCCCTACCCCAGATGTAGCACACAGGCCACATGTGAGTTTTATGGCTCTTACGTGCAGTGCTCGCATGGCAGCTGCCAGGGACTAAACTGGGGACTTGAACTGTGAGCTGAAGGTGTTACTGTTTAAGCTAAAAAGCCAAACATCTACAGCTGGTGTTGTAGCCCCAGCACAAACTTGCCCTTAGTTATCTGTAACAGGTTATGAACAGTCTGGAGCCTGGTTTCTCATGTAGAATGCATGTTTTGACCTAAGCTCTCATGGGCAGATCTGGAGCCAACAGTGTGGCTTTCTAAGATTTTGAAGCTAGGAAATCCCATTCATACCATGTCAGTTTAATGTTTTAATAAATTTCGTCTTGGATTATTCAATGTTGAATTCAAGATAGCTTTTATTTTTAATGGAAAATGGGGAAAGTCCTCAGTGGGCATGGCAAGGGAACCACATACTAGAAGTTTGCTACAGCTCCCTGGGCCTCCTCTCAGCCCACCTGTGCTGATAAACAGGACTGGGCTTCCAGCTCTTTGCCACCATTTTCTGCTGGAGGTTATGAGATGCACTGACCTGTAGCTGAATGACTGTGAGTGGAAAAAGGAAAAGTCACCTCAGTTTGTTTAAACTGCCATAACTTAGATGCTACTCTTTAATTAATTTCATTGATGACCTTTGTAGAGCCAGCTGATTTTGCCTAAAGCAAATTTGTGTCTATTCGAGTGAACAGATCTGGTGACAGCACTCTGAAATAGTAACTGGCTGAGAAGTACAACAAGCATCCAGAGATGGTAACTTCTCATGACACCACAGTGGCATCCAAAAGACAGTGTCTCATCATGATCTGGTAGGCTTTTGATAGGCTATAAGGAGAGAAGTGGAGGATCATTGAAAATTCTGTGTAGGTATTAGGCTGAAGCAAAAGTATACCAGCAATACAATCTTGTGATGCCTTTTGTAATCATTACAAATGTAGCTGATGAATTGTGGGCTTACAGCTGAGAAACTGAAATAAAAGTTAGGAAATTACGTAAGGACTAAGATAACCTTTGCTGCTTTGATGCAAGTATTTTACTTGTTCATGAGTGCTTCCATCAGCACCTATAATAAAGCTGAGCCATAGCACAAACTTGTGCCATAAGGGCACCAATCCATTTTTGTAGTACAGCCACACTCTGTAATTCCCAGTGTGATCTGCACAGAGTTAGCGCTGTGTAATATCCCTCACTGATCTAAGCCCAGTGTTGATGCTAGGGTATGAAGCAAATAATTTGAACTGTACATTTCCAACCATGCATTGCTTTCCAGCACAAACCTTTTTCCCCCTCTTTTCATGCAAATGTTTTCAATTTTTGAAACATTTCTGATCAACTCATTTGCAGTAGAGACTCATGCTTTTCAGGGACCAAGCCAGACCTCAACAGCCTGAGAATCACGAGCTGAAATAACAACAGAAGGGCCAGTCCAGAGGGTCTGTACCTCTGCTTATTGCTGAAGGAGCAGCTGCACAGCAGAGCTCTGCCAACAAGTAGCTTTAGGATGCCTTTTTTTTTTTTTTTACTTAGAAGTTAAGAAATGGAAGTACATTATTTTCCTGCCCTACGACAGAGTCAACTTACTTTTACCAAAAGGAATGAAAATTGTAAGCTCAATATATTGCCACAATAGTCTGCGGCTGAATCAATGCTTGTTAGTAATAACTATTGCCCAATGTGTTTTGCTATAGAAATCATTTGTATTATCAGTTTCTCTTGCCTCCGTATATTTTTTTAAATTTTCAAACAATCAGCTTTATAAAATACACATCTCTATGTATCAGGTACCATTATTATGGAATTGCAGTGAAAGAAAACTCCCAGTATTATGATGTGATGTATTCTAAAAAAGGAGCAGCCTGGGTCAACGAAACAGGAAAAAAAGAAGTAACCAAACAGACAGTGGCGTATTCACCACGATCCAAACTGGGAACATTGCTGCCAGAGTTTCCAAATGTCAAAGATCTAAATCTGCCAGCCAGTCTGCCAGAGGAGAAGGTAACACTTTGGAAATCTTTTCTCAGCTTGACTTGGTGGGGTTTTTTTCACCCTGCTCTAGATGAAAGCTTTGTCTAATATATAAAGACTTTAAATTAGCGTAAGTTTAATAATGCTTTGATTTGATTTATGGGGGACTGAATTACCTCATCTAATAGGAAGAAATATCTTCCCTAAAAATAGGCAGCTGACACTGTCAGCTGTACAATATTTCTAAAGCCCATGCACACTTTTTTAGAAGTTACATTACATAGAGCAGGGAAACTTTTAAATTGAGGTGAGGTTTGAGGGCAACTTTTAAAATATGTCGCAGCTCTCTAATCTTGTGAACACGCTTGATGGCAAACTGAAAAACTGTTCTGATGCTTTCTTGAACAGAGAGGGACTTAGTGAATTTCTTATCCTTCTAGAGTAGAAATTCAGAGAATCCTGTCTGTACATATGACAAAAATGCTCTAGCTTCTCTTGGCTGAGCTTTCTAGGTTTCTGGTTGTATTCATGTGTAGTATCAATGTAAAGTGGACAAAGGAATAGGGTTTTATAGTTCTTTATGTCCTAATTAGGGCCACATTCTTGTCTTTGATCTCACTGAGGCTTTTTGCTCCTCTTACATTTGAAGAATCCCCATTGACAGAAAAATCTATGAATTCAAAGGGAGAATTTACTTTTAAGAAGAAAACTCATCTTACAGCTAGTCTAAGTAGACTTTAACTGATTTCATTATTTTTGCAGTTACGCATATGTAAAATAAGAAAAAACTTGCTTTTTCTGTGCTCAGTATTCTGATATGTTAAAAGCGTATTTCGTAAAGCAGAATGATCTTTTGTGTGTTTCCCTCATTCTTTTTCAGGTTTCTACCTTTATTATGATGTATAGGACTCACTGTCAGAGGATACTAGACACTGTAATAAGAGCAAACTTTGATGAGGTATGGTTAGAAACTGCAGTTGTAGTTTAATGATACATAAGGTATTAATGGATCTGAGACCTTATTTTGTATGTTATATTCCACACTCATGGTTTTGTGGTGGTTGATTCTTTTCAGGAGCAAGGACTAGTAGCTGTACTTGACTACTTGACACATACAATATGTGACTGATAGCACTAAATCTCACTTATAACACTGTGCGAGTGAGAGAAGCAAAAGCAATGAGAATGTTTTTGTCCTCTGCTCTCCAGCAGGATTAAGGTAGCAATATCCCCTTACAAGACGTTGGACAATCCAGTTCTTACAACTCAAGAAGTGTGTCCACCACAACTTTTTGAAGCCTTTTGTTGGACTGAGCTGTCCGAAAGAATTCCTCTGAGTGTTCAGCACAGAGCCAGTGCAGGTGCCACTGCCAGAACATTGGGCTCTGCTGGTCTGTTGACAATAATGCAGAGTGGTGGGGGATTATAGCCTCCCAGATATCCCAGGAAGCTGTGGCTGAAGTTTCCGGTTGCTCAGTTGTACTGTGGTGCAGCAAAGAACACACACACACTGCTCAGCAGCAAGTAGCATCTATTAGAGATGGATAAGGCTTGTACCTGTTGCATATGTGACTGAATCTGAAAGTTTTTCTGGCAGTGCATGCAGACAGTTTTATAATCAGAGCTGAAAAATAAAATGTTACTGGAATGCAAGCAGGTTTATATTACATGGGAAGAAGGCTTCTTATCCAGGAAAGTAAATCTGACTATGGAGGTACTGAGAACCTGATTCAACTATGACATTCAGGTCCTGGAAAAAACAAAATCAAAGGAAATGGGTCTTTTGCCTCTGTCTTTTGAACAATGGAAAAGAGTTCCATGCTTTTCTTCCTCTCACTGTTTAATTCTCACACTCTTCTGTTTTAAAGCTGGTTTTGCACCATTGTACTCAGTCTAGAAGTTTCCATGTGAAAAAAATACCTTACACAGTCAGGAAATTTAGCTGGGTGAGTCTCAGAATAGTTTCTTAAGAGCAGGATGCTATATTTTAATAGGGAATCTGTTTATCAGGATCAATGGTAGAGAAGGGGCTGAGCAACAACAATATATTAGTGGCAAATACTCTTTACTGCACCTGGTGTTTGCTTACTTCCCTACAGACTGCGTGCAGGAGTTTATCATTTATGAATGTTGGTGTTCTGACCCCTGTGGAACTGATCATATCATTCTCTGAATAACATCTTTATTTCCTAAATTAAAGTTTTCAGAGGTATATTTTTCTGTGTCTGAAATCTTGCCCCTATATTCTTTTTTTGTCTTTCTCGATTTTTTCTCCTCTTTCCTTCGTGATGAAGGAAAGCAGAAATCCAAAAGTGTAATGTTTCTTTCCAAAACAAAGACAGAAAATTGTATATTGACCCCTGTAAGCCATGTGCTATCCTCCTCTCCCTCCCTCCCCCAAGCCCTAGATTGCATTCCTTTGTGTACTGGACAGGGAGCAAAGACAGAGAAAAAGGTTTGATATGTGGAAGCCAAAGAGCTTGACTCACCAGCCACTGATGGAAGGTAAATATATGGTGATTCCCATGGGTGTCTCTAATGTAGTACCACAAAGACTCCCTGTCACCAGCTCAGAGTGTCTCATCACCCTTTGGTTGATTATCCCACTGTGTGCTGCATTACAGTATGAGCCTGTCTAGTTAAGGAACATGCCTGGCCTGTGTTGCACACCATCAGCGCAGCTCTGGGGCTAAAACGAATGCTACGTAAGCAGGATCGTTTAAAGAGAATGGTATTTGTGGCCTTTGATTATTTAAATTTTAACATCCCTGCTTGTTCTCGTGATTGCAGGTTCAAAGTTTTCTTCTGCACTTTTGGCAAGGGATGCCTCCTCATATGCTGCCTGTGTTGGGTTCTTCAACTGTAGTGAATATAGTGGGAGTTTGTGATTCAATTCTGTACAAGGCAATTTCTGGAGTTTTGATGCCAACAGTACTACAAGCCTTACCTGACAGGTCAGTAGAGCTTGCAGCACTGACCCCTTCTAGCTCAGCTATCTTTGTTATGTGTCTTTTCTTCAAAAATGACACCAGTTCTCAGAAGGCGGCTTATGCTGCCTGGTTTGTGACTTTAAATCAGTGTCAATTGAAACAAGTTGAAGAGCTTTACATGTTCCTGAAGAGATGTTCAGATTTTAACAAGACTTGTATTATGAAAAACTTCGAGGGTTGGTGATTTTTATGTGATGAAGGATACCACCTTCTTGCTTTCTTAACATTCAGCTGATAGTTATGTCCCAGCCTTCAGGGAATGTCAGAAGTCTGCAGGTTGCAGAGTACCACACTGTCTTCTGAAAATGCTTTCCTCCTAGTCTGGGATAACAACAGAACAGTTCTGAATCATTGTTACAAGAGAAGGGGGCCCAACTTCTCTGTCTGTAAATACTCACCTGCGTATTCAGGCGTTGAAACCTAAGCACTTGTCTCTGTACACACTCTTGGAACCAAGTTGCCATTCTGCTTGCCAGGAATATAAAACATGAAAATCATACTTGTGAAACCTTGAACAAGCTGGTTTAATTTAAACACTATCCTGTGAAGAACTGAAGCATGATTGGTTTAGAATCACTGTATTTTAGAAGTATTTGCCTCTTTTGTTTCAAAGCTAAATTGACTTTTCCAATCCATGTGGTAGATTTCTGTTCTGTTTCTACCTGGAGTTCATGTGAGTCCAAGGAGTCTTGTTTACAGAGGTAAAGCAGGACAGAGATCAACAATCCACAAGAAAAAGTGTAATCACTGAGTGCAGTCAGCATGTTTTCCACTTCAATTTTCCTAATATGAGCATCAGGAAACTCTCTTTTACTAAATAATTTTGTATGCCTGTAGTATTGTTTGACTGATGCATGCCTGACATTGAGTAATTTGTTAAGAATATTGCTGTAAGAGTTTTTTATTGGTGCTGTGTATTTAGCCCTCAAGATTTCGAAGTGTCTGTAATCAAGGAAAATGCTTTCGGAATGTTGTTCTGCTCTCCTACATGCATTTCATGACGGCTAAAGTGCAGGCAAAGTATTTTACACAAGAAATCTGCTATAAGCATGGGCTTTTCTTCATAAGACATGTACATTTTTACAGGCTTTGCCCCTCACCCCCCCAATCTATTTCATTGGAAGGATTAAACAGAACAGCAGTCCTTTTTTCAAGCTGCTTAGTTCTTTCATAGCAAATAAGGAGAGACTTGAGTGTGAATATAGACTTTTGTAATGCATATAAAGGGCCAGATTGTGGCTATTAAGCCATAGCCTGCACTGGAGGGGGTGAAGAAGGGTCTCATTGCAATGGAAGCTCCTGAAGGAAATCTTGCTGACTCAGCCAGAATCCTCTGAGATACTTCCTGGGAACAAATTCTGGCAATCCAGAAAAGCCACTTTTTAGTGAGCACAGCAGTTGTCATCCATCCCATGCTCTCTTTAGGTGTTTTTGTGGAGCAGAGCAGGCCTATGGCCATGTTAATTTTACCACCTCTGTTCTCAGTGCAGTGTGTTAGGAGTACAAACAGAAAAAGCTTCTTGGTTGAAAGAGGGAGAGTTCCTTGTATCTTTTCTCTCTCTCTCTTGTGCATTTCTAGTATTGCTATAGTCAGTGCAGCTTTGTCTGTCAGAATCAACTGTTGGGATTCACTGCACAACACTCTGAAGCTCTTACTGGGAACTGGCATTTTGTATCGAGGATTCCAAGAAGAAGGGCAGAATGAGCTGCCTACCAAATTTAACAGGAAATGGTGGAACTGTCAGGAAAGGGTAGCCAGGGAGAAGAGAGAAATCTCACTTCTCTGGGGAAGTTCCAGTCCTGTGCAGAGCTAAACAGGCAGGTCAGGCACCACCACCACTTCCCCCACTTGTGTGGGCTTGGCCTGATCATTCCTTCCCACCATAATCATCAGCTTCTCACTGGCTCTGGCCTGCAGCACAGTTGGTTGTCTCTCCACTTCAACATCCCTGTGTACATCTGCATAAATGTGGGCACAGCTGAGCTGAAATCCAAGGCTTGATCTGTTGTGTTCTTTAAACAGTTATGATTTTATATTTGTACAGAGTGGGAATGATTTTGTTTGAAGTAAGAATACTGTTTGTAAGCATCAAAGCAGTGCCGTACAGAGACTTTCATTCTTTATGAGGTTTTGAACATTTTGCTTTCCTTGCAAAAGTTTTCGGAAGTTTCAGGAGTTTTTCTCCATGCCTACAAACCAAAATATGTTAGCGTAATAATGAGTTGTAAACAGATGACTCATGGTCTTCACACATTCACAGATTCTACAGTAAAATGCACAGAGTAAACATGTTGTGATGATGTGATTCCTTTTTTCAGTTTGACGCAGGTGATCCGAAAGTTTGCAAAGCAACTGGATGAGTGGCTGAAAGTAGCTCTCCATGATTTGCCAGAAAACCTACGAAATATCAAATTTGAGTGTATGTATTGCCCAATCTCTCTCCTGTTAAACTGGGATGGAAAATGTTTATTGATGACAAATTAATTGGAAGTGAAACTAGTGTTCTTTTAGGAATTAAAACCTGTCATCATTGTAAATCTTGTATTCACTTAGAAGCTCCACTTGTTCATGAGAACCAATCTCATTTAGTGAAATGTGGCGCTGCTCAAAATGAGAATTTATTTTTTCCTTTCTTGTGGATTCTGATAAGAAATTAATTTTGTTGATAGTAAGCAAACATTAAGGATGATATTAGGCAAAGAAAATTATTAAACAAACCTTTAGGCTGCCAGAATTTGAATACAGCTTGAGGCCCTTACTCAAAAAAGTGCCAGAGTTAAAAATGAAGGAGATCAAATTACCCTGTCACCACAGGAAAGGGCACTAGTCCTTTTCAGACGTGCTTTGTAGATGCCTGCAGTGCACATCACCTATTGATAAAGCCTGCTTTATTTCACAGCTCTCAGTTCTTTGCCTTTCATGAGCACTAAATTCCACAACACAAAGTTAAAGGGAAAAAAAAACCTAATTTAGGAGAAGGATTAACTATTTTGATCAGCGTGGAAAATTAGGTGTATATGTTACTGAGAACAGTCAGGATGTAAGTTGGAACAACTAATTTCAGGGTGATTTGAATTGTTTACTAATTTATTTTAAAAATTAAACAAAGTCAGAACTGAGAATATGCTTTACCACATCTTTGTCAGTTCAAAAATATCAAGAATCTTCAACAGCAAAGTCTTTCCAATCTTACAGGCAGACAGAAAGAGGTGGACAGTGCACTCTCTAGTCATTCTCAATCAAAATTCTTTAACTGTCTCTGTGGATGGTAGGGAGGGAAAACTCACTCTGTGAGCACATCTAACGTCTCTTTGGATAGATCTGCAAGTCTGATGATTTTGATATAAGAAAAATATTGTGGGCATCCTGCCTTTTATGCAAGCCTTTGTTGCTTCTGCAGCTGTTTCCTCCTCATCAGAATCTGTGATAGTATACACAGCAAGTGGAGGTACTGACAGGAGGAACTACAAGCTTCAGTCATGTTTGCAGTTCCCAAGTCACTGATTTCAGACAAAAGCTGCACAGTACAACATTTTAGAAGTTAATTTTCCAAGAATAGGAAATATCTTAATGCAAGGTCCATATCACTTGCGAAGAGCTAAAATAGGAACAGAGGACTGGCAAGTACCTCTTGGGCCATCTGAGCCCGTAATGTATTAGTATGTTATGCAATCGCTTTCAGAAACTCTGATCAACTGTATCAGAGTTTAGCTCCTACTAGTCCAGTCAAAAGACTCCTCCAAAACTTGGTTGCATTAAGATTTAGCAGCCTTTTCTCATTTCCACACATAATCTAGTATCGTTATTTTATGCCCGCTTATTCTTGCACCAACATTTTTCTTTCTATTAAATAGTTTTTTTCTGTTCTTCAGTTCCTTTATGTAGCAAGAGAAAATTTGCTATGCTGAACAAGCAGAGCTTTTCCATTGTCCTCTGTGTTTCTCTTGTCATCTCATTTATTCACAGCATCTATAAATCATTGCTTGTAATATGCCTCTGTAAAAGTGATTGAGCATCCAGATTTAAGGGTTTAGGTCAAGGTTTAAATTAAGTTAAAACTATTTGAGTGAATTTTATGTAGCCACAACTTCATATAGGAAACTGGTTCTATTATTTTTGTGGTTCTTGTTTTAATTAAATACTTTCAGAAGTAATTTTCTTTATCTAGCACAGTATGTAAATATGTATCTCTTCTTTCCTGCAGTGTCCAGAAGATTCTCACAAATATTACGGCGACAGACATCCCTAAATCATCTCTGCCAAGTAAATATTTCAGTCACCCAAGTGTGATGAATGCCATTTTTAATGACTTTTCAAATAATTTTGTGAGTTGACGGGTTGGACTTTATTCAGAGGAGGAGATCATGTTAGCAGTTTGTCTCCGATATTTGTTGTAACCACCTTTACAAAATCAAAAAGTAATCATCAAAAAATGGTTTTCTTGTTCAGCTGGCAACCCCCGATCATTAAGTTCAGCAGGGTACTTTCATGAAACAAAATTATTATTTTATTTTAAGAGATGGTTCATTTCCAGGAAATAAGTGTCAGACATTCCACCGATTTCAGAGCAGTTTGTATTAATCCAATTGCGAAGCAAGAAAAATTTCTACATGCCCAACAATAAATTCCAAGTCTAACTGTATACTATAGATCAAATGCTAATTAGTAAAACGGAAAACAGCTGAACCACTGGGATTTTAAATACATGTGCTCTTGTAACCATAGCAAGTGAATAGAGAAACTGCTCTGAAGTGTTTGGTTTTCACTAGTTGGCATCAGAATTATCTGTCAAAAAGTCATGAGGCCAGATTCTGTGTAGTATAAAAATGGGGGAATGCGTTGAATTAATTAACATTTCATCCATGGAGAGGATGGTTTATTTTCACTGTCACAATGAAAGCTCCACTTTTGGAAGGTATATCCAAAACTGAAGGTTAACCCTGTGAGAGGTGAAGCCCACAGGAAGAAGCTCTGGGGGGAAAAAAAACCCACTCCTCCCTGGAATTCTTTGTAGGTTTCTTCCTCCATTATTTTAGTGGTGGAGGCAGAGATACCAGTGCTACATTTCCCCAAATATGGTAGATCAGCACTGAACTCTGGAGGTCCATAAGGATTCAGAGGAAATCAAGATAAAGAGATCCCAACCTTCTGCGTCAAACCTGGGATCAAACTGGTGAAGGTAGTGTTCACGTAGGTGAAGGACTCTTCACTCCCTTGGGGAAGCTGATAGCCTTAGTGAATGTTATAATCTCTGCTTAATTTACAGAGATCTGTTATGTGTTATATGACCATGACCTTGTGGGACTTCTTTCCTCTCAGTCCATCCTTCTCATTATCAACAGCAGATCCCTGTCTCAACCAGCCAAGAGACAGATCTGATGAGGAGGCAAAGGAGCTTTAACCTTTTCATGTGGCCGACAGAAGAATGAGAGTCTTCATAGTTTGGGAGAGGGGAGGGTGCAAACCTGAGTGACATTTGTTTGGTATTGGCTTGATTTTTCTTGTTGCTTTTTTGTTCTGAACTGAAGCTTGTAATGAAAACCAACAGAGCTGTTAGAGATTGAGGGGTCTTGCAATGGCAGCATCAGATTAGTGTTGCTTATTAGGTTTTGGGGTGGATGCAATCAAACTACTTGCAGTTGATTAAAGTAGGCAAAATGACTTGAGAGTTCTCTTGTCAGACGGCCCTGTAATATCCATAAGACACCAAGCTGGTGGGTGGGGGTCCATGGGGAGAATCAACTTAGTGAGCCCAGCTAAGGAAGCGTAAAAGGGGATAAAGCCTATTTTTTAACCTAATAAAGCATGAACTAATGAATAGATTGGATTGGATTACAGGCATCAAGAACAGTGATCCACAGTGCAGACATCACATTTCAAATGCTGGAAGACTGGAGGAATGTGGATCTGAATAGTATTACCAAACAAACCCTCTATACTATGGAGGACTCACGGGAGGAACACAGAAAGCTCATCATACAATGTAAGAGCAGAACCTTCAAATAAAGCCAGGTGAACTTGGCTTCCTGCTGCAAACAAAGCTCAGAGAAAGTAGTGCTGGTTTTGCAGCCATTGGTTTGCTTGGAGGCTTAAGATAAATGCAGAGACATTTACCAAAACATAAGGCAAAGCCCTGTCAAGGTCTTATGTTTTGGGGGATAGATCTGAGCACTCTTCTGTTGGCTAGTTCCTCTTTAGTATCCAGAACAGCCAATGGCACAAAACATGCACCCAAGTTCAAGAGGCTTTTCTTCCATGAACTTGAGCAAACTAAGTCTATGAGTTAACCATTGTATATGTGAAAGTCCAGTCTTGCCTGCTGTAGAATTGCAGGAGAATTATCTTTTGAATGGCTTTGACACTTAAGTGGCTGTGTATTTGAGTGCCTTGTAAACTTGTTTATAAAAAGCTCCTTTTTACACAGTGTTTTAATAAAGAAGATCATTTGGCGGCATAAGCTTTCACCATGAACTTTCATGAGTAAGTGGAAGTCCCATATCAAACAAATTCATTGGCTAATTTAGCTTCTGTCTAGTATAGTGAGGGGCAAGGACTTAAAAGTGACTTTGGAGAGATTGACAAATTGGTTTTAGAATCAAAGGTCCTTTGCAAATGCAAAATATACCTTCCATCATCCAGCAAGTGTTAGGTAGTTATAAGCTTAGGTGTAACCTGAAACACTGAGGCAACAGAGCTTTGTCTTTTGCATCGTTCACATAACCTCCCTTCCTGAGAACCCACCTGTTTTATTGCCATCTCTCTCCTGAGGGGGACCAGTCATCTTTCATCCAGAATAAGCCTCAATGGGGTGCAGCCCAGGCAACCACTTGTGGGAGCCCAGCGAGTGTAGGTTTGCTAGTGAGGTAACTCTTTCAGTGAGTGGCTGGGAAGAGAAGGGGTGACACGTCCACGTGTACTCTGCACTCCACAAGGTGACTTTGGCAGTCATCCCACTGTGTTAGCACTAGAATTTTCTCCTTGGTTCGGGGGTGGGCCTTGCATTCTCTGCTAGCTCTCTTTTCCAGGGAGAGGTGCTTGGTACTCTTTCCTCTCCTTCTCAACCTTTGATTCATTTCGTGGCCCTCTTCCCTTTTGAGGAGATAGAAACTTGACATGGCAGCAAAGGAGGTAGCATATAGTAAGACTGAAGTCCAGAAGCTGGATGAATCCTTCTGTCATCTGTTACATTTTCAATATCTATCCATCATCCTACCACTGGCCAAAAAAGAGGGTTTTCAAAGTTATACTCCCTAGTAGCAGCAACAATTTTGGCTGCCATTCAGAAAATCCTTAATTTTAGGAAAGCTGCTTGTATATGTGCTAACTGTTTAAATACAAACTTCAGTGTAATAAGATCAGCTGGAATTTTCCTGAACGCTGTTGGATTTGAGCAAGTTTTTCCATATTTTAGGCCCATAGAGCCTAATAAGCAGTTACTCAGAAATGGTAACCTGAGTGTTCATCCTGAGATTGAATGCCACTGAGGTATTCAGATATGTATAGAGATTATTTTAGAACTTAGATTGTTTTTTCCCCATCTCTGATGTTTATTCTACCTGACCAAAGATCTTTTCACTATGCTGTGTATGACTTATATGACATGGACTTAAGGCCTGCTTTCACACTCTTGGTACTAATAATCAAGAAAGTACAATTTCCAGCTACTGTAACTGGAAAAAAGCAAACGTGTTTATAAGCCTATAAACAAACTTAGAGGGAAACAGAGAAGAATCACTGGATATAAGAGAACCTCTTTCCTGCTCTGCTGTGGTAACTGTCTCTGACTTGGTTTCTTCTTTATTCCGTCTTTCTCAGATCATGTTGAGATATTTTTAACAATCACTAAAGGCTAAACATTTAATTTTCCTCAAATAGGTCATTGTACACAGTTGCATTGCTTCAGCAGCAAAGCAGGCAATTGATTTGTTTTTCCACTCTTGCTCCCCTCTTTGCACAGCATATGAATTACTTCATCTGTTGTATCAGGCAGTTTTTGTCCAGCCAAATACTCAGGTAAGGAGACAATATTTAGATTTCTGTGTCATCCTGTTCTGAATAAAGGGAGGTTGCCCATTCAATAAAGCAATGAAAGAAGAGAAGGGTGGCCCAAACATCATTATGTCCCTTCTTCCGTAATTAATGTTTCTGACAACTCAGCCTTTGCAAGTCTCAGTGAAACAAAGTTGTCGTCAGGTGTGTAGCAAATGCATTCCTGCTCTTCTTCCTGATCCAACTTAGGGGACCAGGAAGGTTGTTCTTTGCTTTATTGTCATATAGCCTCTCTGGCTCGTTTCCCTAGCTATCATCTCTAAGCTTTGCCTCCTCCACTCCCTTCACTATCTTTCCTATGGTGGAAAATTCCTTCCACTTGTTATTTATAATTAGTCATAAATGGAAATGCTTAGCACATTGAAATCATCCTGTAACACAGCAGATAGAAGGTATGTTTCTTCTTGACCTACTGGGCCTTTTATTTTAGCTGAGTTGAAGAATAGTTTGTTAAGGTGTCAAAGCACATGATTCTTTGTCTTCCAGCCATTGGTCCTCATATATAAACGAGACTTGAAGTTTTAAGGACTGCAGTTGAATGACTTGATTTTACTTTCTGTATTAAAATATTAATATGTGTACTTGAAAAAGATTTAAAAGTATACAGGTTGGTCTTCTTGATAATAAGTATTTCTGCATTGATAATTTGTTTTGAAGAAGTAGAAGTTTATGGACATTCTTTGTGTCTGTGTCTGGCATTGCAAATAGATGATTTGCAGCAGTTAAATCATGTTTTTGGAACTCAAGCATTATACAGATGAGCACCGTATCAGCAAAACGCATTCACTTGGTGCCTAGAAGGTTCTTTATGTGTTTCTAAATCAATTTCATGCATGACATTTTTTCATCACCGGGGTCAAGGCCTAGTGTTGCACTCTTCATAGAGAACACCATAAACATTTCACTTTCTGGCACACCAGACAGCTTAAATAAAAATACTAATTTTTAAAAACAGGTTCTGATTTACTCACATTAAAATACCACTTCCAATGACTGCATCACTTAAAGTAAATACAAGATAAGAGACCAAGTAAACTTTTTGGGTCAGCACCAAGAAAGATGCATCTGTTACAGTTAAGCAGTCTACTATAAAAAACGCAGTAAACTTGTGATGCTTTTGGTAGCCTTTTATGATTTGTTTTTCTTTTGTTTGAGATAGAATCCAGGTACTAAGGTGGGCTATTTATTTGTTTTGTGTGCCAGTGTATCAGGAGTTTGATCACCTTTTGGAGGAGCAGTCCCCCATTGAGTCGTACATCGAGTGGCTGGATTCCATGGTGGACAGATGTGTTGTAAAGGTTGGTAAGGAGGAGGGAGTCAATGATGTGCATTATGAGCTCTATTCAGGTAATACATTTATAGAAAAAATAAAAATAATTGAAAAAAAAAAGAATAAGACAGGCACTGGTCATGAGCAGGACTAAAGCAGCAGTGGGCAAAATCTCACCAGTTTTCATGGAGAATTGCTCACATTCAGGATTCTGCTTTATTCTGCTCTTGTTTCTTTTAGTTCAAAAGATGGTAATCAAGAATGAGCAGGGTTGAGGTTTCCAATCGAATCAATATTTCGGGCATATGGAGAGATGAATTCAGAGTTATCCTAATGACACAGTGCAAATAAAAACATAATCTGGCCTTTTAAGATTTTAATGAAAAGGATATTCAGGCTACCTAATTCATTTATATACAATCAAATATAAGGATGAAAGTCTACATTACCATTCAATCAAGGATGCACTTATGTTGCCTTTTGAGCTGATACAGAATACCAAGGATTTGTATTTTGTTTTCATATAAGTGCATACAGAAACCTACTAACAAAGCTTTAAAATGTATTTTCAAAGGCGATCCAGAATCATCATAATGTTACATAGAGTATGGAAATATATGACTGACTATTTTAACTTCTCTTACTTCTGTTACCAGATTCTTTGTATCAGGATGTTCTGTTAGAATTTCAACTCTTCATTCCAATTGTTGGAGCTCAGAAGTAAAAACAAGACAAAACAAAATATGCTGCCTCTCTCTCTGCTGCAAAAGAACCATATAGAAAACAACGAATAATTCCCCAAATTACTTGAAATACTTTGGTTGTTTTGGGGAACTTTTCTTCTAGTTAGTGGAATGCAATTTGAAATTCAGGCCATAGCTGTTAATTTTAATTAAGAACTTGACATGAATTTTAATAGCTGATTGGGTGAACCTAATTCTTTAACTCACATATGGCTATAGTAAATACCTTTTTGAAGAGATGATACCTAAAATGTGCTTTCTGGGAAGTATTTTTCCTAGCAAAATGACTAAGTGTGAATTCACAAAAATAAAAAAAATGAAGGAACAAAAACCTTTATACTCAATATTAAAACTTAATTGAAATATTAATATAAATTTTTAGTGTAGATCAAATATTATTGATTATAAATTGCTTCCTTGACTAGGAAACATGAATGAACATGTAAGTAATTAGGTCAAGATGAAGATCAAAGCAATTTTTTTGCTGTCCTTTCACCATTTATAAAGGAGATCCAGTCTTGAATGATACCTTATTGTTTCCTCTTTCTGAAGGTTACATGGTTATGAGGTGGTTTTCTGTCTAAGGCCATTTTGAGTTTTAGTTTTTTTGATTTGTAGTGTATATTTTATTGTGAAGATAATGGTAAACAGTTTTTCAGTATAAAAAAGAAGATGAATACATGCATCATTCAGCTGTATTGCTGGTAGAAATAAAAGTTTCTCCATATCAGACATGTCTGTCTTCTTGCAGGTAGCTGCCAAGAGACAAGGCTCTTTGAAGAAAGTAGCTCAGCAGTTCCTCCTGATGTGGTCCTGTTTTGGCACTCGAGTGATTCGGGACATGACTTTGCACAGTGCACCCAGCTTTGGTACTTTGATTTGGTTGTAATAATTGCATGCCACAGTCAAAAAGTCTGTATCCTAGCTTGTAATGTACGGTTTAAGTGAAAACACAAACAGTTCTCATGTGTCCAGGGCTCTATTAAAAAGTAGGTTGGGGCTATTGACATTTGGAAATAATGCTCAGACAGATGTCTGTCTTCAAGACCCAGCCAGGGGAGCTGAAAACGTTACTGCTTCCTTCTGTTTGCTGTTAGTCAGGAGCTGAAGTGATCAGTCCCAGGGCAGCTGGGGAGTTGATTACATGAGTGTTCCCTAAAGCACTTCAGTGCAAAGCAAGCCTGGTTACCCAAACCACTCTGACCACATGTTGTGCCAAGAGAGATGACTTTGTGCTGAAGTGGATGAAAAGCTCTCCAGTGAAACACTTTGCCAGCTCTCCTCTTAAAGGACATAGCATTTGAAACTGGTCTTTGCAAAATGAGTGTGCTTCTATAATCTGGAGAGATTCTCTTCCATTTTTTAAGAAGTCAGGATGGAAAAACAGATGTTTACTTTTTAAATGAAAAAGCATATTGCTTTTCTACATGGTTTGAAATGAAGCTTTGTCCTGGCATACAAACAGTTCAGATGAAAATCAGTTAAGAACAAGAATGACTAGACTGCTGTGTCATGAGTGTGAACATTCACAGTCACTCAGGACCTGATTTTGTATTAGAGATGCTTTTTATAAATGCACATTTGTCCGAATATGTTAGTAGAAGATCAATAAAGAATGACTTTATATGGGCACTGCATCAAACAACTGCAGGGTTTTCTGCTGGCTGAGGTTTGATTTAGATAAATGGTCATTTAGAACCATCCACTAGCATAAATTTGGATATGGTCAGATAGGCATAATATGATATTCATATAATATATTTTGTATATTTATGTATTTATAATATATTTTAGATACATTAATATAACATGTTTATATTTTAATCTGAAACTACTTTCATTTCTATTGTAAAAAAGTTTTCCAAACAGGTAGTAATGAGTCATCATTAGACAGTAATGAGTCGTCATTATACATCAGGATAGTGAGCATCCCGAGGGTGATTACAATTTCCATCTACTAGTTTGCATTTTCAGCAAAAAACACGAACCTGGTCAAGTGCAATGCTGGTGAAGGCAGGAGGAGCCTTGAAGTTTTGAATATCAAAACCATATCTTTATCCTATCAGGCTGGGATAGCCTGAGCTATCTTGTTTCCCCTCAAGTGTCACAAATGTTATTTAGCCATGGACACAAATTTATAATAATCTACAATAATGATGCTACTCTTTCACTGCAAGGCCATTTGACATATTGTTCATGAATTAGAGTTGAGCAAGTTGCAAAAGAATAACCCCTGAATGTAAAAAGCTCAGAGCTAGGTGACAGAAACTCTTCTGTGCTTAATTTACACAGTTCTTTCTAGCTTATTAGAATGATACATGCAGGTCTATGGAGAAAAACAAAGACTGATTTACTATTCTAAATATTTACATCTATATACCTTTGCTCTTAACTTAGATAAAAAGTTTCGCATCTTTACTGCATTGGAAACTGTTTGAGTGGACTGATTTTTAATTATTTTTTCCACCTCAAACAGTATATAGACTCAGATGCTCACAGTGTAATTTTTTTTTTAGGGAAATAGTGTGTTAACTGATGGGATCCTTTCCATATACAGGACAGTATATTTTTACCTTTGAAATAGATTATTGCAAAGTCTGATTGAAGGAAGTTGTAATACCTGGCACTGAAGTGACTGGCACAGTGATTTGATTCTGCAAAGCTTTTAAGCATGGTGACATGAGCAGGTTGAAACAGTCTCTGGCAGAAAAAAAAAAGCTGCTCTCTGTCTTGCTCCCTCTCTCTTTTTCTCTCTGCCTGCCACCCTCCCTCTCTCTTTCCTGCTTATGCATATCAAAGGCACAGTTGGTGGCAATGTTTGGGTAATGCACACAGTGTATAAAGTAAGTAATTAGTAATAGAAACTCCAGGAGTTTCTCCAGATCTGGAAATCTCACTGTTGTTTTGTTACTTACACATAATTGCTGTATCTCTTAATAGCTGCTGATACTTACCGTGCCTTAGCTGGGTAATCATTGCCATGATTTCTGTTAACTCCTGAAAATTAGAGCCAAATGCTATTCATCATTGTAACTACAGTCTCTTGAATGACTTCTTGCCTTTTCCTAAAGAAGTGATTGGTTTGCTGGCTACAACTGGATCCATTTCAGTACTTAAAGATACACTTGAACGGACCCAACGGTTTCATGTGAGAAACGGTGGCTTGCAAACACAGAATAAATTATGGTACATTGTGCTGAATAGCCATTCATTGTGAGGCTGAAATGTGTGCCCTGATATCGGTTTCACTCTATAGCTTACATTTCATTCGACTTATTTAAAAATATAAAAATATTGCATTCATTCAGTACCAAAAACTTGTTTGTCTGATGTCTTTCACGCAAATTCTGGGTTCAAAAACTCTATGCAGCGTTTAAAAATACACAGTGGGAGAAATAATAGGAGAGGAAGAGAGAAATTCAAAAGAGTGACAAGGGCACTCGAGTGTTTTTAAATGCTGCATTCAGTATTGCCAACCCCAAGTCTTCAAAATAAAGCACTAGACCCCCCAAAAACAAAGACATTTTTTAAAATAGCAAATCTTGGGTTCTTGTTGTTTGTTTGCTAGCATTACAGTGTTTAGAGTTCACACTTCCAAGTATTTTTATGAAACTACAAGCAACTTTCCTCTTTTTTTGTAATTAAAGCTGAGTGAGGAGTTTGATGGAAAATACTAAGTACCCTGAGCTTTATACCACTACATGAGGTTTGCCAGCATTTCAGCCTGTTTTTCTTACCTTTAAGATACTTATCTGTAGTAACTGCACTAGAGTCAATAGAAACTTCCCACTGAAAAACCGTAGTCAGAAGAAGAGCGAGCATTTTGTGGAGATTCTTAATAATCTAGGTTTCCACTGAGGAAATCCTAGGTCAGTAATCCTAGGCTGTTCAGGGTGAACAGCCATGTCTGCTTGTCTTTATTGCACAGCTAAGTCGAATGGGATTTTATTTAACAAGACTTTGAGCCCAAAAGATTTCTAAAAACAAGTTCTCTGCAGTAGTTCAGTGAAGATTCCCAGTTTTTAACCTTGAAAGGCTAGGGAAACTTGTTACCATTTTGATTTGCTTAGTCACATGAAGCAAATGAAGAACTGAATGCTTCAGGTTCACCAGCAGCCAAAGATTTCCTGCACATAGCAAAGGTGTTGCAGTCATGTGTGTCCTTTTTCTGTGCTGCCCTGCCCAAGAACACAGGGGCACAGGTTCACCTCCCAGTGTGTGTGCTCAGCTCCTATCAGTGACAGCAGAAGCCATGCAGGCATGGAGTGAGAATGAAACACAAAGACCATCCGGGTCACAAAGAAAAAGAATGTGCTCAGAGTCATTCTGAAAGCTGAATTGCCAGCTAGAATTGAATAAGGATATTTATTGGGTCTTTCAAACCACTTCTGCCCTTCAACAGTATGTTTGAGTACAGAAGTAGGAGTAGAGGTAATTATGCTTCATTGTGGTAAAAGCTAATATATTAAGATAAACCTAACTTTCCTATGAAGAGACCAGTCATTATGAAATTTGATAGAATTTGAAACTTGTTTGAACTTCTTCCCGTGACAGTGCTTCTCCTCAAATGTAATAATGTAATTTCCAAAAGAACACATCCACATGAGGTGGCTTGGAGGTTTTTTTTTTTGTCTGGCAGTAGTTTATCTCTGTTTCCATCTCAGATGATGACTTTTCTCTGATTTAAGCTAGCTGCTGGATGGGCTGTTATTTTAAGCTGACTGTATTTGTACTTGTCAGAGTTATTTAGTGACTTAGATTAACATGTTTTAAATATTCCTTGCAAGTCTAAATAAACACGGGAGCTTTAAAAAACAAACCCATTGTATGATAAAGTCCTGTCTGGAGCTATTACAGGTACTTCATGTGATGGAGTCTGTTGCATAATGACTAAACTCCACCTTGATACTTGTCAGTGTTTGCTGGAGATGGGTGTTAGTCCTTTCAGGAGGGCACTGCACAATGTCTCAGCTCTAATGCTTTGCTCCTCTTACTTTAGCCCCCAAAATGCATCTATGGTCTCTTCTTACATATCTTTTTTTTTTGTGATTTGTGGTCTAGGGCAGACATTTCTTCACCATCCCTGATACGTATTCTTTATAAATTTTGGGAAGCAACTCACTTCCTTTCTGCGCAGGTAGTTCAGAAAAGTCATACCAGGATGTGTCACTAAGGCAGCCAATTTGGGATTCTACTTCTGACAGAAAATTATATCTGATTCTTTAGACAAAAGGAAACAATTGTACTGTAGTGAAATTGTCAAAATTGACATTCAGTGCCAACATAGGAGAAGAAAAATCTATCAGTTCTCATCTAGGCAGTTTTCTTGCACACTAAACTGCATTTGGTTGTAGAAGCCTCTATAAATCCAGGAATGAATAGAGTTTGCTTCTCCTCGATTTTACTTTGACCTCTCTTACCTTGAGTAACAGAGATACTTTAGTATATGGAGGCAGTCTTACTCAGTGCTGTTTGTGCTGAGTACCATAATAATTGGTTTAATGAGTGTATTGAGACAGTCAATGGCTTTTTTGTTTGTTCACTTTATTACCAGGGTCTTTTCACCTTATTCACTTGATGTTCGATGACTACGTATTGTACCTGCTAGAATCACTCCATTGTCAGGAGAAAGCTAATGAGCTAATGAGGGCAATGAAGGGAGAAGGAAGCACAGGTGAGTTTGTTCTTTTATTCACTATTTGTTGTTTTATTCCAGTGGTTTCTCTATTTTCTGTATTAGGACATATCTTTATCCTTACCTAACCCACAGAGGCTTATCTAAGAGCAAAGTGGGTTTAGTTCTATCATGATGTGAAATCGTTTGGGAGGCATCCGTGGTTATTACATTCTGCTTCACAGTGTCACTCTGGATGTCTGAAACGCCATTCCTAAACTCATTTGGTGTTTCAGTAAGACATTTTTGTACTGAACCTTTTACCTTAGTTAACCCATCTAAGCCACCATTGCATTTCAGTGGACCCTGTGTTAATAAGTTCACTCATATCAGTGGATTTATACCAGTCTAAGAGGAAGAGACAGCAGGAGTGAGAAAAGACAAATGGCAAAGCTGTTGTTCCTGGTACACTTACGTTCTGAAAGCCTGTACAAAAGGAGATTCTGAGTCCTGCTCCACTCTTCACTGCCTTGCCAGAATAGAAACAAGCAGGGATTGCCTTTAGTTTTTCCACTCTGGGCAACTCCTTGTAATGAGAGGTCCTCGGTGATCTTCCTTCCTGGCGTCTCCCATTAATTTTGGCAAGCTAAACCTCTCTGTCACCTTTGGAAAGTTTGGTTCTCCATTTTAGCTGTGACTTAATTTGTCAGCCTGTAGATTTATGTGAGGAAAAATATTTCAGTGATTAGGATACTGTCTTCTGTGTGGTAAAAAACTCGAATTTAATTCATTGCCCTGCCGTAGCCTCTTGGGTTTTTGACAAACAAGTTGCTTATCCTTGCATATTTTCCACATACCTTTAGCAGCTAAAACCACCCAGAATGTCCTCCTCTTTTAGTCAACAAAGAAAAAAGATTGTGACCGAAAACCACTGGAATGCCCTGGAGACTCCTGTTCCTTTCCAATGTCTCTAGAAGGTGTAGGAATGCCTAACTCAGGCTGGACTCCTAATTTTAGATATGTAATAGCACATTACAGGAATATAACCCTTAAGCTGTCCATGTACTAGTTTCCTATCTATGTAACAGGAAAAATACACTCTACAAAACTTAAATGCTTGCATTAATTTTTTTTTTTTTAGTTTCTCATTGTTCCTTGACTCTACCTTTAGCTATGTTTGATGATTTTTCTTTCATTCTGCAGCAGAAATACGAGAAGAAATTATTCTGAGTGAACCAACTGCTCCAACTCCCTCCCCAGCACCATTCTCCCCAGCTAAATCTGCCACCTCTGTGGAAGTGCCCTCTGCCCCATCACCCATCAGCAATCAGTCCCCAGAGTATGGTGGCATAACGGCTACTACAGGTAGGTTGGCTCCTGGCAGGTAAATCTGCTTGAAGGTCACTTTTGCACTTGGTCTCCTAAAATTGAGCCTCAGAACATAATGTGCTGGTTTGCAAGATATGAGAATATGGCCTTCCCAAGCCAGAAACCTGTTCTCCCTGTATCCAAACGTGATGTGCAGTCTGTCAGGATAAGGATCTGATGTTTGGATGTTTTACACACTTGAAAGAAATGTGCCACATGTTTTAGGTTTAGTGAGGTATTCAAAATCCCGAATCACTAGTGGTTCAGGAATTTCTAGTTGGTAAAGTGGGAGATGGGTATCTTTCAATATGTTTAAGTAGCTGTGCGAGTTTCTCTTGAGAATGTTTTACCCATCATTGATAACTTTTGTTTATCAATGTTTGAGAGTAGGCATGCTTGAAGCCTGTTTTCAGTTTTATACTCTATTGTGGCAACTTGCAAGATTGTTGTATTCTGGTGGGCCCACAGATTAACAGAATTTGCACTTAAAGATCAGCTTAAACTTTCTGTGTAGGATTGACAGAAAAAAAATAAGCATAAATGTATCTTCTTGTTTGGGCTGTTTAAATGGCCAACATCCTCTGTGCTCTAGAGTAAAACTCATTACCTTTTGGATGTGGGCAGAACAGTCTGTCTGCATGATCAAAAGACAGTGTTTTCTTAATTCATGGAAAGAAAGGCAGAAATGTGAATGACTTTCAGAAGGCATTTCAGGCGGTGAAATTTCAGCTTTGCTGCTCCTCACTGAATAGGATGTATAATCAGAATGTGGAAACTATTGCTTTTGTGATGTACTAGAAAAGTTACAAAATCTTCTTGAAAGAATGTCATAAAGTGATGATTTACCACACTAGAGAATTTGGCAATGGCTAAAGAACTAATAAATCTTTCTGAAAAATGTTTTTCATGTTTTCAAAGGCGCCACAGGGAAGCACAATGCATGTTGTGTTGGAAAGAGATTTAAAAATATTTGTCCCTACATCACAACTTAAGGTTTTCTTGCTGTTGAAGGCAATACAATATTTGGGAGGGAAATAGGATGTTATTACCTCCAGGACAGTTAGACAAGAAATACATGAGTCCTAGATAGGGCAGGTGACCACACATCTTCAGGTCAGGCGACAGTGGAGGTGGTGAGGATCTTTGACTCTTGTTGTAACTGGACCTGTAGGCATTGTGGCCCAATGGATGGTTGTGATGCCAGAACCAGAACTTAGTATGATGCAGGGCTGTACCCTGAACTCAAAGACTGAAAAGAAGGGAACTGTGTGTTCTGCAGGGCCATTGACAGGAACAGAGATTTGGGGGAGTTGTGTTTGGGCTGCAGACACCGTAACTCTGTCACATCGTATATCAATTAACCAAAAGCCATTCCCCCTTATCCTGTCACTACATGTCCTTGTAAGAAGTCCCTCTCCATCTTTCTTGTAGGTTCCCTTCAGGTACTGAAAGGCCACAATTGTTCCCATAGCAGAACTTGTTAGGCAAGAAAGCTATTTCTGATTATTTTAGTTCTTTTTTTCTCGGTTTTTCATTTTTAGGTTGTTTTAAAAGCTTTTGTTTGGTTGAATTGGATTTTACTCTTATGATCTGGAGCAGTCTCACTTTTGTGAGTGTGAAAATCATTTTTGTGTTGCACAAGCGAAATTTGTCAATGGAAGTAGTGCTTTGTTTAAGATTAAATATGAGTATGTGGCTATTTCTTTTTCTTAATTTGAGCAGTTATAATTCCTCTGTTTCCCATGTTCATCGTGTAGATGGACTGATGGCCTTTGTAGTTTGCTAACCATTACAGCATGGAATGCAGTGTTTATTCACATAAAGCAATACAAAATAACAACTGTGTCTCAGATATAGGAAATTGCTGTATCTTTAAAATAGCAGCGCTGAAGATGTATTACATATACTCAAACTATTTTATATACAGATCTGTGGCATTACATAGAATATCTTGGAACCTCTGATCTGGAAAGGTGTATGTAAAGTACACTCCATTGATTTTCTTACGTGTCTTTTATGAGGTAAATGTAAAACTCTGCAAATGTTATGCAGATCTTGAGAACTAGTTCCATTGGTCACCATTAGCTCTCAGTTCCCCAATTTAAGGCATCATTAACTCTTTCTTGCTTGTGACATCAGCAGTAAAAGTTAACTATTAAACTTGCATTTTAACCTTTTTGCCTTCAGCCATTGGTCAGTACAAAACCAGCAAATTAAACTGTTGTAATTACATGATACTGAGCAAAAGAAAGGTAAATCCTATGTATCACATTCTGTGGTAGAACATCTGGCATGGCACCACGAAGATTTTATTTAAAACTTTTTGTTAGGTTACTAGACAGTTAAAAGGCTACTTAGTCTCCATCCTTTCTAAATCACAAAGGCCAGATTAATGATTGTTCAAACTGCAACAGTATTGTAATAAAAGTGATAGCTATATGGCTGACTATGCTGTTCTCTCTTAAAGCCCCTCTTAAAGATCTGATTACTCACTTGCCAACGCAATCTTTTTCAGACAACACAAAATGAACTCTAAATTGTAAGTAGTTCCTAATATGACAGTAAACTACGGAGTTCTCTGTTCAGTTTTAAGAAATGTATGCATGAAATAAGTCTTCAGGTCAGCAGTGGTCATTAAAGGTCACTGTTCTTCCAAGTCTAGGCTAGGTATTAAAGTTCTGGGAATACTGGCACAGAGCTACCACATCTCATATTTCTATGTATGAGTAGAACAAATTTCTGGGTTTTTTCCTAAAACTTCAGCTCCTGGACTCATGTGAATATTTGAAAATATCAGCTCTTATTCAACAATCAGAGTTTAATTCCCATAGCTACACAGTGCAAAACTCAAAGGTTCCAATTTCAATAGGCAATTCTCCCCTTCAAATGGAAGGGTTTGTGTTTGTCTAAAGCTTTATAAGTAAAGTGATCTGTTTGTTGTGTGGGGACAGAAGGGGCGTCTGACTCCAGGTTTCTGACTGCTTGAGGTAGACGGTACTGCTTACTATCAGACATAATACACAGTGCCATGAGTGTCTCACTTGTGTCGTGGTGGGCATTTACTCTGGCATAAAGCAGATATAAAATGCAAAGCGACTTCTGTTTTTTTCCTGCACTGGTGTACGTGATGACATCAATAACAACAGGGCTGTTGTTGGTCTAATAGCAGTTCTATTTATATTTGGTTAGATGGCCTCTTGGTTAGTATCCTCAAAATCACTTTTTTTTTAAAAGAGAAAAGAAAAACAAGTGATAATAAATGAACTTCCCTGTTTTAATCAAACCCTGCATGTTCAGAACACAAAGCAGAGCAAATTGTTGCTCAACCACTATTGTTTTTCTTATTTCAAAAAAGCAGTTCAGTTGGGTTCACTCATATCTGAAAGAGACTTCATCTCTTGGAGTTCAATTCTGAACCAGCTGAGGAAATTAATCATACAGGACTGGGATATAGGCAGGTATTAAAAAGCTAGCTATGAAAACCTTTCAGACTTCATTCCTCCTTTTTCACCCACCACAACATTTGCAGTATCCTGGTTGACCCCATATGTAGTTACACGCAGTTTGCAAATCTGTTGTCATCTTCTATCCTTCCTTTCTGTCTTTGTAACTAGGTTACTGAAAACAGTGCAATCCCTTCCACAAAGGCAAAGAGAAGTGAGGCAACTGTAGATTCTCCAGAACATTCTGAAAAAAATATTTGCACTGCTTTCTGTCATTCTGTAAATCCAGAGTAAAACTCAACGTACTTAGTTTCTAAACCATAACCTGGAAAAGAAAGGGATTCCCTAGTGCAGCTGTGTGAGGTTCTATCGTGTAGTACCTCAGTCAGTTCTTGGTTAGGAGAATAAAACAAAGATATTCACAACTCTTCCAGTGCAAGACCTACTTTCTACATTTGTTTCTGTGATATCCGGATAAGCACAAAGCTTGTTACACTCCAACCATCTATTTTAAAGTTGAACTGGGGTAGCTGCCAGTTAGATTTGAACACCAGGAGTGGCATCTCTCATCCAAGGAATTTGACTTCCCACAGGGAGCACATGAAACAACTTGCTGTCCTGAACTCACTTATTTTCTTCAGACTGTGATGAGATCCCTACTATTTTTCAAAAAAAAGAGAAGGAGATTGTCACAATGTCTGGGGACAGTCAAATCATTGTATTAGATAAAATGCAAAGGATCTTTTGGATCTGTTGTTACTGCGTCTTGTTAGAGCTAGGAAGGTCATGAGATTTTTAGATCAATGGCCCTTTTTTTTGTTGGAAAAAAAAATCAGGTCAAAGTAAAACTTTTGTTTTATGGTGAAGTGAAAAAAGTGGGGGAAAAAACCCCAAACAATAATGTTACCTAAAAATAAGTATTTGGGGTTTTTTCACCCTCTTTGTTGTCCTTCTTTCTTTTCTCTTTGTTTTTGCCTTTTGAATTTAGGCCTGTTTTGAATGAAAGTTGCAAATTTTCTTTTGGAAGATAACACTAGGAAAATATGTTGACCTTTTGAAATTGAAATGTTTCATAAAAATATTCTGTAGACAAGTTGTTGATATTTTCAAAACTCCCTTGTTTGCAAGTGAAGCTATTTGGTAGCTGCATAAGTAGTTTTGGTCTCTTCCACATAAACTCTATTTTTTACTAAAGGCAGGCTTCCTTAAACATTTTCCTCAACTCAAGGAACCACGAATGCTTATATGTCCGTGGCAACATGGTTTTCTTCAGTCTTGGGGATTTCAGTAGTCCTCTGCATTGGGAGGACATGAAGACAGAAAATTCAAGAGTCAGTGGCAGAAAATGCAGGCATATGGAAACAGACCTATGACAAATACCCTTGGCCGTAACACATCCAAGGACGTCTATTATAAGAGCACCAAATCACACCCTGCTGAAGTATTTCAAGCTGTACTTACCTTGTGAGGCTCAGAATGCCTACATTCAGTCCCAGAATTAAGCGTTTCCCATTAAAAAAAAATTATTATTTGTCTGATTTTGCCAAATAAAATCACATGCACCCAAAGCAAATTATGCACATCTGAGATAGGCTTTTCATTTCCCAAAGCCATGGAGTGGACACAGACCTGGCAGTACAATCGCTTCCCCCTCTGAATTAGGCCCTTTCATACTACAGGAAGTCCTAGAGTCCATACTGAAAAAACCGAGTCACCTCCCGCGATTCCTTTTAGCTGATGAAAAAGAGTCAAGAGTGCCCAGAGCCCCCCAAACCAGTGTTCTCATTGGTTTAAATTCAGTGTTCTGGTCCTCATTTGCAGGGTAATCTCAGCCAGTATGGTCATGACCTCCAGCAAGAGCTATGTTATACTGGAACAATGGATCTGTCAGCCTCCTGAGTGAAAGGGGTGTGTGCAAAGGACAAAGGTTTCTCAGCAGCTGGCTCATGAAACTGGAGTTCCTGCCTGGAAGGGATCAGGATGATTAAAAAACTCAGCACCTTCTAAGCAAAATGGAAAACCCACTTCTTTGCTGTGCTCTTCCCACAAATGCTCTACATGAAAAAAAATAAATTAAGTCCAGTCCCTGCTGCCACAAAATAAAAGAAACATTATTTGCTGGAAGGAAACGACTAGGCTATTTCTGTCTATATACTTGTTGTAATTTGGGGATCTTTGTAGTGTTGCCACCACAAGGGCTGGTACCTGGTTGGGTGAACAGGTAGAAACTGCAGAAGGATTCAAGACATTTATTTGCAGTTTTTTCTAATCCTTCTTTGTTCTGATCATACTTCCTGCCTCAGTCCAGCCGTCAGAGCTGAACAGGCCAGCAGCCCTCTCCATGTGAGAGAGACCTCGGGGTTTGGTACCTTGTCCCTGAGAAATCTTTGCACTGGTGTTCTTCCATTTCTAAGTCCTGTCCCAGGGGGGGATTATGTCTGCAAAATTATTTCAACACCACACTGGAACTCCACAGTGTGAGCCCTTCCAGATGTTTCATACTTCTGGATCTTTGCATGCACCAAATGATCTATATGTGTTTTTATTTATGCCTCAGATATGACTGGTTTGTTCACTTTGGTTGGTGCACTTCACATTATCATTGCCTGTTTGGTTGCTCTCCTGTAATTGTCTCAAAGTATGACATCTCTATGGATGACAGCCCATGTTAACTGTGTTTATTTGGCTCTTCTTTGTCTGCAGGGGCTATGCAATCCTACACATGGTCACTCACCTACACTGTGACAACAGCTGCTGGCTCGCCTGCTGAAAATTCCCAACAGCTGCCCTGCATGAGAAGTCCACACGTACCTTCATCCTCTGTCACACACCGGATACCTGTTTATCCCCACAGAGAAGAACACGGGTAAGTCACTTCCCAGTGTCTCGGCGTTTTGGTTTTTGGGTTTTTTGGTGGCTTTTGGATGAACTTATGCTTAGGTGTTTTTTTTGAAATACAGTGAAAGCTTTTTCATGATGTAGTTAAAGTCTGTATTGCAAAGATGCTGGTGTCATAATTTTTTGGCTGTTATTGCTCTTGTATAATTATATTAAGTCTTAGTTTTATAATCTCATTTAATTCTGTTTAAAACCACAGTAGGCCTGGAGGATATTTTGTAAAAGAAAAGGCTTCAGTAGATTTCTTCTCTGATTTCTGTTTTCCTGTGCCATGTGTTATCCCAAAAGCTAGACATGCCTAGAGAACAGCCCCATTATACCATGTCTCAGGAGAGGTGGTCCTTCTCCTTTGTTCAGCACTGCTGGCACCACATCTGGATCCAATTCTGTGCCCCCCGGTATAAGGCAGAGTAAGTCCAGAAAAGGGCCACTTTGATGATGATTATGGAACTGGACTATCTGCCATACAAAGAGAGGCTGAGAGAGCTGAAATTATTTAGTGTCAGGCAGGGAGGGCTCAGGGAGGGTCTTATCAGTGCGTAAATTGCTGGGGGGTGTAAAGAAGACAGACAGGTTCTTCTCAGTGGTATTTAGTGACAGGACAAGAGGCAATGGGCACAAATAGAAGTACAAGAAATTCTGTTTAAACATAAATGAACAAAAAACTTGTTTTACTGTAAGTGTGATCAAACACTGGAGCAGGTTGCCTAGAGAGGCTGTGGAGTCTCCATCCTTGCTGATGTACAGACTCCATCTGGACACGATCCTGGGCAGGCTGCTCTAGCAGACCCTGCTTTGAGCAGGGAGGTTAGACTAGATAAAGTCCACAAGTTCCTTCCAACCTCAATGACTACTGTTAACCTGCAGATAAAAAAATGTCCACAGTTTGAAGATATGGACACATTTTCACTATAATATTCTAATATTCTCCATCACCAAAATTTGCTCGAGGATCTCAATAATTTAAAAAGATTACAAGTATAAATTTACGTAACATTATTTGATCTGGAAAATTTTCAGACACTCTGACTAAGTCTCAGCATTCTTTTCATTAAGCAACACTACTTCTGTGCTATCCTCATTTGATTAAATGTGTAACTCATAGATATCTGTAAATAAAAAGAAACAACCATAAATTCATCGATGGGAAAGGGCCAGGCATAGAAAGATTAGCAAATGCAAATGCCAAGGTGCTGCCATGATGCAAGAGGTTTAAAAGTCTTTACTGTATTCCTCAGTCTTGCTGCAAACTTATTAAACTTGCGGAAGTGCTTTCTCAGTGTGGAAGACTCTATACTGTTTGGAAGGATATCAGTAGATTAATTTGAACCCTGCATCTTCTTCCACCTTTGATGTGATTACGTTGAGATATCTGTTTGAATGTCACTGCTAAGCCCTTACTGGGAAAACCTGGATAAGGAGAAAGGGACCATCACTCCTATGCAGCGATATGACTGTTTGGTGGAAGCAGAAATAGAGCAGCAGGGAGGTTCAGGAGCTAACAGTATTTAAGAATTGGAACAGATCATAGTAAGGTATTGTCTATGTAACATATATGTGTGTAAATATGTGAGAATTCATTGTTCCTACAGCAACCTTTTGCCTCTGGTGTTTGATTGATTATAGCGATTTGAGGAAATATTTTAACCTAGGTGAATCAATTTTTCTGAAAGACAACAAAGATCAAATGTTCACATGGCTACACAAAGATGGGGAGATGGCAGAAAGTGTCCACACATCTTCTGCTACTGAATAGTCCAAAGAGTGGTGGCCAACAAACACTGACTCTAGCTAAGGGAACTGCTCCCTCCTTTGCCTGTGCCTATCCCTATGACAGGAGGTTGGGAATCAGAAAAGAAAATAGACAGGTTCTCCAACCTCACATCCTATTCTCTTACTGAGTTGGCTGTGCTAAAGCTGAACATTGTATGCTTCAGATTCAAACTAATACACTTCTCTCCTTCCCAAAAAAGGAACATCTGACTCAGTGCAAGGAGATAGCTGAAGTCAGTACAGTTCTTCAAGTCAAAGCCTACCATACTTCCTCAGCCTGGATAGCACTGGAAACTTGGCATTAAAGTAACAATGAAAGGGAAAGACACTTTCTCCTCAGAAAGCACAGAGCTGAATCTGCAGTTTAAAATTAGTCACAGAAACATGCTGGGTCTCTCTGTTTGATGTTGTGCTGGACACATACTTTCACTTGTGGCATCTGCTTCCCATCTGAGCTGGGAAATATCTTTTTAAAAAAGATTTAAAGTATCATCCTCCTATTAAAAAAAAAAAGAGCAACGATATGTTTCATAAAAGTTGTGGAATGATTAATGGGAATACAGTTACTTTGCATATTAAAAGTGGGTTTTAATGTATTTTAGATACACAGGAAGTTACAACTATGGTAGCTATAGCAACCAGCATCCCCATCCAATGCAGAGTCAATATCCGTCTTTACCACATGATACTGCTATTTCTGGACCACTTCACTACTCAGCTTACCACAGAAGCTCTTCACAGGTAATTTGCATTTATTACTTGATAGTTGTTTTAACATTCAAAATAAATTTAGTTTGTAAATTTATCAGCATATTAGCTGATATTCAGCTGATATTCAGCATGTCTGAATCAATAAGCTGTCATCAGTCTAGATATTGCTGGATCAAAATTTTATTTTCTAATATTACCTAAATATCTTTTCCTTTTGGTGGAAATCAGAAGTAGCTTTAGACTGTGAATATAAAGTACTAATTCTAGAATTCAGCAGTCTGGATCATGGAAAGTGTTTCTGTTTTAAGGAGTAGCTAAAGCAAAAATCAATATAACTAGTTGCATGATTCTTAGGTGTTGGGAGCAGGAAAAGATCCCTAAGAAGAAATAAAAGTGTTTTCATACAGCTGAAGATGCAGAGGCCATAGTGAATTCTTCTGGGGTCTCTGCTTTTGGGAGTACCCACGTTTAGGAATTTGCCAAAATAGTGAGTTCTGCATATAGTTTGAATAACTTCAGGACGCCACTGTAGAGGTTCTGTTTAATCTGTATGATGTAGTCTCCTACTATAATGTCAGAAATTATGTCAGTAACTTCCACTTCACAAAAATGAGCCAGTAGGATTGAGCCAGCACAGATTAAGTGTGAAGATCAGATCTGGCAATAGTTCAAAAGTAGTGCCACTGTAGGAGGGCTTTAATACCTCATGCAGCTGGTGCTTCCACAGCGTAGGTAGCTGTTCTCTGGGCTCTCTGCTGGAAGATTTGCAGAAGGCAGATACAGGGAGCAGGTGATGGCATTGGGGTATTCCACCCACATGGCACCGCTTAGGCTTTATCTACTGGAAATTTATAAAATTTAGGAACTGTCATGCTTGACTATCATCACTGGACTGCAACAGTTTCATACCAGATGCAAAGATGTGAATTTGGTAGTGCTTTGAAACAGGGCACACGAAAGCTGCATCTCATTCTGGTCTTTGGCATGAGTCTGCCATGTGATCTTAGAGTAGTCATTTCTGCTTTTTATGCTTCATATTCCCTAGCTGTAAGAGAAGAGTAATGGCATTGATCTCCTTAAAGCTTTTTGAGATCTGCTGGAAAGATTGTCCTGTACAAACCCAATATGCTCATTTGGACCAGCTCAGCAATGGCTCCCTAGCTTATGGAAAGGACAAGCTTCAACTTCTCACCCATTTGTGTAGCACCTGGTCTATCAGACTACATGAGGTGTCCAGATTTGTCTGAGGGTTCTTGCAGTTGCTGTATCTTCAATAGGAACAGTGAGTGAACATTTAAGTGCAGTGTCCTGTGACAGGTTTGTATTCCTTCATTTTTCAGTACAGGCTGTACTGTTATCTCATGAAGTAAGTAAAGCAAATCAAGATCAACACATTTTTAGATTATTCATGTCCTGTTTAACGTGTTGTGTGGAAACAGTAGCATACAATGCACTCAGGCAAATATTTTTCATACTGTACTAGGCTGTCTCTACAAGTGCAGATGTCAGATCATTTTTTTCCTCTCCTGCTAGTCTTTGAACTGTCCTGAACACATACGAAGAACAGCTATGCTTTAATGATCATGCTTTAAAGGCAAATTATTTCTGTGTAGCATGTTCTTTCTCATGCTGTTTGTAAACTGGAACGGAACTGCACAGCAGGACACAGCCAACAAAACCCTGTCAATGTGCTTGTTCTGTATTGAGAGGAATTACAAACTGAAACCTTACTTTTGAAAAATGATCTGAAAGTCTTTAACAGTTTGGTACAGAATTGGCTGACAGTCTTTTTAAAGCTAAATTAGCTTCTGTAAAATGCCTGCTCTGATAATAAGTCCGTCCTTAGCTACTTTTAACAAAAAAAATTCGTAAGATGTCCCTAATAAGATGTTAGGGAACTGCTCTTTTTTTAGCTGTCTTTCTGAGGGAAACATTGCAGGAAACATTGCAAGGAATTGCAGTAGAATTCATGATGTTGCAAAATAAAAACACAGGAAGCCAAATTTACAATGAATATATCAACAGCTGCCACTAAACTGAAACCAGAGGAGCTGCAATGTGTATAGCTGTGGGAGTATAATCAGCTGAGAAGAGGAGGCATTGACCATAACTCTTCAAATAACTCTTTGTTATAATCTACATTCTGGCCAAATATAGAACTATGGCTCAACTTTAGCGATTATTCTATCTTGCTCTTTAGGGTGGTGTCTAGGGATTAACTCCTAAGAAAAAAAATGTGTGTGTGTGTCAAATTCTCCTCTACAAACAGGGATCCAGGAAGAGATGTTGTCCCAGAAAAGGGTCTGAGCTGAAACAGGTGACATGTAATTGAGGTGAGGTTCAAGCTGCAGCTATAAAATTGTTGTTTTGATCTTGTAGAACATCATAACCAATCTCTTTCTGTGTGTTGTGGTTTGACACTGGCCAAATGCCAGGCACCCACGAAAAGCCCACTCATTCTCCTCTGCTCTGCAACTGGACAGAGGAGAGAAAATTTAACAAAGGGTTAATGAGTTGATATAAGGACCAGGAGAAAACACTTTAAGGGCAAAACAGGCCCCAAAACTTAATGATACAAAGTGAATTTATTATTGACAAGATCAGAGTAGGAGAATGAGAAGTAAAATAAGCCCTTAAGAACAGCCTTGTCTCCCCCAACCCCTCCTTCCTTCCCACCGACAGCGCAGAGGAATGGGGTGGGGGTTTTGGTCAGTTCATCACCCAAAATGTTTCTTCAGCCGCTCAGGGAGAGGAGTCATTTCCCTGCGGCACCGTGGGGTCTCTCCCACGGGAGACAGTTCTCCATGAACTTCCCCAGCGTGGGTCCACTCTCACGAGCAGCAGCACTCCCAAAACTGCTGCAGCGTGAGTCCATCCCACGGGCAGACAGTCC
Organism: Ptilonorhynchus violaceus; assembly: GCA_013397565.1. Classification (NCBI taxonomy): domain Eukaryota; kingdom Metazoa; phylum Chordata; class Aves; order Passeriformes; family Ptilonorhynchidae; genus Ptilonorhynchus; species Ptilonorhynchus violaceus. The sequence goes on from VZRJ01001045.1 coordinate 418,675, forward strand.
TCCCAAAACTGCTGCAGTGTGGGTCACTCTGCCACGGGGTGCTGTCCTCCAAGGACAGCTGCTCCAGCCTGGAAGCAAGGCCTCTCTCTCCACTGGGACTCCCACTGGACCACAGCGTCCTGGTATCCACCCGCTCTGGCGTGGGCACCTCCCCCAAGGGCTGCGGGTGGATCTCTGCATCCCCCGTGGACCCCCATGGGCTGCAGGGGCACAGCTGCCTCACCATGGTCCTCACCACGGGCTGCAGGGACATCTTGGCTCTGGCACCTGGAGCACCTCCTCCCTCTCCTTCTGCACTGACCTTGGTGCCTCCATTGTTGTTCCCCTCACATGTTCTCACTCCTACTCTTCTCTAGCTGGAAAATTACAACCACCCCCCACAAACTTTGTTATGATTTCTTCTTAAATATGTTATCACAGAGGCATTACCATCATCTCTAATTGGCCCAGCCTTGGCCAGCAGCATGTCCATCATCAGAGCCATTAGGGATTGGCTCTGCTGGACATGGTGGAAGCTTCTAGCAGCTTCTCACAGAAGCCACCTCTCTGCCCCCCCTCGCTACCAAAAACCAGGCCCTGCAAAACCAACACACTGTGTAAGAAACCCATACTTCAGGGTTTATCAGCTGCTTTCAGGGTTTTGGTTTTGCCTTTGGAATCTTTAGAGTGAGCCTATGCTAGGGAAGAAGTCACAAAGATGTAGGTCTTTTACTATGTAGAGCTCTCAGAAAGTACAGATAGGGGTCCAGCAGCATAGGCTGACTAATTCCCACTGATAGCTAAGACTTTTTGACGACAGGAACAGTCTATTCAAACCTTGATCTTAATCAGAATTTTTTCTCCTTCTATCACCATCTGTGAATAATTATCAGAACAGTTCCTTACTTGTAATTCCAGGCCTGATTGTTCATTTCTTGACTTGGCTTACTGTCCAGGAGCCTAGCAAACAAATGAAAAATGATCTACAGATTGATCTGTTCCTACCTAATTAGGTTCTTACCTAATCTGTCCCTTCCTTCTCCAAGCCATGGTGCAGGAGTGCATACAATGCTACTCCACTGTCATATAGAAGGGGACTGTTCAGTGTGTGTATATAAACACTTCTATACTGACACTTTATTTCATCAGTTCTGTGCCTCTGCAGTTTTAGGTACCAGATGCCAAGGTAGCAAATAGACAACAGCTCTGTCTAAAAGCCTCTGAGAAATCTTATCAACGTATGTTGAGTTCAGCAGAGTTACCTCCTTCAAAGGTAACCCCTTCACAATGTCACTGCCTAATTCACCTCCACAATGTAGGCTTGACTGGCTTCTGAGCACAGCTTTTATCTGCAAGGTTCACTCTGGCTGGACAGGTCTTAATCTTCTTTAAGGCTATCCATAAGTATTTCAATTCATATAGTTCTACCTTTTCCATAAACACAAAGTAATTCATGGTGCAGTAATTTTTCTTTAGTTAATTTAAAGGCTAACACTTTTAGTAGGAAGAATAATTAGAGAGATCTACAGCAGTATACATTTTAACATATCTGGTAACATATTAAGATGCACATCATTAAGTGTAAATACTCTAGTGTGTAGCTGTAGTGAATCACACTGTAGGTTCATTGATCCAGGTCTTATCTCTAGCAACGACCAGAAACAAATGTGTGGAGAAAAGTCTTAGAAGTAGGATATGTAGAAGGTGGTCCTTTCACGAGCGTAGCTATGCTGTCTTTGTCAAGAGCTGACCTAGGGACATCCTGAGAAGGAAGCAGAAGCTGGAGTGATGTCTTTGTAGCAAACCACTCTCCATTACCCTGTCTTTGAGCTTTTTTGTACAATCAGACTTTGTCAGGAGTTGCATGAAACACGCATTCTACTCTTAAGTCTGTTATCTCATAATTGCATTGGGCGCCCTAGGGTTTTTTGGGTGATGAGGAATAGGAAATGTTCCTTCCCTGTTTATCTACTCTCACCATTCAAGACACTATAGATCTGCATCATTCCTTCCTCACCTGCTTCCTGTCATCTCTTTTCCAGAGTTAAGAGTTACCATCTGTGTAGTTTCTGTTGTGACAGGTGCTCTATGCACAGGAGTTATCCAAGGACTGCACATGCACTGCAGGACAGGCGTAGTCTGGGGAGGGTGTGCATGTCCTGTTCTCTCAGCTGTGCTGAGCAGGGAACCTGATAGAGCTGGAGCTCCCCTCCAGCCTTTCTGTGCAAACCTGATCTCAGAGCAGGTAGGAGGGACTCAGTCAAGAAGCTGCTAGATCAGCCACCTAGATCTGGGAATAACTCCTAGATGCCACACTAAACACAGCCTCGTTTTACCTTTTTTGCTTTGCTTCTTCCAGAATGGAACAACTGTCTCCAAGCAGTCCATCTCAGGCGTAGGTACTCAATAGAGAGACATAGATGTAGCATAGCAATGTTTCTCTTTTTGTTCCTTGCAGTTCCTACCTTAAAGACAAGCATTTATTTTTTTAAAAATTTATTTATTTTTGCTGCCTTTAAGCTGGATTTTTAAAGGTAATAGTTTACTTCCATGGTCTGGACTGAACAAATCAGTCTAGAAAATGTTGCTATTACGCAGTAGATTAGGTCTGCACCTCTCAGAGGCCCAGAGCACAGTATTTGGGCCATAGTTAAAGGAACTTTAAGCAGTGTTTGTACTCTGACTCTCCTAAACTGCTCTGGGGACTGCAGTGGTCTCACAGAACTTCCCAGGGGTGCAGCATGCAGCACTACCCAGTTTTTCTGTAAAAATGCCACAATTCTACTGAACCATGTCTTCCCTTCACATGCCTCTGCAGCAGGATTTACATGGGAGCAGTACTGGAAGACAGCAGTAGCTGGTTAGTTGTTACAGTTGAGGGGCCAAGGAAATCCTCTCCCGAACAGAGCCCGTGCTTTAGTGTCCATTCATGTTGTTCTGGGCCATCTAGTTCAGAAAAAGAGAAAGGGGGGCAAAAGTTCTTAATCCTCCAGCACATACACTGTATAAAGTCATGACTATACCAATGCAGTAAGAATAATACACCCTTCCCATTAACCACTCTGTCATCAAACAGCTGGTAATGACAGAAAGACAAAAATACCGCCCAAATCCCACCCATGCAGCAAGAGTCATTGTTCCCAACTGTATGGCTTCATAACGGGCTAGAGATTGTTAGCATGTAATTGAAGTAATTATGTATTGAATGCAACAGGAAACAGATGTCTTAACTTCATTTTAGATAATTACAAATAGCATTTTCCTAAGGCTCCAAATGCCACTCCCAAAAGTACCAAAATCACTTAGATGGACTTCAAAGTTTCACCCACCCTATTTAACAGATTCAATAAGATTCAATTTGTGGAGAAAAGGGTCAAATTAAGGGTTATAAGAATGCAATCAATCAATAGTTTTGATTATGTAATTTTGTAAGATTTAAGTATATTTTTATTAATTTATAGCCAGCTCTTCACAATTCTGTAGTTTCTGGTATCTGTTATTTGCAAGTCCTAAAGTAGTGGCTAACATGCAATATTAATTTACAGCATTCAGCAAAAGTGGGAGCTAATACCATGTAAGGTCAGAGCCACATTCATAAGGAAAATATTTTGCTGTTTGGACATTGACACATTTCATCTCCATGTATAATTGGTTGATGAGTTGAGAATAAGGATAAAGAGGTTATTCTCCATCTTTTCAGTGCAGAAACTCAGCCTTCACTTCTTGGGAGGACATACTTAACGTTATATTTTCTAAAATAATACTAAAGGAAATTGAATTAATTTTACTTTTTTGGGCATGGCCTTAAGATTAATCTGCTCGAAGTCTCACAGACTTAAAGGGCTTCTTGTCTAGGCAGCAGTAGCAACAAGTGTGAGTCAACCCAGAAAATGGTAATTTCCTGTCAAGAGTCCTCCAACAAATGTCGCTTTTATATCTGGCAAAGATCACTAGGCCCCAGTGTTTTGAGTTCAGCTTAAGCACTCTTCATTAAACCGGATGTAGAGTGTGAAAGGTGATTCAGGCAGCATGGGCAGGCATCCGCCCAGATGGCTCTGCTTTGGACACTCCAACAAGGCTGAATAGATGCTTCATTGGGTGAGTTAATAGTCAGGCAGGGGCCAATGAGTACTTTAAAAATATTGTCTTTCAATAGTCTCTTCACTGTAGGGAAAAAGAAGTCACTGAGTCATTTGCGATTAGCTGACCTACCGTTACAAAACTTTCCATCTTGCATTCAGTCATAACAGAATTTATTGTGAAATACTGGATATTTAGAGTCCATGTTATTTTCAAGCAATTATTCTTTTTACATTCATGACACATTCATAAACACAGCTGCATCGAGTGCTCTTGATGAAAAGGAAAAGCAGCACGCTGTATCCTGTCCCCTCATGCACAGCCATTCCCCTGCCTTCTCAGTAAGCCTTAGCATGGCCCCTTGGCTGCACATTGGAGCAGGAATAGATTTCTTTTTCGGTGCATCCTGAAGTTCATTCCGGGAGCCAAGATTTCATTCCCTCAGTGGCACAGGTTTTGTGGTTCCTAGCTGCCAAAAAGGCATCATGTGGCTTCCCCAGAGAATGCTGTGTACAGCGGGGAGACCCACCACAATATTCCCAGAGTTCATCCTCTTGTTCTTGCAGTCTACAAATTATCAAATAGCAAATTATCCTGGCTGAAGACAAGGCTTTCTCTTGGCATTTGTAAGGGATATGAAACAAGTAATTCCCCTGTTACAAGCGACAACCTTAGTTTCAAAACCTCAAAGGAAAATTGCACCGAGTCAGGATGGCAAAAGGCTTCTGTTACAGTTAACAACAGAGCAGTTACCTCATGGAGAAGAAGTCAAGAGATAATCACTGGTGTATTATGGCAGAAGTTTAGGTTAACCCTGTTGTAAGTATACTCTTTAATACAAGAATCTACACTGACTTGAAGTATAGATCAATGGATAATAAAGGCAAAGACCACCGTAACTGGTATCAAGTAAAACACTACTGAAGACAAAGAAGGAAGTTTTTAGCTTGGGCCACATGTTGCTTCAAAGCTTGAGTTTCATTGTTGCTGATCACTGGAAGTTCTCATCTTCAATGAAAGCTTTTGGAAAGCCAAAAAGTCTGAAAACTTGATTCTCCTTCAAAAGAATATAAGGCTTTTTACACTCAGTATGTAAGCTCTGCTGAACTTTCCTACTGAAAAACCTTTCTCTGGGGTGAGGATGGAAATTTAGACCTGTTGCCAGTGTTGCCAATGCAGCTTATTCTGACAGCTGTGTTAGCAGTACCAGTGTTGAAGTGTTGATGTTCCAGTGTGGTGCTACTGTTTCAGCAGCTGATGGCACAGGTAAATTCAGCCTCTGTGGTGATGGGAAGTACAGGCTAAATAACAGCTTTGATGTCTTCCCTCTCATCTACCTGCTGGCCTGTCTCCCCAGGACACACAGGAATATGCTACATCACTAATTACAGTATGTTGGGCTAAAAGGGTCTCCTTTTTCTCCTCTCTAATTAGGAGTGGCCAGTGTGCGGCTTTGAGCTGCCTGAGGCTTGTGAACCGTTCAAATATGTTTGCCAAGTCTGTGCTGCCTTCCTGGCTGTGGTCTGAAGGGAGACAAACTCCTCATGGAGACACTGCTGGAATTGCCTTGGGCTTATGCAACAGTTGCTTATGCAACTGATTAACCCTGGGCTCTTCTGGCAGTGGAGTAACCTAATGAGACCCTTTGGGAATCACTGCCATCTCCCTCCTAGGAACAACTGCTGCAGCTTTTCTCTCCATAAGCCTCCAAAATATGGGGAAAGGGTTTTTCAGCCATATAAAGCTTTGACATGCAGCTGGCAAGGTTTGTAAACTTCAGAAGAGGTTATTCTCCTACTTTGATGACAGCTTTCTAGTTAAAGAAATACCACAGTGTCAAACAACCCAAGAAAATGAAATTTTAAATTATGACACTTTTTGCAGAAAAGGTATAAATATGTAAAATGTAGAAGCTGTGAAGATACGTGGCTGGTCAAGGGGAACAGGGATCCTAACCATCTCCGTGATGCAGATGGGTAACAGGAGGACAAAACAGGGAGAGCTGTTCCTTAGACACAGCACACAGACGATCTGCTCCTGCAGGACAGGCAATAGGATAAATACATGTTAAGCAAGCACTCATAAGCACAATTTACTTTCTGTTGCTGGGCAGCCTGTGGCTATAGAGGTCAAAAGCTGTTCTATTTTCCTTCCTATCCTGTCCTCAGCACATCTTCTCCTTAGTGGAAGCCATTTGTCAAACTTCTTTAGTTTCTAGTTTCCAACTGTCATTGTGAACAGCTGGGGAATAGAAAGATTTTTCTTTTGCCTGCCTCTTTTCATAAGTTCTCCAATTAGCTGCTGGCTCTGAGGTCAGACCATACTGTTCCTCTGCAGAAACTATCAGGATGTCTTGTGAACACCTGAAAGGGAAGGCTCACTCAGTTGCATGAGCAAGCGTTGGGACATTCTATATTCAGTTTTTAGTAAATAGCAAGTTTTTGAGTAAAAGTGGGAGGGAAAAAAAATTATTTCAATTTATTTTTCTGCTCCCAGATATATGTGCCATTACCTAGCACTCTGATAAATTAATGCAGTAGTTAAAATCAGTGACTGTTTCACAAGACTTTCCCTGAAACTTTGGTTTACTGCGGACACTGGTTGTCTGATATTCCACCTTCAGTATGTTGTTGGAGAGCTGCTAATTCATGTGATTTTGGCTCTGTTAAACACAAAATTGTGACACCACCAGCCCTCATTTTAAAATGAAGTATGTGGCAGACGATTCTTTCATTTATCTTCTTTTTATTGTAGTACCCTTTCAATGGCCCAACATCCAGAATGGAGCCCTGTTTGATGAGCAGTACTCCCAGGCTGCATCCCACACCAGTGACTCCTCGCTGGCCTGAAGTCCCGGCTGCCAACTCCTGCTACACAAGCTCATCCATGCACTCCACAAGATATGGGAATTCCAGTGACATGTACACCCCCTTGACAACACGCAGGAATTCTGAATACGAGCACATGCAACACTTTCCCGGCTTTGCCTACATCAATGGGGAAGCCACCACAGGCTGGGCTAAATGAAAATGACTGGTATCAGCTAAGCCCACATACTTACAAGAGTTATAAAAACTTCATGCTATGTGGGACTTTTCGTGGACGTTCTTCAAGGGAGGTGAAAATGGAAAAGATCCTGGGCAGATAAATGTAGTTCATAACGTGGGCAGATTGCAGACCAGCATGACTGAATGTTCCTGTAGCCGAAAAAGATTTTTGTGCTGTTCTAGACAACTTTTTGGGCTGATCTGTGCCTTTTTTAATTCTGGCATGTGGGCCAACCCTGTGTGCTGTCAGTTTGAGTGAGCCATTTTTACCCCCTCTCTTATTGACAAACGTTAATGAGTCTTACAAAAAAAGTGCTGGAACAGGACCTATTTATAATTTGAATTAAAGACAGGAAATTCACCCTCAGCGAAACTCCATCATCTGTTCTTCTTTTAAGCTCTTAATACATTCCTTAAAAACCATTCTGCCAAGTCATCACTTATTCATATCAATTCCTCTGGTTCCTTAAAAAAGACACATGTTGCTGTAGGTTTCAGTTTCCACCTAACTTTGTATATTGATGCACCTTTCTGTTGATCCAGTAAGTTTGATCTTTACAAAAGAGAAGACATGTAGCATTGAATTATACACTGCCTTAAGTTGACTATTGTTCTTATTATATATGTATTTGTGTTGAGTTTGCACAATCTGGAAAAATCTAACTTCTCTGGTCAGTAATGACAAGGTAAGAAGGGACTTGGGGACTGGGAAGATTTTGGATTCAGAGCCACATATGTTAAATATGATGATATGAAGCAATTATATAAAGAAATAGACAATGCAAACATGAATATTCACTTAATTATCTATTGACAGGTATGAAAGTGTTCTCTCAATTCCTTCATGTGGTGATAATTCTCTATATGTCTACAAAAGCAAAATTCAAAGCTGTGCCTTTGAAGTTATTCTGTACTGTGTATGTGTGGAAAAAATGTATTGTATTTTGGGGAGAATTTTTCTTAGACATTTTCTGTCAGATTTGTAGCTATTTGTGAGTTTTTGTTAGTTTTTATTAACATAGCTTTTTCTTCTGTATTATAAAACACACCAAGCAATTATGGTGGACCTATTACCCTATGGGTAAGAAATAAATAAATGGAAATATGACAACAGGCATTTTAGTAATTGTTTTGTAAATAAAATCTTTGATAGCACCCAGTGTGATGATAACCATGTTTATGCCTAAAATGGACCTAAGTGTTATTTGTACAGTTGTGCAAGATATATGAGGGATTTTCAGACCCAAATAAAGTCCTTGAAATTAAATAGATGCCATTTAAATTTACTTAACTACAAAAACTTCTACAAGCTACGAACCTTCAAAAAATCTAAAATGTCATCATGTATGTTTTTGTCCAACAAAGGACTCAAGAACGGATACAGTTCACAGCAAATAAGTGATCCATCTCCACTTACCTGTTGGACTGTTGATCGTGACCTGCCACGGTCCCTCCATGGACCAGATGCATTCGTGAGATGTCTCTCGGTAGAACTGACCAGTAACTCAAAGCTGGGTCTTTGGAAGGATCAGGATGGAGGTGATCCCAAGTACCACTCAAGGGAAGCCAGAAGCACTTCATATGTTCTTTATAGTAGATTGTTAAACCAAAAGAAGTCTCACCTCCATTGACTGAAAGAGAGGAGAAAATGAGACTATTTTAGTACACAGATGTGCCATATCCTTCAACATGTTTGGGGACAACTCCATTACCCTGACTTCAAGAGCTCAGGCAGACTGTTCAGGAAGGAGGAGGGATGTTGGACACAGTGTCAGACCCAGAAATAATAAAAACTTGCTGAGTGGAGGACTGCAACACCATATGCAAAGTCCTGGGAGAGGAAATTCAGACCAACAGCATCACCACAAAGCTGCTCATAAAAAAGAGCCACGAACATTGTCAGGCAGGCAGGGCTTGGAAAGTCTTTTGCAAAAGAACCTCCACAGTCTGTCTTTTTTTTTTTTTTGATTTAGAAACTTGTGTTGATGCCTCAGGAGTCTGAATGTGCACTCTCAGCTACCTTTGAACTGCTTCCTGATGAGGGCTTTGAAATTTAAACTAGACGTTCATGGGGAGTAATATATAGATTGGTGAAACAGAGGTCACCATCACCACCTGCATGAAAAGCACTGCAAGGCAAAGTAGTGTCCTGGCCACTGCAGCTCAGAACCCAGCACAGCAACACAAACCACTGGAGCTTTCAGGTCACACCAGGCTGGGGAGTGCAGCAGCTCATGAGAGGACCATAACCTCTGGGTAGAATGTCTGGTTAGGAGCAAGAATCTCTTAAATCATCCCAGTACAAATTGCCGAACCTCCTGAGTCAGAGTCTGCAGTCTGTTAATTAATCCTTTCCCATGACCATGGAAAAAAAAGTTGCTGTTCCTTGCCTAGCCATGTGTTTGTGTGTATGTAAAGTAAGTATGTGGCTACACAAACGTTTTGAAGAAACTTTTATTCCACATGACGAAATATTCAATCTTAATTTCACTTTCTCTTCTGTTATTCTTTTTTCTCTTTCCTCTTTTTTCCCTTTTTCTCTCTTTCTTTTCCTTTTTCCTTTTTTTTAAAATTTCTTGCTTACATTCTCTCTTTTTTCTCACAATAAATACACATTTTATTAAAAATGTGATCTTTTTCATGGGCTAAAACATAAACTATAGATATAGACACATGTAATATATACAGTGGAATGTAAAGTAATCTTATATATTACAGCATAACTGACACAACATATATAATATTTTTAAATAGATGTATACACACACACAAATATGTATGTATGTATGCATGTATGCACATAAAAATCCATTACTATTCTTCAAGATTTTTCATTACCAGGTAGAAAAAAGACTCAGCGGGGGAAGAGCAGTGAGAACTCCATTCAGTAGCATGAATCCAGTTTTTGTCAGGCTACCTCTTGCTGCTAAGGTCACTACCCTTTGACAAAAATGGCCTCTGACCTCCCCAGCCCCACAATTCTGTTGTGACTGACCCTGAAACCCATGAAATTCAGGGGCAGACATTGCTTTGGAAGGTTTAGATAAAGCTGACTAACATGGGAAGGGCTCATGGTATGCACCCATCTGAAAAGGTCTGGCATTTCTTTGGTAGAGGATGCAATTTATTCTGTCCCTCTCTTTCACTGAAATCCTAATCCTTCATATGCTACATAAAGTGGAAACTAAAATGCGCTGATGATGAATAACAATGTGCCTTCAAAGGGCAGTAGCAGTTTCCTAATCTTTATTTTTTAGGTTTTGTAATTAAAAAAAAAATTAGCTTTCTGCAAGTAAAATGAACTGTGCTGTGAAGTAAATCTAAGCAGGCTTATATAAAGTTGTAAATCTAACAAGCAAAGGACTTTTTTCACTAGGTTTCTCTCTAAAGCTGCATTAGTATACACGTGGATCTGACTCAGAAGAAATGGCTACACACTGGATGGCTGGATTTTGTTAGTCCTTCCAGCCCAGTGACTGTGCTGTTCTGGTTTTATATCTCAGTTCCACCCAGTGTGGCAAGAAACCCCTAAGGAGGAAATTCAGATCCTAGTTTGGGTCTGCATCTCAAACAACACTGTCACATCTGAGCACCTTCTGTGCTCTAGGAGCCACTGTCCATTGGCAGGTGCAGCCTCCCTATTTTCCACCATGGAGCCTGTCATTTTGGAGATGAAAGGTTTCTCTTTGTGACCATGGAGTCCCTCCTGAATTGAATGCGTAAATATTTCAAGGAGAGACAGACCACAGCTCCCTCTGAATGTGTTTTTTTTGTTAACTTCAATGTATCATTTTCTGCTATCTGAATTTCGATCATAGGGCACGTAGAATATGGAAATCCTGAGTTTTCTCAGTGTAGTTTAAACCTACGCTCTTGCAAAACCTTTATAGACACACAGTTCACCTTTGCCCGGCTCCGGCGATGCTGCCCACTTGTCCCTCCTGCCACCCCCTGAACGAAACAGGGAGAATTTCGTGTACCACCACTGTTGTGGTGGGTTAGACTTGACAAAATGGGGTTGGTTTTGCTGCCAGACGCTGTGGCGAAGCCCCACTTCAGGCACTAGACACAGACTTCGCCCGCGGTGGGGCAATGACCTGAAAGCTTGAGAAAAAGCGGCCAGCCCTGGTTTTGACAGCCTTTCGCCGTGTGACAGACAGGGTATGCACAGACAAGGTCGCAGAGAGCACACAACCGGACAAGCCTAGGGAGGGGCACATTTGTGCGTCTGAGCATCCCGAGAGCGTGCTCCCGGCCGGCCGTGCCCGCTCGGGACTCGAACCGGGCTCCTCATTCCCCCGCCGCCCTTCTCGACGGGAGCCCTCGGTGCTGCCGGGCACGGACTACAGCATCCATCGTGCCCCGCGGCACCACGGCCCCCCGGGCACCCCGCCGGGCGCAGTGAGGCTGCGCCGCTCGGCATGCTGGGAGATGTAGTCCTCTCGGCGCAATGGCCGGCCGGCGGGACGGCAACCAATAGGAGGGCGCGGGGGTGCGCACTGCCGGTCCTTTCAGCCATTGGCNCGGACGGGCATGGAGCCGGGCGCGGAGCCGGGCCCGCACCTGGGCGCGGTGCTGGAGGCCGTGGAGGGACGCGGCGGCGCCGAGGCGGTGGAGCGGGTCCTAGCGCGGTACAACGAGGAGGTAACGGGTCCCATCCCCCTCCCCTCTGCACCGTTGCCCCGGCGGTGGCCCCGCCCCGCCCGCATCGCCTGCCATCCCCCGGCCGGGCTCGGCTCTGCGGCGTGTCCCCAGCTCTCAGCGCTGCAGCCGCCATGCCCCCAGCCCGGCACAGCCCAGCCCGGCACAGCCTCTCGGCCCTTCCCGGGGCGCTCCCCGTCCGCAGGCCGTGGGCAGTGCCTGGAGCAAAGCAGGCTTTCACGGGAGCACAGAGCCGGCGGCGTCGCGGGGAGATTAAGCCCGGTGCCAGGCTCGGCCCCCGGCACCTTCGGTCCTGCATTCTACGCGCCTAGTGGGTAGTGTGGGTTATCGGTGATCGGGCTGTAAAAAGAGCTATTTCGCAGCATATGTTTGCCTCACAAGTCTTTTAACCTACATATACCACTGGGGAGAGGCTGGACAGAATAACACTGAAGTCTCTGGGATACCTGCCCACCTGCCTGAGGTGCTGCCCTTTGTGGGCACCTTTGTCAGCGGGTGTGGGCAGTGTCCGTGTCACCGTGCACGGGCAGGGGCTGTGTGTGAAATGGGCTGCCAAACCTCACTTTATTTTTCTGTGTTTCTGATTAAGGAAAGCGAAAAGGGTAGACAGCTTAAAGCAGATTGAGCTTTTAATGCTGGCAGATCTGAAAGGATACTACGTGTCTACTGCTGTTGCAGTGCGATATGTGTATGCTCAGTCAAGAAGTGAAGGGGTTTCCTGGTAATGTAGGGAAATGAAAATCAGAGTGAAGACAGATGTTGCGTGGATTTTATTTTTTCCACCCTCTTCTTAAGGGGACATTTTGACACCTAGATTTTATTAGAGCAATGCAGTCTAGTTTGAAAGATTGCATCTCAACCCGTCAGGTGCCTGGTCTTTGTGTAGATGCTTGTGTGATAAGTCTCTAAAGCTGGTGCTAACTCAGAGTTTGGCTTTGGATGTAATTTAAATGCAGTTGTATTGAATTAACTGTCAACTGAAATTCAGGAATCTGTGACAGGAATGAGCATTCAGATTTGTAGTTAAAGGTTCATAGCTTTGTGATTAGGGGAGAAGCCAGATGAATGTGGATTGATGTGTGAGTACTCTTCAGCCTCCAAGAGGTGTGTTCAAATTTGCTGTCATAAGCACAGTGTGTTTTACATCTATCAATGGCGGTAACTGATGTCTTCACTCAGACTTGAGCTTGTAGAAGAACCTTGAGCAACAGCCTTGACATAGGCTGCCTTTGTGCACATGGAATTCAAAGGTAGAGATTGACTGGGTCAGAGATTGGTTGGTAGAGAAGTTGCAGGGCACTTCCTCTGAAGGATTGATAGATTGGGAGTTCATGAGACACACCCGTTTTAACTTGCTAACCTCTGAGATACGGAGGAAGGATTCTGATAGAGGGAACCTTTTATCTCCATCCTTATTCTTCAAAATGACCCTGTGTTAAATGTGTTCAGCCAAAAAGCATGCACGAACATAATTTCTTAATTCTGCTATACTGGATTTTATGCCTTCTCAGCAGATTTCCCAAATGAATTATTTAGGCTTGGGTTGAATTCTCAAGCACAGAGTAAGAGCTGGTGCAATTTCTATTCTGACATTTCAAGTATTTGAGTGAAGTCTTGGAGTTACGTGTATAGCTAAATACGTCTTTTGAAGTGGGATGGGAAACTTCTAATACTGTCTCAATATGACGTTGCTCTTACTGTGTTTCTTGTTAGAACTTTTTCATCATATTTCCTGCATCTCTTTTCTGTGTGCTTTGTGACTGACACTTTGTCTGTGGGCCAGCAAAGACTGAGCAGAGTACTCCAGGTTCCAGATCTTTACCCACACCTCTTCTGTGCTTTAGGTTTCTGTAGGTTTTTTTTCAAATAACAAATTAAATATGCTTTAATTGAAAAGAAAGAATGGATCAAGTGTAGTTCCGAGGTGCAGGTGGCTATAGAATAACTATAATGAGAGAAATTAATAGGTCTGTTGGTGCTCCTGTCTGCTGTCCCATTCACAATAATTATTCCAAGTCTCTGTTCCTCTTCTTAGGCTTCTTGCTGTCACTATATTTCTGTTGTAAGTTTTCAGAAATGTTCATGTGCAAACACAAAGTTTGTGTTCTCTTGGTTAATTGCTCATCATTTAATGTTCACCTGCTTTTGACTGGCATGTTACTGAACTCGGGGGGTTCAGTTGGGAGCCCTGTAGGAGTGAGGAAGGGAATTGTTTGCCTGCTATTGAGAGAGGAAGGGAATGACTGTCCTACTGTCCTCAAGGCTCTAACTGATGTTGGTGACCTTGGGTGGTAGGGTAGATATCCAAGGCCTTCTGTGTAATTGCGCGCTTGGGTCGTCAAGGTAAGAGGCCCACAAATGTGCTATGGAAGGTCGGTTGTTTTCTAGTCACTTGCATGATGTAGCAAGTTGCATATTAGAAGTAGAAACTGAGATTTTTATTTTTTTCAAAGCCATTCATCATGCTTAATCATTTAGATTGGAAGTTTTAAAATGTTAAAAGAACTGTCTGATATTACTGCTGTTTTCTTTGACTGTCAGAGTAAATTTTTCTGTATGAGTAGTATTTCATTAATGACATTCTTCTAACACAAAACTGGACTCAATTGCTATTTGAAGTGTTTAATAAGAAATAAGTACTCGTTGTTAGACCATGTCTATCTTGTGTTTAACTGTACCAGGCAAACAAATACCTTGGTAATGTGTTTTGGAAATTGCTAGAATACAGAGACTGGTAGTTTTTCTCACAAGGGTTATTTGATTTGTACTACTTGTTTTCTGGGCAAGGTGATACTGTGGTGATTCTGGTTTGGGACAGTGCAAGCAGTCAGAAGCTTGTAAGCAAGATCTGCTTGAGGAAGAATCTGAGTAATAAGGTATTGGTAAAACACAAGGCTGTAGCTCACATTTTTCACCCTGTTTCACCCTCACACAAGCGCCATGTGTGAGGTGGTTGACTCACATCAGAAGCACATCTCACAGAGAAGGGCTTGCTCTGCACCAGTAGTGATTGGAAACTGTTTATTGGAGTCGTTGGTGCTCTTGCTGTTGGGGAGGATGGGAAGAGGGACATAGGCTGACATGGTTATAGTCTCATTATCTGAGGCTGGGTTTAACCAGACTCCTGAAGTTTTACAATAGTTTCGCAGGTATTATGCCCTTAGCAGCTGATGTGCATGTAACAAACACAAACTTTTGTCTTTGTTTACAGAATCGGGCCACTTTCAGATTTGACCCTACAGATGAAGACAAAAGAAAGGTAAGTAAAATAGGCTGTTGAGCTCCATACCTCAGTGCAGAAGTACAAAAAATAAAAGCAGTCTCTTAACTTGGCTGCCATTGTGAAATGGTGCAAGCAACGAGTATAAAGTTATATTTTAATTTTTGCTTCTTCAGTGCAAGAGACATGACGACTACACATTCCTGGCTTTTTTCTGAAAGAGAAAAGCAAATTGTCCTAGCAAAACCCTCAGTCTCTTGAATGAAAGTAGTAACAGAAAAGCCCATAAATAATTTTGCTAGGTACAGATTTGAGATGAGGTGGAGGAATAAGGGTAAAGATACTGTTCTATATCTAGTGAGAAGAAATTTTGCAACAGATTTTTCCATTTTCTCTCTTTGTAGCAGGTAGCAATATGACAGATGTATTTCTTGTCTATGTGAGATACTTAAAGAATACTAGAGATTAAGATGAAGGGATAAGTAGGAAAGAAAGCTATTAAGCTGTAAGGAAGACAGAGTTACAGAAGCCTCTTATTCCAAAGGTGGCTGTAATCAGTGAGATGTGGTGCATTCATGTCAGGTTTCAAAGATGGGAAATGTGTATTGGAGTCTTGAGCTGTGCAGGGCTTAACGCATCCCTTGAGATCCATCCACAGCCTCGTATTTAAAGCTTGGACATGGAATTTTTTATTTTTTTCTGTTGTTATTTTTAGGGTGTAATATGTAATAACAAGACCCTTCCTTTCTTTTCTGTAATTAGGTTTTGCGCTAATTTGCATATTTATTCAGAAAATGTTCGTTAGAATGAGACTGTATGTTTCTGCTATTTCTGGAATAAACTCAAAGCTTGAAATCAGAATTGTGAGGTTCCTGCAAGGATAGCTTGTCTGAAATTGGGCACACATCGTTTAATTCCATGCTTTTGTGCAAAATCTAAGTATTTTAGGGTATTAAGTCTTTTTCTGGTAGAAATGGGTGGGATAATAAGTCTCTCTGCCTTTTGCATTTGCAAAACCATCTGTTGTGTGTACTGTAATCTTCAGTTACAATTCTTTATTACACTTGAAGTCTCAAAATGATGACTTGAAGACCTCTTAGCTTGGCTTTATCTGTTTACTCAAAGCTAACATTCAGTGAGGTGTTGATGGACTGTGTGTGTCATTTCTGATATATGGAAGAACACAGCTGGGATCTTGATTTGATTTTCTTACTGTGTTCTTACCTCTCTTTCCTCACCATCCCTTCTGTCTCTTTTTACATTGAGAATGGGCAAGTGTCTTAATCTGAAAAATTCATTGCCAAGTAGAGAGCATAGGAAAGGAGAACAGAGCAGAAACCAAACTGGCAAAAGCCAAATAAAGACTGAGTTTGGAGGGGGAGGTGTAAGGTATATGGCATATGGATTTTTTTTGTGTATGGTTTGATTTGGTTTTCTGGGGGTGTTTTGTTTTTTTAACAGCTACCCAACTGCATATGCTCAATACCCTTACTATCTGTAAAACATTGAGTGTTTTCCTTTCATCCTTCAGTTAAGGTAAAAAATAAAAATGCTTGAAATTGAAAGGGGAAATGCTCTTACTAAAAGCAAACTACTGAAGTTGTCACCAAAATTGATGGGAGTTGCTTGAAGACTGCATGAGGTAGCCTCATTTAGAATTCAGAAACAGGCTCCATTTTTTGTGTAGTTAATACCAAAATACACTTGAGTTGATATTATTTACAGTTCTGCTGCTGTTAGCTTAGAATGATTGCAGTGAAAGAGTTTAGACAAAGAGTCACAATCCATAATGAAGCCATATAGTAGACTTGACATCCGGGTGTAGGGGGGGCAAATACAGAGGGACTTCATGATTTTGTCATGGGTTTCTGGTGCTATTGAAAGTAGCAGTTGAAATATTGAATGCAGTGCATGCTTCTTACCAGTCTCTTGCTGTGTATTGGCTTTATTCATGGCCTAGAAGTAAATTTGCTTGTAGTTACAGAGTCCAGCAAGCTTCAGACTTTGTTGTAAGTTATTGACATCTATGCAAGAGTGCAAGTAACAGATCAGCTGTAGCAATGCATGTCTTTTCTCTGCCTCACCTCACAGCTTCAGCCATGACCTTAGAATTACAGCAAGGTGGTGTCAGTAGTGTGATTGTGTTGTAATGTAGGTGTAACTGTGCTTTAAGCTTTCTAGGTTGGATACTCTTAGGGAGAGGACAACCCATATACAACAGTGACATACTGAAAATACAAAAGATAGAAAGGCCAAAACTGTGGCTTGACCAGAAGCTGGATAAATTGGACAGAGTAAGTAGTTCTGCAGTGATACATGGCTATCCAAGCATGATGCTTTAGGCTATAACCTAACAAAATCAACAGTGAGTTTGTGATACTGAATTTCAGGAAGAAAGTAGGTTGTGTCCTCTAGAAGGCAGGAAGAGAGGTAATGCTATTAAGCTTGTTTATCTGGACATAGCCACAGGGCTATAATACATCACAGGGTGATAAAAACACAAGATTGTAATGTGAGCTGTCCTTGTCCTTGTTGTTTGTATAATGATGTATGTGTCTGCACTGGCCTGCATGGTGGGTGTTATGGATATAAATGAGGTGGCAATCTGTGTTGTACAGTAAGATCCACTCAGGATGCACCAGGCAGATCAAGTCAGTGCCATTCTTTCTTAATTTGTCATATACTAATAAAAGATATGAATTTCTGGAAGCCTGTTTTCACCTTCTGTGTGTAAACAGTATAGAAATTGCCAGCCAGAAGTAAATGTGTTCTGGAATAGCAGCTGAAATTAAGGCAGGGGGGTTGTTTCTGAGGAGTTTAACCAGCGCTTAGAAATCTAAAATATTTGACTCAAGCAGTCAAGAAGTTGTTGACAATGTTTTGCTGGAAAAAGCTGAGTCTTCAGAACTGGAACAATTCACAGCACCGTGGCATAGTTGAGACAAACAGTTGATTCTTTAGGTCTGTGCTAGAATCCACTCCAGAAAATTTATATTTATTAACTTGACCAGGCAGTCACCTTGGAGAGAGGTGTCAGGTGTTGTGTCTCCCTCTTTATGTGGCACAGCAGGTACTTCAGCTCAAGCTCACATCCTAATACAAAAAGGAAAGGGTTTTTTTGACCACTTTATCATTATTTAATAGCTTTGTTCTCCATTATTTGTACCTTGTCAGGCCAAATACTGCTTTTGAAGTAGCAACACATTTGTGCTGTTTACAGACTTACAATGGCAAGAAAATTACAGTACTGTTTGTGCCCTGAAAGTGTCTGTCAGCAGTGATTGTCTGGTTAGCCATAGCATTCCACAGCTGGAAATTGCTGCAGCACCATTTGCTGTGATATAACAGCACAAAAAAGAAAGGTGATATAACAGGCAAAGTAAATCTGTCCAAGATAGCAAGTAATACTTTTCAAATGGGACAAAGGTGCTGCGTTTGTGGGAGGAAGGGGTAAAAAAAGGAAGCAGCAGCCAAATGTAAGAATATGACTTACGAGCCATATTCTTACCTGAAATGGTAGGATATTCGTGATTGACCTATTTCCTCTTCAATTCCATACCTTTTTGTCTGCTTCACCTTTGGTAGTACTTGCAACATCTGGTTTCTGCTCTGTTAGGTGCAGCTTACTGTGTTGGGTCAGTTTGGTAATAGAAATCTTTAGAATTTGAGACAGTTTTCTTGAATTATTGTTCATGTTCAATTTGAACATGATGGATCTAAAATTCAGTGAGAAGAAAATCACCCAAACGGTCTCTTCCCCTTGCATTGCTGAATGTTTTCAAGGTGTTGAAATAGCTGGTGGTAAATTATGTCAAATGTATTGTGGACCTTTCTCTACCAGTTAAATTCATGATGCAGGGAGATTCTTAAAGTCTGTGGACAGTACCATATTTTAACTTTGGAAGGATGGAAGGAGTGAAGTATGTTGATGGAGCAAGACGCTGTCACGCTCTAGATCTGAGAAGAACCTCATTCTTAGATAGTGCTGTTGACACTGTGATGCTTCAGGGAGGTCTGAAGGTTCCTGCAGCCACCAAGGCACAGTTTTTCTCCTCCCGGTAAATTTGTGTCAAGCTTTTAAACTCGTTTAGTGAGTGTCCTGTAAAAATATTAAGGTGAAATTCTCCTGTGGCCATGCTGTGTGGTATCTTAGTATTAGTTGTTATTATTGTTCTGACTACCAAAACCCCTTAAGGGAGTACCAGTCTGTAATAGGAAAAAAGTTACTAAGTATCCTTCGTTAATACTAAGCATTTGTTTTAATTCCCTCTGGTCCTGCCCGTTCCCATCCAGCGTTTTTCAGTTTTTACTGGAGCCTCTTAAGGTTTGTGACAAACCGGTGGAAGCCATCTCTCCTTTTAACACCCTTCTTTCACCAGTGGGTTACAGAGGGTAGAAGGGTTCTCCCTTTCCCTGTCTGGTGAGGTGGGCAAGGAAGGCTGCTGTGAGTGCAGCTACACAGGATTTCACCTTTCTGTGACTCTGAAGCAGGTATTTAGGAGACAACTAAATGTTGTCTGACAGCTCTGACAAGCACCAGTTCTAACAAGAGGGATTGCTTAGCCTGCTCCTCACCTCACTTGCAGAGAGCTGTTGCGCTCTCACATGTTCAAACCTTCGACTTGGAGTTGGGCCATGTCAGGGCTGGCAGGCTTCTGCCAAACAGCCAACTTCCTGCTGTCAGGATGGGCTGAACAATGAAGTTCTGAAGGGAAGCAGGCTGAATCCTCAAGGAAGCAGGCTGAATCCTCAAGAAATACAAGTATACACCTTCCCTCCCCACCCACATCTGTCCACAAAGACTAGGCAAAAACTTGGCATGGCCTTTGCAGGGGAGGTTATCTAATTGTCCTATTATTCAGCACACTTGATGATTCATGTTATATAAATGTTATCTTGAGTTCCAGAGAAAAATGAAAGTTTTAACTAACATTTAAAATATTCTTGGGCTTACTTTATCACTGCTTTGGATACTTAGCTCTCAAACCTAATAGAAACTTAAATACAGAAACTAAAGGGTTGTGCTCCCTTTTCCTTCCCATCCCCTCCCCCCAGTCTAATTAGCTTGGGAGTAAAGCTGGTGGAACATAATGGAAGTAAAGAAATTACACCTTTCGGCCCTAAGCCACATGATAGGTCTGTGACTGAGCAAGAAAGAAAACACAGGTCACTTATATCGCAGGAAAGGTCTTTTTCTATTGAACTCTGTTGCTTCTTAGCATCAAGAGTTGATGCTGTCAGGATAAGGGACGAAAATGGGCTAATATTTTATTTGTCAAAACAAGATGACAAAAGGGATTTTCTGGCCTTCCTGTTTTAACACAAGATAGGATTTAACACTACAGCATAGACAAAAGGAATAGTGTGTATTGCTCTGTGTTAATATTAGCACAAAAGTGAGAAATCTTGAATTTTAGAGAAATTAATTGATTTTACAATAAAAAAAGTTAAAACTAGAAACTGGCTGGAGTCCATGGAAAACACTTCTTGCTGCAGCATGATTGATCAAAGTCAAAATCCTGTCTGAATGTTGAAAGCATAGAACCCAAACAAAGAAATGTTAAAATCTTACAGTGACTTAGAGGGTAGCAAAAAACCTTCTGACATGAGGAAAATCATCATAATATATGTTGTGGAAGGGGAGGTACCTTGCTGTCTGAATTTTCACTTGCTTTAATTTCCAACCAAATAAATGAAATTTTTGCCTCTTAGTTTGTGCCATGCTAATGGCTTGCAGGGTGGTAGAAAGAGCACCACCTAAAGAAAATGAAAAGCATAATAGTGCTTTTTTGATCACAGCTCTTCCTGTTTCTCTTCTGTCTGCTCATCGTTTCCCTTGTACCATTAAGGCAAAAACAGAAAATGTGAAAATGTCCTGTATGGCATTTGGTTTAGTTGTCTCCTAATTGTGTTAGGCAATTTCCTAATAGGATGAATCTTCAAAACTTTCCATGGATAGCTCTGCAATTATAATGAGATACTTTAGCTTTTCCTGAGCTGCTATTGGCACTTGGGATCACCATCAGTGTTCCACTGTCAGAGATATCCTAACTGAATGTTGATTCCTCTAAAATCACTCTTGGTGGCTCACTGGGTCTAACTCCAGAGAACTTGGTCAGCAGTTAAGTTGTAAGCATGTTGCTAAATCTCAAAAAAAAAAGTTCTATATAATATCTATCTTTAGCACAGCTCTTGAGAGTTAAGACTCTCCTGGTGCTGCATTTCACTAAGATTTGAAGCCAGGAAATGATTTTATATTTTTAAATTAAATTGCAAGGGTAGTCTTTTAATGTATGGAGGTAAGGTTGGGCTTCCACCTCCCGTAGCAAGTCAGCAGGAGGTTGATGTCCTTTGAGATCTCTCCTGCGGTGCTTTTGACACCTTGCAGTTCCATAGCAGCAAGTGGGTGAAACTTATGGAAAAAATAATTTAAAAATCAGTCTGAATTTGAGAGGCTTGGTCTCTCTGTAATCAAATGAGTGTTCAGAATTTGGATAAATTGTTACAGACCACCTTGTAGCAGCTGATGTCAACAAGGAGGACAAAAACTGCGAAGTCTGGTAAGAATGTGCTTAAACATGCAACAGAATAAACTGGCATTTTCCTGAAGTTCTGTGAACTGTCCGTTCAGTTCTGTGTATTCCTCAAAACCAAACAGACTTCACTCTTCAGCTTGCAAAGCAAAGTTAATTCTGTGGAAAACTCTCTTAGCAGTAGAAAGAAAATTCTTGGAAGAAGTCGAGCTGTAACTAGGTAATTTGGCTGTGGATCTAAATGGGTAATTTCTTGTTTCCTAGGTATTTTTAAAATCACTTCAAAGATGGTACCTTCAGAAACATTTAGTGCAGGTCTAGCATACAGTGTCTAAGTAAGGCAGTCGTGCAGATTTGTGCGAGCAGCATTAGGTTAGTGTTGAAGAACTCTGAGAACTCTGTGCTTGAGTATCTTTTTCCAGCCACAGTAAGTACCTATATGTCTGTACAGGTGGTCAGATGTGGGGTTTATAGTGTTTTAGTATCTCTGATATTCTGATAAAGATTTCTTATGTTGCCTGTGTGATAGTAAGAGGCGAAACTCATTCCTTGTTTTCAGATGTACTGGATTAGTCCAGTCAGGGCCGTAGAGATGCAGTCAAGATCTTGGTTGTCTGGGTGATGCTTTTGGGTGGGCTTAACCCCGGGACAAGCATACTAGAAATCATATTGTGAGTTTCTACTGTCTGACTTTGTTTACAGACTGTCTTTTAATGTTGTTGAAGTTAAAAGAAGACAAGTTAGACTTGTGTTGTTTTCTCCTTATTCTTCTGAAGTGTCTGTTCTAGATTTGCTTTAGACCTAATGCTTGTTGTTGGTTTTGTTAATTTTTTTATTTTGGCTTCAGTTGCAAGTCATCACAGTAATAAAATTGGCCTAGATGTCCTAAGTGGAACATTTGTTTTGAACTTTATATCAGGGTCATGGACTTCTGTGCTCCCCACCTTTTCATTGTGGTGGTGATGATGAAAAGTGAAATTCCAGAGACCATTCCCCAGGAACTATTTTATACTTTACTAGTATTCCTATGCTTTTTGTAATCGCTTTTTTGACACAGCCTGCATGAGATCTTAATATGAATTTCGGGTCCTAAGCAGACTTCTGCACTTGGGCTGTTCAACTCAGTTACTGCTCTGGCTTCTTTGGTAATTTATGTGTGTTGACGGTCAAGACACAGAAGTGGGGAGGTGAGAAACATGGATGAACTGCGTCCTGTGAGGTACAGTGCAGTTTGTATTGTATTGGGAACTTCTTTGTAACTATACTTCTTACTCTAGTACCCATGAGTAGTAGTGTTGTCTTGAGGCATAAAACCCCTTTGAGTCCTCTCACATCAAGCAATCTCTTCTGTCCTGTCTTTCATCCCCTTTGATCGATTGTCTATTTCTTTCTTCTGAAAGGTAGTTCAGATGCTACAGTTCTGACCTGCAGATTATTGGAGTGTTGCATTTTCTTATGCTGCATTTATAAGATTAATGTTTACCCCTGCAGTCCTATTGGTATAAAGTATCAGTGAAGTATTTTGACTCGAAGAACAATCTGCATTGATAACGCAGCAGTTTTGCTGGTTTGATAAAACTGCTACAGTCTGTCTTCCAGTAAAACAGCATTATGTTTCGGTGTCAGAGGTGATATTTCTAGCAATCTTACTTAAAATGGGAGAAGTCTGTAGATTAGGTTGAAGAGGCCACACAAATTATAGCTGTTACCAAACATGGAGAACTAATCCTTGTATGTTGAGCAGCAGTTATTTTGGTTTCTTTTCTCCCAGCCTCCTGACTGAAACAACCTCAGCTTACAATTTTGCGGGCGCTGTAGGTTTGACTGTTGTACTTTGACCTTTTTTTTGAAAAACCTTTCACTTCTCCCTAGCTTTGTTACTCTTCTGGAGTTTTGAATCCTGATACTGCAAACTCATTGTAACTGGCAGTGGTGGGTAACATCTGCCATTTTTGCTTAATGCTTTTGCAAATGTTCGTATGTTTGGATTGTATCCGTGAGAAGAACTGCTTTTGGTGCTCTCTGGAGGCTTTTTGTAACAGTTTATATTTTGAAGAGCTAATATGGAATACCTGGTTCCACATCAGCTAAAAACTCGAAAGTTATATTGAAGCTTAGCAAAGCAGTTCTTTTTGCCACCAGTATTTTGACACTAAAACTGTTCCTTTTTTCTTTGTTTGTGTTTGCCTAGAAACTGTGTGAGGGAATTCTAAACATCCTTGAAAAAGACACAAAAACTTCATGTCAAGTTGCTTGCTTAGAGGCCCTCCGGATTCTCTCCAGGGACAAGAAGGTTTTAGTGCCTGTAACCACAAAGAGGAACATGCAGATCCTTATGAAGCTAGCAAAGCTGGACACTGTGGAAGATCCTTTGGAGAGAGTATCTGAATTTCCTGTGATAGTAGAAGCCTTAAAATGCCTCTGTAACATAATTTTTAATAGTTCAGTTGCACAGAAGCTCAGTTTGGAACTGAACCTTGCAGCAATGCTCTGCAATCTTCTGCAGAAGTGTAAGGACCAGCAGTCCGTTGATGACATTAAATGCTTTGATTTGCGTCTCCTCTTCCTTCTGTCGCTTCTGCACACAGATATTAGATCACAGTTGCGTCAGGAACTACAAGGGGTGCAAGTTTTGACTCAGGCTTTGGAAAACTCCCTGAGTGTAAGATGGACAGAAGAATATAAAGCAGCAGAAGATCGTGACAGGCCTCCTCTATCTTTGCAAGAGACAGATTGTGCCATTGAGGCACTAAAGGCTCTATTTAATGTAACACTTGACAGTTGGAATGTCCACAGCGAGGTAAGGCTTAGCTGAAGTGTTCTTTTCAATTGATTTTGTTTAGCCTGTGAGAGCCAGAACCAGCAGGCAGATACTCAAGAGACAGTTGCTGTCCAAGCCCCAGGGCAAGGGTTTTAATGCTTAACTTTTGCTGCTGTAATTTTGATGGAACATGATTGCACTTTTCAAAACAGCAGCTAAGGTAGTCTTCAGATTTTGAATGGTAATTTCTCTATGTGCAAAATCAGTCTGAGAAAATGTCTGTCTGAATTCTGAATGTGTCAAGTATTGATGATCTTGGGCTTTCGAGAGGTGTTTGAGTCTTTAATGCTCATTGCTTTCAATACCAAAATAACCTTTTTGTTCCTGTTACTACTTGGGCAAAAAAATCTAATCCATGCATTTTCTGTGTAATGGGAGAAGAGCTTGGATTGCATAATGCAAGTTAAAATTGTATATTTTTGAATAAAAAATGCAAAAAATGCTACTTCGTAAAAGTCTTAGATTTCCAAAAGAAAATAAATATTGTTCACTAATAAATAACTGGCTAGGAAAAACTTCTTGATGTAAGCGTACCAGATGGCTACACCTCTGGAGGTGGTGGACTATAGCAATAGGGTAATAGTTAGAACTGAGAAGACTCCCTAGTTTTCTAGGGAATTTTTTTTGTTTTTTTCTGTTTTTCTAAGCATGATGATAAGTACATCAAGTCTCATTTTTAACGAAAAACTTTGGTGAAAGAATGGTGCTGTTTTTAATCCTCCGAACACCGGCTTTGGACTTAAACATGATCTTTTAAGATGAGATCAAGTACAAGAACCAAGTACACTTTCATTGTTGTGTCTTATGAATAAGATTTATCTTGGTTTGTTTTCATTATTACGTTGGATCTTTTTTTTTTCTTAGATAAATATGCCTCATATGTGTTACATATTTAAATTTATGAACAGAAATTATAAGGATAACTTTGAATAACCTAAGTCTGTGCTACAGTAAGAGAATTATGTAGAGAATCTTTCTTTTTAGTCCACATCATATTGTTTCTAAAACCATGTTGTTAACTTTTCACTGGACATTGTAAATATGCAGCATATAAAGCTTAACAAGAGTCTACGGTAATTAAAATTGACAAATAATTGTTCTTTAGTGCATTGAACTAAACAGCAAATAAGAGATTAATCGTAACTTTAAGGAATGTAAAACTTGAGAAAGTCTGAAGTTTATTCTTTGCTTTAATGTCTCAAGGATATGCTGATTAAGAAATCCTGAAATTTAAGGGATCAGAGAAGCTAACACTTTAGAGTTTCAAGGAAATATAAAGAAAGTGAGGTTTCTTTCTTCTGTTTATATTCCTCACTTAGACCTTTATTAAAGTATCTGTAACTTTGTCGAAGTTCTTTGTATAGACAAGTGATTGTTTTAGAGGTAAAAAAGCATGTAACACCTATATGGAAAGTTGAAAAAAGAAACTATATTACATTTTCACCTCTTGAGAGGTGAGCTCTTGACACCTGGAACTTGAAGTTGGTTTGCTGTTATGTAATACTGAATCTGGAGAGATGTAAAGCCCAGCTCACTGCAGGAAGGTGGACAGGAAATGGCATGCAGTTGTGATGTTACCTGCTGAGGTTTTGTGTGGCTGCTGTCTGTGGAATGAGGGAGGTTTTGTGCTAGAATACTTTTTCTCCTTGAAAAGACCAATCATGTGGTTTGGTTTGTTTGATTGGGTTTTTTTTTAATGAGAGTTTAAGACATCCCGGGTCAGGAGAAGCTTATTTCATGTTTCAAAATAAAGCTTAGATAATAACTCTTTACTAGAAGCAGGGAACCTTTAAATTAAAGAGCTTTTTAGTGCTTATTAAAGAGCTGGTGTAACCAGCTACGTTAGGTGATGTTCTGCTTAGTGAATATTCCAGTGGCAATTCTAATGGTCTGTAAGTGGAGTGAAAAGTGTGTTATTGAAGTGGGCTGAAGATGCAGAATTTGGAGAGATTCCAAACTGCAGACGACACGGAAAATAAAAAGAGAGCAGAGAGGTTAGGCATGTGGGTAGAAAGCTAAAGGAGATCCACCCCAACAGGGAGAGAACCATTTGAAACACCAGTATTAAATGACTGGAGATGGTTTCCAAGTAGCAAGGCCAGACAAGAGCTGCAGGTGGTACAGCTGACAGATTTGGATGCTGATGCTACGAAAGATACATTGGGGTGCTTTGTGTGAGGTCAAACACTCCAGAACCTATGATGGATGCCCAGAAGAACCGTTGAAGAAGGTTGAGGACAATGATACGCAGTTAAATGATTGCAGTTACTGGTGAACTTTTGTGTGCCTGCTGTCTGGTGGGAGAATTGGAAGAGGGGTTTGCTTGGAGAGAGCAAAAGTAGGGCAGATGAGGTTGCTGAGAAGTTATTAATGGAATGAAGGAAAGGTATCAAGGGAATTAGAAAAAGAGACAGACTGGGTGGAGGGAATGAAACTTGGCAGCAAAAGGCCTAGAAGAGGAGAAGACAAATTAAATGAAGAACATACGTAATCTAAATGGATGAAGAGGTGGCCTGATGTCAATACAAGAAGCAAGATAGTGGTATGTTAGGAAAAGTGGTATGGAATTGAGAAAACAGTTAAGGGGGTTTTCTAGTATTGAAGTCTCATTTAACTGGAAAAAGCTTCCCAGTGACTTTTAAAAGGCCTATTTCAAAGTCAGCTTATGACTGTTATGTTGCATTAGGCATTCAGTGAACACTAAGGTACAATCCTTTTATTGATAGGGATGGATGTTATGATCTAATAGGTATTTTCCATCTTTAATTTTTATTATTCTAGTGACCTGAAACCCTCACTTGCAATCTTCAAAATGAAAAAATATCTTCATAATTTATATTTATATAGAATGAATCTCATCAATTTCGTTACATGGCTGCCATCCTTCGACACTGCTTATTAACCACGGGCCCTACTGAAGACAAAACTGAAGAGTTGCACAGGTTGGTAGAACTGCAGAAGCAATCATGTTAAAATTTATTTGTTTGGTTGGTTTTCCTAAACAGAAATTACTTTGCCTGAAATCCAAAGTGGAAATCTGAGAAACAATGAAAACTATTATTTTTGAGTTAAATGTTGTTCTTTTGTTGATGAAAGCTGTTTTCCTCAAATATTGTTTAAACGTGTTCACTTTTTCCAGAGAGTGGCTGGCAAGATGGATATTTTCTATCAATGATAAGGAAGCTCATCTTTTTGAATATTTTTTTTATGTTCATGTGTGTATATCTGAGGATGAAAATACATACGGAAGTTCTAAGGGTAGTTCAAATTGAAGTGGAATACAACTTCTGTTGTTTTGCACAGAAGCTGATGGAAAAACTAAATTTTGAGGTTTCTATATGTAAGTTTTGCAATTCTTGTGGATTGGGGTGGAAGTAACAAGTTGGTATTTTATCTCCAGTAGTTCTAGGCTTGCTTTATTAGAAGTACAAATATTTCTTCTTGGTACTAATTTTTTTTTTCAAAGATGAGTGAATCGTCTTACAGTTTCAGGTGTGTGGTTTGTTTCCTCAGTCCTGCACCCAACATGCATATTGGCAGCCAGTAACTCAATCAAATTCAGATTATCTGTAGTGAGGTGGTGGTTCTTTGTTCAGTGTTACTTTTTTCCATGGTACCCTTATTTTTACCAAGTAGGCCAGCTGTTCACAGGACCTACAGTACAGTATCTTCTCTCAGCAGTGGAAGATAATGTTGCCATTTTCTTCTTCAGAGATGTCTGTATATCTAACTGTAGGATCTTTTGAAGATCTTCTGAACCAGCAGTCTCTAGGAAGAAGGATATAGGTTTTCACACCCAGCAATCTTGAAAGTGTTAAATGACCTTGATTAAAATCTTGAAAAGCTCTTAAGAGATCAGCGGTCTTAGTAGACGAACACTAAAAAGTCCTACATCAGAGCCCTTCTCAGCTGGTGCAGACTATTTGGAATAATCTAGGATACTGCTGCAGTAGTTGCTATGACTAAAGTTAATGCTGTGTCCTAAAGGGCAGCTGGTGTTTTCTCTTTGCTGCTGCAAATGGTGGGTGTTTTGTGCTCTCAGCCTCCTTTAAGGGAGGGATAGGTACGAATAAATTTCCCACTGCTGGGAGAATTTAACAGTTTTGGGTAAATTCAACAATTACAAGAGAGAGCTACAAGAATTATTATACAGCTGATGCTCTTTCCAAGTTCTGTTTCCTTGTCTAGAAATCTGGCTGGCCTAATTACCCTGTTAAATATATTGTCCTGTAAAATTTAATAATCTTGTGCTGTTGCAAAAGGATGCAAGTCCTTTTAGTTTTAGCTTTTGCAAACACTTGCAGATGAGATCCAAAAAGGCCTTTACATAAAGAAGTAGGCAGCTGTGAAGATGTAGTATTGGTGTGCTTTCTGTCCTTGCTTTTTTCAGTCATAAGGGATATTTTTTGTAGCAATGCTGCCCACGTGGATCTTATGGAGACACCAAGTCAAAGCAAAGGCTCTCCATAATTCTGAGAGGGGGAAGCAGAAAAGAAATGAGGACACACATCAGTGCCTTGTGTCACTTCAGTTGTTCCCCCTTCTCCATCAGACTCAGTGTACTGCATCAGTCTTTCTGTTATGCTGAGAAAACAACTTTGTCCCTCAGTTAGCAAACTGTAGGTGGTTAAGTTAGCTGAAGAGTAAAGAATGCAAGTATAGCATTGTTGCATGTGGTGGTTGATCTTGATTTACATGCTGGAAGAGCACTGCAGGTTTTGACTTTTGCAATTCAAATATTTCAGCCGATTTGCAGAACCTGAGTTTTGTCTTCGAATACTACAAGGACGCAGTAAAAGCTGAGTAATTGAATGGGCTTTTCCACCAAGACTGTTCATCACAAGCCAGCTCTGGAATAGAAAAGCTATACTCAGAAATAATGCCCCTGCAAATCCTCAGAGGGATTGGGACCTGCATCAGAGGGCCCCGCTTCAGTCCACTGATGTATTTGGAAACACAAAACTTTCATTCCTGATAGGAACTTCACTAACAAATGAGTAAACTCTTGTTAGCAGTCTGTAACTAAAAAAGAGAGGCTGTGTCATCATTTGGGCTGTTCAGTGTGCTGGACTCTGACCATGCAATTTTTATTGCTGGAGATGAGGTGTGAGTCGGAGAGCAGAGCACAACTTCCAGCTCTGCTTTCCACCTGGAGCCTATCAGTAAGGCAATTATGAAAACTGTGTTAAAAATAAAATAAAATATAAACAGTGTTGAATGCAGAATAAACTTTATGAAGCATCAGGGAGTAATAAATGTATTTTTTAGAATTGCTGATCACTTGCACTTCCCTAAGTTTTAAATCTGCAGAACCTAAGATGCTTCAATGAAAGGTTTGGGCAGCCTGTTAGAGCACATCATTTGAATGCCTGTGCTCTGTGTGTAAGTGGAGGATTTCTTTTAGGTAAACACTGGGTGTTGGGTACATGCCTATGATGTACTGATTGTCAGTGTGACTATTTCTAATAAATAAGTAGAAGTTACGTATAAAAATATCTTAACTACTTTGGTACCCAGTATTGTCATTATTGTCGTTGTGTCATGTCATTGCTTAATGTTTCATCAGCTTAAAATACCATGTATTAGAGTGAGTGCCATTTTTGCCCACTAACAAGGTTTTAATCAAGGCATTCACTGGCTCTAAATAGGCCTTTGCTTCTGAATTTGCATATCAGGAGGGGGCTGGGAGCATGAGTGGGTGGATGTCATGTCCCAGTGATTAATGATCTCTAGGAAGCCAAAAAGGGGAGAGTAATATACGCAGTATTTCTACCCCCTGGAGTAGGAATGCAAACACTATTGTGCATATCTCTGCATAGTCACTGACTTCCTGGTAGCTGGAGAATTTCATACACTCCTCTACCACAAATAAAACTGTCAGTGGAGTGACAAAGATCAGAAAGCTGGGCTTCATTTATTGAAAAGAATAGCTCAGACACAGTGATCCAGAAAATTAATTTTGTAGGTGTTTGGGAACTTGGTTGTTTAATAAGAAACTGGTAAAAAGAGAACTTTTGATGAAAGGCCTGAAGCCACCAAATATTTGTTGAATTTCAGTCTGTTTTATTTCTGACTATTCCTGAGTTATTGGAGAGGACTAACTTCTGTGATATCAAAGGCATATCTTGAACAGGAATTAGAAACAAAGAGAACAAGCGTTCCCAAAAGTAATAGTTGTCTGAATTTCAATTGCTAAAAGAGCAAAAGGGAGATGGCACAGTGTGGAACAGCCACCCAGTCTGATCAAACCAGAACCAGCACATTTGTTAGAAATCTTGTTATGTCTGATTGTCGTGGTTTGCTTTCTCTTTTACTAATTCTTTGTAAGAATTGTATTAATAACTTAGAAACAGAGGGTGGCTTCTAAGTAGATATTATTAAAAGTCTTAAATGAAGTTGTTTGAAGAGTTTTCTCCATTCTTGGAACACTTCACCAATCCTTGAAACATCAGTGCTCATCACTTCCTTGATTGCTTTCAAGTCTGCATGGGTAAACCTAAATAGTTTTGTAGTGTTTCTAAATAAATCCAATTATAAGTTTAGTTGGACATAAGCAAGTAAATAATGACAGAATTCTAATTTTTGCAGCATATGTGTAATTTAGGCCAATATTCAGGAACAGTACAAACCCAAGTCTGTACAGTGAGAACAGGGTAGATAGCAAACTCAAGGCATGTGTACCATGCAAGAGACCCTTGCGAAGTAAGTTCTATCTTACTCCATTAAAGAGGAGAGAGGGCCTCTGAGGTCTAATTTAAATCACTTAATGGCTCTTTGGGAAACACTCCTCTTTGTGTGTTGTAGAATGCAAAGACTGCCAGTTATTGAAGGGCAGTGCTTGGTAAATAAACCTGAATCTTTTTTTAGTGTGTTAAAAGGCTTCTGTATTTCATATATACTACAAGCTGCATAAAAGTGAAACTATTTCAGGGGACCTAAGGAATTGCCACCATGCCCCACTGTTACAGCAGGAGGAAGTGTTTTCTGTGGTGTACTTTGTCACATTAATTATGGTAATGTGGACGTGTGGTAAAATGTTCTAAGTTTCGAGAAAGAAAAAACTCTGACCACTGGAAATCAATGTGAGAGTTCCCCCTGCTGTCCTGCAAGACCAGCTGCTGTAGCTTGCTGCTGGAAGCTGTGCCTTACCCATGGGATGGAGTACTGTGGGGGCTGGAAGTGATACTGCACTGTTGCAGTATTGCTTTTAGAGCTTTTTGTCTTTCTTTTTCCCTGTTTGTTCCCTGAGCCAGCACTCAGGCGATAATGCAGGCCACCTTCTCTAAAAACCAGAGAGGAGAAAATAAAGCATTGTTTGAGTTGTAGGGCCTCTTTTTGATTGTAGTTGTACAAGCAGTTTATGGTGAGTTGTATTCTGTTTTTAATTCTTTCTTCCAAATGAATAATGAATTTTTAAAATCTGTTTCAGCAATGCAATCAACCTCTTAAGCAATGTTCCTGTTTCTTGCTTGGATGTTCTTATTAATCCATCGTCCCAAGAGGAAACAGATATAAAATACAATGGTATGAATATGGGAGCAATTCAAATTTTACTGGATTTCATGGAGAAGAGAATAGACAAGGTATGGGCTGCAGGAATTCTTCACAAAAGGGGCCTCTTTCACTAAAACAAAAAATGCACATTCGTAAAGCTTTTTACAAACCTTCCAGCCAGTATTTAGCACAAATATGGATGTCCTTCTAGACTGTGAAACACCTCAAAATAAAGAACAAATTCCTGTGAATAACCAAAGCTACTTGCTTGTGTGTGTGCGAGGGTGAACATTTGGCTCTTTGTTTATATCTATGTAAAGTTCATATTTTGGCTGTCATACTTTATTGAAGTGTTCATAAAATTTGAAAAGGAAAATTTGCTCTTAAAATGTTTTATTTGTATTTGGGTTTATTTTAGGGAAGCAGCTATAGAGAAGGTCTGACTCCAGTTCTCAGTTTATTGACTGAATGCTGCCGAACTCATAGGAATATCAGGAAGTTTATCAAAGCTCAGGTAAGTAAAATATTCATATTAAATAATAATATATATTATAATAATTAATATATATTAATATTATATCAAAATTTGAATATGAAGCTAATGATAAACTTTGAGGTTTGAACATCAGAAATAAGACATAGAAATAATTTTTCAGTCATGTAAATCAGTAGACGTTATGGCCTTAGTTCCATGAGGTGTTTTGTAGAGCTGTTAAATATCATCGAGGGATATTGTAAAGCTGTGTTACTATGAGTCACCGTGGATCACGCGAGGTGGGGTAAAGGACTCAGTAAGGTCTGTTCCCTCACATCCAGCATATAAAAAACATTTCAGTGCAGTTAATAAAACTTGGCAGAGCTGTGTGGTAGCCAGTGAGATACAGGTGTTTTGACAGGTTCTGCTTGAGCTTTAGTTTGACCTCAGCAGGCAGGAGTTTTTGGGATTAAAACTTGTGTACCAGTGTGTATCAGCTGAAATAAAATAATAAATTAAACTGTCCCTGAACACAGGCACACTTCATTACTTGATCTCTTAAAAGAGCTGTTTATTACAGTATGGACTGTGGGTATGCTTTTTACAGGGAAAAAGATTTCCATGCCATGGTTAAAGATCTAAAAGATCTGTGTAGCTTAGGGTTGAGTGTGGTGTTTTCTGTTTTGCTGCTTTTCCTGGGGTCAAGTGGAGAGAAGTTAAAAGATGAGCAAAGGAAAGACAGCTGATACCAAATGAGCAATTTCTTTCTCCTAAGCTGCAGTGATTTTTGGGTTGCATCCTGGATGCTGCTCCCAGATCAAAACTCTGCCTGACTTCATAAATGGAGTTTAAAATGGGAAAAATGGAAAAGAGAATATATTTTCTGCCTCTTTTATCTATACCGGAAAAGTGTTTTTGAGGAATTTAAGAAACTCGTTCTGTTTGTTTGTTTTTGTTTGCAGCAGTTCATTTTCAGGATACTTTGCTGATCTGTTAACTAAAAAAAAAAAAAAGTTGCAGAGCCAAGTGTTCAGAAGCTGGAAAATGAAGTTGTCTGCATGTTTTTACGACATCTCGGCATCTAGATGTCAGGATGTAATTGCATGCTGACTCCTACCACAGGACCACTGCCTCATATAGTGCAGAGAATGGATGGATATTGCTAACTGCCTGACTGGATGTTTGATATTTTGAATTACCCTCATTGTTAAGTGCTAGTCTTAGGCTTTATTTATTGTGTGCTATTCAAATTGTGATCCGAAGACAGAATGATTGATTTCCTCATGGACTGTCCTATGGCAGTCATCACTGCATTAGTATTAGAGTACTCTAAAAACATTAATTCATTCTTACAACACACTGGGAAGTGGCAGTCATGGTACTATCCCCATTGGGGGGAGTAAACAGGGACAAAGTAAAATTTTTTTGCTAATTGTTTGAATACTTAGTTTGAAAAAGAAAGGGTCTTTTTTTTTCAGAGTAGTCAATACTGTAGCATTCATTTGTTTAAGGATCAGTTCCCAGTGAGTCCTATTTCAGCAGTAATTTTGCACAGGACATGATACTTTACATTAGACACCTAGAAGACAGAGTACCTGCGATTTTTTGTGACAGTTAGTGACATCTTTTGTTTCATTCCTTAGTAAAATATTGAAGATCCATAATTCTTACTAGAGTCTTCAGATCACTAAATATTTCATATTATGGCCCAGATTTGTTTGAAGATCATGTCATATATCCTGTGAATGTGAAAAAATTTACATAGATTTTGAGTCTGGAGGCATCCACACAAGAAGGCAGAAATTAGTTTGCCAAAAAAGCCATCATTCATGCACCTCCTGCCTCTCTTGAGAGTTGAAGTTAACAATCTTAATGACATTTAATGAGAAAATAGTGTGTTTCAGGAAATGTTAAATAATGATTTCTCCAAAATATTTCTGAAATTTAGCTTGAGCTTTTAAAAGAGTGTTTTCTGGTTGAAGTATGCATTTCCTCTATACATATAGAGTCCATTTTTGAAATTTAGTAGTAGAAACTTGTAGTAGAATTTGCAATGTACTTATTTTCCTGCTTTTTTTATTATAAGCATACCATTGTTCTATATGAACTACACATCATGTTAATATTGTAAGTTTCCTTAAGCTGGTATTTCTAATATCTGATACATGAGCAAAACGGAAGAAACAGAGAGCATGATGTTACAGCTGCCTGCTGACCAAATGGGTTTTGGGACACCCATTTGTGTTCATAAACTCCTAATAATTGTGTTTTTAAAGTCTACATTTGAGACTGAATACTGTTCTGCCTAGAATGACAGACCAGAAAACTTAAATATATTAAGTAAGAGTCGTAACTGATGCATGTAGGCACAGTTGTCTGATTTTATTGCCTTTTTTGGTGGGACAGAGCTTACAGTATTTTTTGTTCTGTTGACTACGTTTGTTTTTGCAAGTGTTGGATAGGTATTGCCATGCGTTTTATGCTGTTCTTCCCTTTCTTTTATGCTCCAGGTACTGCCTCCATTAAGAGATGTATCCAATCGTCCAGAAGTTGGCACAACTGTGAGGAACAAACTCGTGCGCCTTATGACACACGTTGACCTTGGAGTAAAGCAAATTGCAGCAGAATTTCTTTTTGTTCTTTGTAAAGAGAGAGGTAAAAACCGACTTTTCTTCTCCCTTCTGTATAAGGTCTTGCTGTAATTGGTGTATTTGCCTTTTGCTATAATTCAATTCTTGTAGCACTGTGGTGGGTTTGTTTGTAGCTGATTACAGCTGAGTAATTTTCTGTATCCTCTTTGCAGTTGACAGCTTGTTGAAATACACCGGCTATGGTAATGCAGCAGGATTGCTGGCAGCAAGGGGCCTGCTAGCAGGAGGAAGAGGAGATCATTGGTACTCAGATGATGAAGATACAGACACAGAAGAATACAAATCCGCAAAGCCAAAGTATAGTATTGTTTTCAACTCCACATGTCCTGTTGCATTTAGATTATTTTGGCATAAGTTTTTTGTTTTACCTTTTCCAGAGAGGCCAGTTTTGGAATTATATGTGCTTACCTTAACTACCATCTTCTGCTGAGTTGATGATCTAATTATTGAGAAACCAACCTCTAATAGTGACCATCATATAGTCAGATATGCTTCCAGGGGGAAAAAAATCACTATGGGAATGATTTAACATCAGTCTGAATAACTATTTAAAATTCAAGTGTGTAAAGAGATGTTTAAGCAAATTATAGAAAAGAATATAGTAACAAACTTAGCAAGGATGGCTTTTGCCCCAGATTTTTCAGGAACTCGCATGAAGTTGCCAAACTGTGAACTGTCGTTTGTGGGGTGTATCTCTCTAATGGAGAAAGTAAAGGTGTCAGATCTGTCTCAAGGTTTTAATCAGAACTTGGTTACAAAGGAACAAACCAGTAGGACTGGTTTCAGTTTTGATCTGCATCCTGGTACTACAATTTTCCTAAAGAATCAAGTAGGTTGCATCTGTAAATGTGGAAGGAGCAAAATAACTATAGAAGTCATATATCAGGAATCCAGCATATTTGTTTGAAGGATTCAGTGGCCACATAGAAGCTGTGTCTGTTGATCTTTATTAATTGTAATTAATTTGGTGTTAGAGGTTTCAGCTTGCCATGTTATATCTAAGATTTGATGCCATTTTAAGTATGTTCTGAAATTGTTGATAATGGAGATCTGAAGTTTTGTTTTTCTGTTCTACTGTTTTCCTTGAATTACACAGACCTAGTTAGGTATAAAATGGGGGTTGTGGTTTTTTGAAAGCTTCCTGATAAAGGTACGTGAATGAAGGATGGGATTAAATGCTGGAGAATTAGAGGAATTACATTGCTTCTATGCTCAGAAATGAACTTTAAACTAGGAGGTTTGTTTTTATTTCTCCACTTCAGGATTTTTTCTTGCTGTTTTCTCTCTGCTCTTTCAAAAGCTTGATATCCAGTTATATGCATATAAGTAAAACTATAACATCTATTTGGTTAAAAGCTGACACTTACGTGAAACATTCAAGGCAACTTTTGATTGATCTATGCATCTGATTTTCTGTATTGCTGTTAAATGTTTGTGATTGAAATGTCTGAAAGGATAATGTGTCCTGAAAGTGCTCTTTAAAATTACTTCTATGCTTCTGTTATTATTTCTGTATCACTGTTCACTTGTATTACCAGTGAAAATAAAACTGGCATTATAAATTCTCGAAGTAAAGTAACTTAATCCGGTTTGAGAAGAAAAATCATCATCATGGAAGGGCAGTAGTTAACGAATTTAACAGAAAATTAACTGGAACCTGTCTATATTTTTAAAATTAAGTGTGTAGAGAATTAGTTTCAAACGTATCTGTCATTCAGTTCTCTATTTACGTCATTAGTATGAATGACATTGTCATTGTTACTATCATTATTCCCCTGCTTTCAAACTGCTCTTGGATGGGTTCCTACAATAAGAACTAGCAGACTGTGCATTTCTGAGTAGCTAACAAGACATTAATACAGTGAATCAACAGGAAGATACAGTCACGATTCATGAGAAAAAATGGTATAAATATGAACCTTGGCTATTTATAACGAAACTTTCATGTGCAGTTAAGAAAGTTTTAGTCTTGATGGTTTCTGTTAGTTCTTCCTGTTTCCTGCTCTTAAGATGATAAAAAATGGACATATTCCTACAGAAATGTAAACTGTATTGGTTTTTTTTCACCTCCAGCATTAACCTTATCACTGGTCACTTAGAAGAACCAATGCCCAATCCAATGGATGAAATGACAGAAGAACAAAAAGAATATGAAGCTATGAAGCTTGTCAACATGTTTGACAAACTTTCCAGGTATTGTATTATAGCTGCTTTAGAGAGGCAGCTCGTATCCTAGCTCTTTATTAAGGTCCAGTGCTTCAAAATAGTGCTAGAATAAACTTCTTTGCAGGATTAGGACCACTTTAACTGCAGAGAAAAATGTTTAGCACTTCAAAGAAAAGAGTGGTATGTTACAGGACTTCAGAGGAACCCTCTTTTGGAGAGGATTGGACAGAATCAGGAAGATCTGGTGGTGAGGGAACCGGCCTCTTGAATAGATAGGCTGATGATAATGAAGAGAATTTGTTTTAAAGTATGGGACACAATCCAGGCTCAAGGCAAGTGTGTTTATTTTCCCCAAGTTAATGAGCAGCATCTCATTGTAACTACTTGTGTCTGCTGCTTATATGAAGAGGAAACATAGGGTGAAAATAGTTGTCATCAGAAACAATAAATTGTGTAATGGAGCAATTAAAAAGGAATTTGCAATTAAGACTTATTGTGGATTTATTAGTTTAAGTGTGGACTAGATTACAAATCAGACTTTGTAATTTGTTTTATGTGATTATGGTAATGTCATGGAAGAAATCAGTACTTAGTGTGACATAACGGTGTTACAGTATTGATACAGAAAGTTGGTCTTTATTTTATTTCTGTGTACAAAAAAAGAACAGACCTGTGCTGTTATCTGTAGCTTTTTCTCTCTTGGATTCATTATGCCTAGAATTCACTGGCTTTTCTTTCCCCATACTCGTAGCCATACTGGAGTGCTTTTAGTTTGTTTTCTTCATAAGCGAAGTTACATTTTTGAGAAAAAATTATTAATATTAATTATTACACTTAATACTAATTTGCCATTGAACTGAGCTGTAGGAGGTAAATATCTAAGTGCATCGTTCTTCAAACATGGCAAAACTCATCAGCTGGAAACGTGCTTGGTTTGCGAGAGTGTAGATATTCAGATAACAAGATCTGTTGAGAGAAATTCAGCAAAACAAGTCTTTTTACATCTATTAAAGATTAGGAATACAGCAAAAGATAGAGGAGAATCTGGATTTTACATTAGCTGTCAAAGACTGAATTACAAGCAGGATTGAAAGCAGGGAAGGAGCTTAGAACAACTGATCTGAGACTGTCAGTGAAGTAATTGGATACTTTTTCTCATTATTTGCATGGAAAGCAAGTGCAGTATGTCATTGTCTTCTTAATAAAGACAAGAAAATGCAATGCACATGTAATCTTAATTGAACTACTTTGTAAAATGGAATCATGGTTATGTAAGCCAGAGAATTAAGATGCTGAGTGTCATGGGTACCACAATGAAATGACTAAATGGTCTAAAGCGTTTTTTAAAAGAAAGATTGAGACCGGAGATAAGCTAAGGCTGAAGATAAGTCAGTTGCTGTCACTGTAGCAGTTACACAAAAACTCCCAATGGTGTTACTGTGGCACAAGAGCCTTTTCAGCTTGGAGGGTCGGAGGCACCTGCTGCAGTGCCTGCCACAGGCTGACAATAACTGAGCAGCTGGTGCCTGTGTCACCATTTATCCTCTTGGCCAGCAGTATTACTGTCACCTTGGGCGTTCTGTGCCCGTTACATCCACCTGCAGTTTCTCCTGTAGTACCTACACTACTTCAGGGCTGGGACTCTTTGTTGTGGTACGGTGTTTGTTTGTTTAGTACATCTACCGTGGAACAGTGCTGTCGATGTGACCCCTTTAGGTGCTGTGATAACGTGAGTAAAATCATTTCACTGTTCTTTCCACGCTTCTTGTTGTACTAAAAACTGGGGAGAAGGGAAATGCTGGCAAGAAGGAAAAAGAAAATAAGACTTGGAGTGGGGAAGCTGTAGGTTGTTTTTCATGAATGTAATTGAGTGCAATTGTGAGCCTTGCAGATGTTAAATAACATGGGAGGCTGCCAGTCTTGTATACAAGAAAGAGTTAGTAACACACTGATAGTAGTGGGAATCCCTCCATGGTTTTGGAATAGAACATTTGTGCTGCTACCAGCTTGAGCCCTTCAGTGCTGGGACTTTTCAGACTTAAATCTGTGTGAAATGCGCTTTTTTCTCTTGATTTGCACCCTACAAATGCAAAGCAGATGCTGCTTGGTTGGAATGTCTTGTTGATTCTGAGTTTTGAACCTTCCTTTGAGGCAGAGTGCTCGGGGCAGGTTTCCTACTTCTGCTGCTCTCTGTTGTCATCACAGGAAGGGAAATAGGCCATGAGCAGGTTCAGTTTGGTGCAGTGCTTTGCTTATAAAGGGGAGGAAGTTGAACAGGAATAAACAGCTGCTTCTCGTCTTCAACAAGTTTATATAACATTATGTAACCTGAACAGGAGCTTAGGGTAAACTTGTGTGATGTACAGCAAAACTGGTTTGCTTAGTTCACTGGTACTGTCCCATGAATGAAAGCTAAGCTTTGAAGAGCTGCCACACTTTTACTGGATAAAAGTATGGAAAAAAGTGTTGAAGGACTGACAAACTTGCTTCCCTCCGTGACTGATGAGGATAATCAGGCCAATCTGTCACTAGGGTACTCTGAATTTGGCTTTGACTGGCTGAGGATCGTTTTTGAAAGTTACCTGATGATGGATTGAACTTGGAAAACAACTTTGCAAAAGCAGTACTGCTTCATTGAAAAGTTACAGCCTTCATTAATGGCTATTGAGTGTTTACACTGTACCCTTTCTACAGGTTTATTGAAGCTATGAGTAACAAAGGGACATCTTGTTCCGTAACATGCCAGTGGATTTTTGCTTTTCAGGTTTCTCTTTATTTTCAGCATTGGCATTGAAAAATATAAACTTTTTGAGGTGGTGTAAAACTGATCGATGCTTTTGGTCATTTCAGGTCATACTTTTAAAGTTTTTCTATTCTGTTAGGTTGTTGGTGTTTGGGCCTGTTCTTGGGGTAGTTGACCACCAAAAAGACTAAATTAAAATTAATCACCCAGTTTTGGTGTCTCAAAATACATGTAGGAAAACTGGATATTGTTTGTGAACCTATTTGCCCCGCCCCAATATTTTTACTTAGACTTGAGTTCTACAAGAGCTTTTATAGAAATTAGTATTTTGCTCAAATTTTGCTGGGTGAGATTACTTGTTAAAATCACTAAATATATACAGATTATAAGTATAAATGAGCATGAAAAATGTTGATTTCTGCATTT
Source organism: Ptilonorhynchus violaceus (assembly GCA_013397565.1). Taxonomy (NCBI): domain Eukaryota; kingdom Metazoa; phylum Chordata; class Aves; order Passeriformes; family Ptilonorhynchidae; genus Ptilonorhynchus; species Ptilonorhynchus violaceus. The sequence continues at coordinate 458,972 of VZRJ01001045.1, forward strand.
CTTGGGAGATGTACATATTACTTAGGCTGATTGCTGGATGCCTGAACTTGGCCTTGATGTAACTTCATGGATTTTGTTTGCAGTAAGTCTCTTGTTTGTTCTTTGAGAATTGTTTGGTGACTGTAAATCACTGTCCTCTGCACATGATGCACATCCTTGGGCTTTGAAAAACTCCCCAGATCTGCAGAGATTTAACTCAGCCTTCCATTCTTTTGCAAAACATCCAGTTAGCCACCTTAAGTCAGTGTTGTGTATATAATAGGTTATTGGAGATACTCCGTGTTAATTAAAATGTCTGGAAAAAATGCTAACATTTTTTCCATTATAAAAGGTAGGTAGAATTTTATATTAATTGACTAATTTAAAATGTCAGGATGCTTTTTCCAAGCCAACCTTGTATTAATAGCAAGAATCCTTTTGCTGATAAAATGGTCTCCAATTATCACAGCTTGGGTTTTGTTGTACATTGAACACAAGTCAACAAAACGAGTAAGAGAACCTGTCTAAATAAGGTACCATACTCATTAAAAACACAAAATTAATCATAGGATCAATGAAGAAGGCAATGCTACATCGGGTTTGGTTTTTTTCTTCCCCTTTCTAATCATGGAACAAAATAATGTTCCATGAAAGGATCGGAACTATTATGTAGCACTCAATTATAAGGGGGTGAATAGGTCCCCAACATGCTGCTTTATCAAAGGGGCAGACTGGTGTTTGCATGATGGCTGTTTGATTACAGACACCATCATTAATTCTGTGTGTCAGTGCTGCCGTGCAGCACAGACAGCAGACAAGAAAGTGTCACCCTTCAAAGCAAGGGAATGATTTTTGAGTCGTTATCAAGCTAAATGGCAAGCAGGAAGCCAGAACTTCTATAGATATATTTGAAGGGACTCTTGGGAGATCTGGAAGTGGAAAAAGAGAATGCATTTTTCCAGCTGTTTAATTATGGTGTGTTTCTGAGTACACTTGAATAGAGTGCTTTGTTTGCATTAGAAAAATGAGTGTTGCAAGGTGCATTTCAGTATGTGGAAGGTCACATAAGGATGTTCAGACATGTATAAATACACACATTGTGTGCTGGTTTATATCTTCATGGATAAAGAATTCTCACTGCTATCTGCTGAGCTGAAGCCAGCGATGCTCTGCCCTATAGATGTACCATAAACATCCAATTCCTGGATCGTGAACTGTTTTCTGAGCTATACCTGCCAGTTCCTGGCACTTGCCTTCCCACCTTGTCTCTCCCTGTGGACAGTGAGCACATCCTTGGGTAGCCCAGGGTGTCAAAGTGCAGTTGAGGTCTCTGAGCAGCCAGGGTTGAGGCTGTTCATGCCAGGTAAGGAGCAGCTCTTTGGGCTCTTGCGTGGTACTGAAGTTTAGCTGAGGGGTGCCTCTTGCAGTTCATACAAGAACAAAATTCTGTTAGTTAGTAGAACATTACATTGTTCCGAACTTAGGAAGCTGGCTTTGTGGGCAGCCCAGACCTTTTCATCTGTTTGTCTCCCTCTGTATTTCCCCTCTTTGAAAACCAGGAGTGAGCTTGTTTGATGTTCAGAGCTTGCAGTCAAGTCTTCCCTGACAAAAGGATGCCACGTTTTACACTATTTTAGGGCCAGATTATGGTTAGAAACAAAATAGGCTGATCCCTGCTTCTCCTTCTTCCTTTGGTGGCCTGGCATATTTCTGTCTTCACACAGTTCAATTCTGCTGGGTAGCATTTGCCTGAGGAAGGATGTATGGAATTCAGCCTCCTAATGCAGAGAACAGCAAACCCCTAACAGCCATCTTTCATCCTCCTCAGGGACTTGCAAACCAGGAAGCTCATGCAGGAACAGAAAGGTCCTTGATAAACATCCCTGTTATTCCATGCAGTGTGAGCTCAGCCTCACTCCCATGGTTCAAGCCTGAGTTTAAAGCTTCAGGAGATGTGAAAGTGAAGCTTGAAAAGGGAAGAGCAGAGAAACAGCTTTGTTTTTGTAATTGTCAGATGTTGAGAGAGGACTCCTTGACAATATTTAAAGATATAAGTATTGTTGTGAGGAGAGGGAGGTCCCCACATAAGCAGACTTTGGGACCTTGTTTTCCTGTGTTTCTCCTTCCTTTTTCATGAACGAATTCTTTATCCTTTATTAACCATTATAACTTATTTATTGCCAATAATAAATGGTAAATGACTAGAAAATGATGTGATTCTGTGACTTCTGGCTGCAGTATTAAATGTTGCAATTTAACAGTATGCTTTGGGATTTTTAAAACAAAATTCTAGGATCCTTTCAGCTTAGAGGGCAATCAGTGGTGATTTTGTTCTTCATGGCTACGTTTTTACATTTCAAAGGATGCTTGTTTTGTTTTATGATATTTAAAGTTTGAAAGCCAGAAAGGTGTTAGATGTATAGGGTTTTTTTCCTGTGGAAAAAAAAAATCTTTGCTATTAGACACAACTCCAGAGCACTCCAGCTTTGCCTTTGGGGACCCCTACAGCTGGCAGGGTTCTGGTCCTCTTTGGGCACGACATCTGCAGTCACATCTGATTTCAAGTATGTTTTTGATCTCTTTTCCACATCTCTCCAAGAGATTCTTTGATAGTGCTGCCATTTGGGCAGAATCTGCACATTACAGATTGCACTGCCAGAATGGAGAGGACTCGCTGTCACTCCGTAAGTAATGGCAAGCTCTCCCCAGTCTGTTCAAAGATAGATCCTACTTTTCCACACACACACTGAGGGAGAGTCCAGCCTGTGCTCTTGAAGTGTGGTCTTGCAAAACTCCTTCTCTGGCCTGCAGCTTCCCACCAGCCCTGGTCAGCCAAACCACAGCAGTTTCTCGAGGTGCAGTTTTTCATAGGGCATTTGTGAGCTTGTCACTGTCGTATCTGGTTGTCCCATCTGCACAAATAGCTGCATTTATCTTGCTGGTCTCTCCCTGAGACTTGATTTGACTGCTGCTTGACTGTACAATGTCTAGCATACACATGCCATGTAACTCCGATGTTGCCTTTCTTGCTGTTCTTGTGGGTGCATTAAGGTTGGGTTGCTAGCTGTGTACAAGGAGTGGTTGTCCCTTTTTTCAGCCAAAATAGTGCAGACCAGGCAGGAAACTGCTGAGATGCCTTTGCTTCCCCATTGAGTGGTGCAGTTTTATTGTCTGTGGCTTGGGAGGGTGGTAGATGTATGTTAAATTGACAGTTTTACTGGGCTGCTTTTCAAGCAAGGGGTAAATTAACATCAAACCTCTGCTCCTTTATTTAAGGTGACTTCTGTATATTTAGAGGTATTTTCCTTTTTTTTTTTAGTATAAAACCAAAATGTTATCTTTGCCCTTACAGCTTTTGCCATAATCCACATATAAATGAAGTGATAAAAAGTAAGGATTAAATAAATCTTTGCTAATACTTTTTGATTGGCTTAATCAATAATTAATCATCTCTTAGATGAGGCTGTAGCTTGTGGAGTAGATATAATTGGATTAACTGCTGAGCGGCCTTTGGAGCTTTGAAGAGATTAAAATGGCTGTAAATCCTGTAATTAAACTGCCACAAACAAAAGCAATAGTATTAGAATCAGTCAGCTTTTTTTAAATGAATCAACAAGTACTTAGCACACCCCTGGTAGTGGTGTAGGCAGAGTCTGTTCTCTTAACCGATTTATTTCCTTCAGCAAGATGAATATGTATCAAATCGTTGTTGTAATTGCTTGGGCATATATTAGCCAGAATGGCAGGTGAAATTTTAGGGAGAATTGGCTGTCAGAGAACTCTTAGAAGAAAAGCTAGTTTGTGTATCCAAAACAGTGAACCTGCTCCTTGTCTTGAGGCCATTAGATGCTGACTTTTCATGGTGTCTTTAATTGGCTAAGTAGGTTTGGCCTACATGAATGAGGTCTTTATCTGTCCTGCTCTTCCCCTCCCACCTATTTGGGAAGGGTTTTTGTGCCTTTTTCTTCAAAACAGAGGGCTTTAGCAGAAATAACTTCCTTTCAGAGGCTCATTATGTACTAAGGCATATACTGTATGTGACTGTATTATAAACATGTGAATTGATATGTGTGCACATGCTAATATAGATTCTTTTTTCACATCTCTTACAGAGATGAGCTTATAAAGCCAATGGGAGTGCGGCCGGATGGGACAATGGCTCCTTTGGAGGAAGCTGTCAGCCAGTACCACACCAACAAGCAAGAGAGCTCAGATTCAGACTAAAGCATCACCTGCTTCACTCTCAATTCTCCTCTAATCCACACTTTTCCTTAGAGCCACATCTTTCATCCTCACATTAGCCAGCATCACTTTAACTGTTCTATTATTGAAATATTTAAATTATGGGTCCTGTGCTGTAATGTCTGAATTTTTATTATGTCTGTTTAGAGAACATACCAGTTTATTAGTTTATGATCTTTATTAATTTAAAATTAAATGTATTTCAAAGGGATAAAAAGTGAAAGCCTACAATGTAAAATAAAGTCCACTTTCATTTTCCAGAATCCTGTTTTCTGAACTCTGTAGGCTTTCCCATTCTTGATAATTTTTTGTATTGTCTTGCCAGTCTTCCTCTTTATATAATTGTATTAATGAAGTGTGTTTACTTAATGGCATTAGGAGCAGAGGGTGTTTAAACTTAGAACATGATTGACTTTGTGAGGCTGCTTTAGCTGGCGTTGAGCAGTGATTTCAAAGCTCCCCTTTTTAAATTGCCATGGGTTTATTAGTGCTACAAACTTCTCTGGTTATGCTGCTGCTTAAGATTTTAACAATGTGTCAGTGACAGACTGCTTCTAAAACTACCTTTAAATTGGAAACAAGATGATGTATGTTGTATGTCTTCCCTCCCTCCCTGGTTAGGACCACAGGAATATTCCCCGCTCCTCCCTTCTTTGGTTGAGTAAAAACATCCCTATTGAAAATGGTGTTCAAGTACCTGCACTTAAATGTTGCCATGAATGGGAGGGGACTGGAGTGATGTGCCAGTGTTTTACTGAATTGGGCCTACTCTTGGAGATTAACTGCTATGCCTCACTTGAAGGGAAGTCAAACTAATCAACAAAGAAATATTTCCTTTTAGGGAGAACTTAGGAAGCAATGGACTAGAGAGTGGGAAGGTGGAAAGGAGAAGAAAGTGTCACTTTCAGTTCTGTACTCTTTAAAAGCAGAGATTAAAGTTTTAGGCGTGCTGCACTGCTGTTGTTGCCTCTTTGCCTACTTGGTTTCTTTCTGTGTGTTACTCCCACCATGAATTACATGAAGAATAATCCATGTAATGGCTTCTAATCCATTCTAAATATATTCTAATTTCCTTCTTTGTGCAGAAGCTTACCCATGTTATTCACTGTGAACATTTCAGAGGCTGGTGATGGTTCTCCAGTTTGTTTCCTATGACTTGACACTGGTTCCCTGAACTAAGGAAGTTGGTGTTCAAAGACCTTGTGAAGGGGGCATTTGGTATGAAATTGTGCTGTGGTTGCCCATGTGAGGAGCTTCTACAAATGATCTTAGTCTTCCAAAAGAACTGAAAAGAAAAAAATAAAGCACTGCTGTCCTGTCAGCAGTTCAGTTTATATTTCCAAAGGATACTGCCCAGCCATAGCAATGGCCTTCCTGTTACATATGTAACATGTAATGTCATACCTATTCTGTATGGCTCCAAAAGTGGGAGGGAGGAGTTGTACAAGAGCGAGAAATGTGCTTGGCTGCATCTAAGCTGGGTCTCAAAAATGTAATTCTGGGTTTAGCATCATCCACTGACTACTCTAAGCCCAGCACAGGCACGCTCCCTGAGGAGCAAAACTTACCTGGCTCTGTTGATGAGGAACTGTCTTGGTGTCAGCTGAGGCTGTTTCTGGGATCTGGGGAAGGAGTTGTTCCAGTAGTGGGCTTCTTTATGGGTTGCTATAGAGCACTAAGTACAGAGCATGAAAAAGCAAATCTCAGTTGTTTTACAAGCTGTAGAATATGCTCCTACAATTAGCTGCCTAAAGAGATTAATAAAACAATAATGGCTCCAGGGACCTTGTTACAAGCAGTATAACAGAAAGCTCTTGTGGTCTGTCTCCTGTCATTTGCCACAGGGCAGCAACATTTGCAATAAACTAAACAGAACTATTTATCTTGGAAAACAGATGCTCGTGGAAGGTTCTACAGGCATGAGGTGCTGCTTCAATTAAAAAGAAAAAAAGAAGACCAAGTATAGGAGGTTCTGCCTGAATCCTGCAGCTCAAGAGTGGTTGTCATAACTGGGTGGACTGTAGTGCAGGTTACTGTAGTTAAATTTAATAACTTGCGCTAGTGCAGTGCCCCAGAGCGTCTCTTTCTTATTCCAAGGGGATAGTTTGTGGAAAGCGTGCTGCAGGATTTTTGGCTTTGCAATGTAACAGGTTCAACCTTTGCTGCACTGGTGGAAGAACTGGGAATATCTTGGGACGAAAGTCTTTCAAAACAGCAGTGCATCAGCTTCCTTCTGTGCTCTCTGGTGTTCTCAGAGGAACCATGCACCTGGTAGGATCTCTCTTGGGTGGGCGTCTGGAGAAAAATGAGTATTTGGTAGTTGAAAAAAAAAAAGGTCCCTGGAATTTTTTGTTTACTGTAAAATTAGGATTTTCTCCTGAACTTATTTTCAAAGTTGCACCTCCAAAATTGGAGGCTTGGGCAGCTGAGTCTTATTTAAACTGGCAAACTGGGCAGTGAGCCTACCCAAGGTGGGGAATGGTCTTTCTTTGCTCCCCAGCAGAGCACAGAGGTGCTGCGTCTGCATTTGAGTGAGCATGGGACATTCCTGGCTGACGTGACAACGAGAATCTGCTTCAGCCTGCAATGTTGGAATACCTGGGAGTCCTAAACCTGCAGAGCCATGAAAGGTCTGCTGCCTCTGCTAGCAGGAGGTCTGGGAGAGTCATCATAAATGCAGCTGAATCTATTATTTCATCCCACGGAGTAAGAGCTATTCTGTATTCTATGAAATATCAATATTTAATTATATAAGTGCATACTTTTATTTTTCCTCCAAAACGTTTGAGTAAGAAGATAACTGTAATCAGGAAAAGGAACCTTCCTGAGTAAAATGTCAGTAGATTTTCTAGTAGTGACTGTAAAGGTGTCAGCCAGTGGGTTTTGGGGACGTGTACCTTTCATTCCCAAAAAGCCTTTCACAGTCAGTCCCCCAAAAACTTGTGTTTCAGTCTTCACTTTGGCATCAACAGTCCAAAGCAAAATAGTTCTCATTAAAGCTCATCAATGATTTGGAAGCTTTGCTTCTCTTTGTTTCCCATTAGAGTTATGAAACAAAAGATGATGTGAAATTGCTGAAATTTGTCAGAATACTTTGTTCTTTTGCAAAATAATACAGACATATTTATTTAAATGTTCATGAAAACTTCCTGGCAGGTATTCCCAAATGCTAATTGAAACTCTATGAGCCCCAAAAGTGGTTTTCAGGAAAAAGGGTCGTTTACAATCTGTTAAAAATGTTGTGAGAAAATTACCAGAACTTTAAAGAAAGTTGCCAAAGAGGAAAACCACACTAGCCTTGATGTTTTGAATATACAACATTGCTGTATGTGTGTGTGGCCAAAGTAGATCTTTTCACCCTATATATGGAATTTTCCAAGTACCTGAAAATCTGCAAAGGCTTAAAAAAAAAAGGAGAACAACCAGGCAATAGCATATTTCTCTTACAGTTCTTCAAATCTTAACTTTCCCCTACCTGGGTGAAAAATTAGTTGTCAAAGGTGGCTTTAAGAAAGAGAACATTACAATGAAGCTGTAGCATTTTACTGGGTTGCCAAGCACCCTGGTCTGAAAGAGGAAAGTAAACCCCAAAGTATACAAGATCCCAAATCTCCTGAAGGAGCATTCCACAACATTGTACTTCACCTTATTACCACAAAACAGCTAATAAAATCCTGTGCTTTAATAAGGCTGGCTGTAAAAAGACTCTTCCACTGTTCAAACAGTTGAGAGCCAGACTTTGCTGGTCTTTGATGAGTAGCAAGTTAAACAGCTGCCCAGGTCAGATTCTTTTCTGGTCAAGCATGGAAAAGCAGTGATTTAGTAGTAGTGCAAAGATGTGGCTCACTTTCAGACCAAAAATAAAAAGCACAATTTCATCCTACAAATTAAAATCCTTGTTGTATGAACATCTTAGTTACTTGCATGGGTCTGGCCCTTGTGGAAAGTGTTAGGGAACATTGCCTGCTCCCTTCGTGCGAAAGCTTTTGCTCATCCTGAAGTTAGTTCTCCCCGAAATAACATGTTGTCACTCTGGTGATGCAATATTGAGACCAGGAATTTTGGGGGGAATTGATGTCCTTTTAGCTTTTCCATGTATCCTCCAGCTGTGCCTGGGAAGTGGCTCTCTCAGCACTGGAGGAAGAGCAGGCAGAAGAGCCTGGGAAGGTTTGCTGGAACTCCCTCGTGCCCTCTGGTGCCAGCCGGCTGCCTGGGGTGACCTGGGCGAGGGAGCAGAGGCTGCCTGGCAGAGGTGGAGGCTGGGAGGCCACCCTGCCTTTTCTTACTGCCTGTGGGAAACCAGGGCAGGCAGGAGGCTGCAGAGCAGCTGGGCGGAGGGGGAAACCCAGGTGGATATGTGGTGTGGGAAAAGGTGGTGATTGACTACTTGTAGTAAAGCTGAGTTTCAGGGCTCCTCCTCTCACTACTAGCAGTTCTGTCTGCAGGTGAGTCCTGTTAATCCTCTGTTACTCCTCAAGTCCTTTTCCCTGTTACTTGGCCCCGGGGAAGGCTGTGCCTTCCTTAGGTTACTGCCTTTGGTTTGGAGGATCAGTAATGCCTTGGCTGTTGCGGGTCAGTCCCTCACACTCTGCCGCCGTCCTCGCTGTCCTTCGTGAGAGCAAGCCCCTCATCCTCACTCTGTACTAGCAAGGATGAGGAGGAGGGGGTCCCACAAGAAGGGACCAAACTTATATCTTGGGAAGGAGGTAGGAGCAGCCCTATGTCCTGCCTACACAATGCTAGAACCACTTTCAATTCCATCATGAGACAGCTCTGAGGGCCAGACTGACCTGCAACTACTCCCACCTCAGTGGCCTCTGGCCAGGCTTGAGGACAGCAGATGCAGATCTGACAGGTAGGAAAAAAACCCACTCAAACCTAACCACGGCCACAGCCAGTCCTACAGCATCATCTGACAGCACGTGGGTCAGGTCAGGCCTCTGTCCTGGCTGGAAGCTACAGGGTCCAACAGGACCAGGTAAGTTCCTCGAGTATCCTGGCTTCCTCCAGAGCAGGCGTGAGCACAGATTGCTGAGCTGCTGACGTGCCCGGGAATCGATCCCTCCGACAGCATGCCAATCTCTGTGGGGTACCTAGGCAGGCTTTTAGAGGTTGGTGGGGAAGGAATTATTCAGACCACCCATCTTAGCTGGCTAAATTACCCGGGTAGTCTCTTCTAACTCCTTTTCCAGTCACGGATGAGAGAGAGGACAATTCAGAGAAAGGCTAATTTGGGTGCACTGAATGACCCTCTGCAGGAGCTTTGCTTTCCCTCCCTCGACTACAGAGGGAGCCTGGGGAGACCAGCTGGTTACATTTAACTGCTAAATTGGTTGCCAAAAGATGGGTGGTGAGAATTCCTTCTAGTTTCCCCTTTGCCATGGACCACACTCTTCCCACAGCAGGCTGCTCGCTTGCTCTCTCCTGCAAATTTGGAGACTGCTTGGTGCAGTGGGATACAAGGCCCCAGAAGCCACCACAAGACAAAAGCTGCATCACACCCATTGGCAGGTACTGTATAATGCTGTGTGCAGAATTTCATGGGCTTTCTGCTTAAATAGGTCCTTTAAAGCAGCTTTTCTTTTGGGAGCCTGTTAAACAACTTACCTTAGTATAAGCCATGTTCTACATACGTTCTGAAATTTGAAAAACAAAGTGAAACTTTGAGCAAAAATTGTAACTAGGGAGGGACAGATAACAGAAAAGACTTCTAAGTTCACCCCAGATGCTACAAATGAAGAGGAAGGTGAAGCCATTCAAAATAAACCCTGCTGAGATTGCCCCTTCCTCTTTGCCTGATAAACCCATTACAAATTAAAACAAAAGCAGCCAAGATCCTCAGGCTTCAGGGCATCCATTAGTCTTTTACCTTTTAGAGCTTGTAACAGATGCTAACTGTGGGCGTTCGTCCTTGTCTAACCAAAAAGCCCAATTCTTCATTCTGGAAATTTAAAATATAAATTTCTGCCATATAAAAGTCAACAAGTGTAAGAATTCAAACCCGAACCTAAATTACCAGGATTCTCGGGTTCCAGGATTATTTTATGCTCAAGAAGTGATCTCTTGGTAAATCACAGTGTTGTGGCACATCACACTTCCAAAGGCATTTGAAAAAAACAGTAGTTCATTCGTGGTTTTTTTCCTTCCTGAGAAGAGACTAGTGACTGTCTGGATTCCCTCCTGTTTTCTCAGTCCCCAAATGTTCATAACACCCTGTTGGGGAGAAATAACTCCCATCCAAGTTGTAAAACACACTTATAAGTAGATGGGAAAAGCATGAACAGAGCTGTACAGAAAACAAAACCTCCAGGAACAAGATCTTATTTTGCATGCTTCTCACTGTTGTGTTTTTGCCCCAATTAGCATATTTTAAAGACAAGTCTTTTTTAAAAAAAAAAAATTCTGCTATCTGCCTGAACTGTTTTCAAGCTTTGAACTTTTCTATCCTTTCTATTGATTATGGCCAAGTGACCCATATTTAAAAAGCATTTACAATAAAATTATAGCACTTTCCTTTGTGCTGCCGGCTTTCCCAGTGAAAAGCTAAAATGTTTTAAAATTGTCACTTTTTGACAGAGGTAATGGCTGTAATATATTTAGTCTCTTCCCCCTTGTTGTGCTTAAAATGGCTATGCTAATAAAGGGCACAGCTGTCGATACTTTATGGCCTGCTGGGGGGAAGAGGGGGAACGAAGGCAAAAAACAGATTGACTGTGTGTCAACAAATGCAGCTGGGAAAGAAAAAAAGAAGCCCCTTGAAGGCCCCTGCAACTTAAAGTCCAAGATAAATGATGTCCCTATGCTTAAAAAAAAAAAAATGGAGGTTGGAATTCAATAAAGGGGAACTGAAAAGGAAACTGCTTAAAACTGAAAGCCTTTTCTCTGCCTCTAGACAGCTTACAAGAGAAATGAGCAAAAGTGACCACAGAAAGAGGGTGAGCGGCCAAGAAAGAAAACAAAAGCCTATCCTGGAAAATATATTGCATCAAGGAATTATCTGAAGTGCACTGCGGCCGGCGGGCGGAGCGGGTACAGTTTAATGGAGATGCAACAACTTCTACACACCACTGCCTTTTGGGGAGCAGGCTGCTTTGTGCCCATTGGAAGGAAAAGGGGAGCTGGAATTATTCATATCAAAGCTATAAGATGGGACAAAACGACAGTGGGGTGATGGTGGATGATTCTCCTTGGGGAGCCGGGCTGGGCTGCTCCCTGTGGCTCCTGCCCAGCCACTGGGACCAGCGGCTTGGGGCCCCTCCCGAGGCATGGAGAGAGGAGCAACAGGGCTGTGAGGGGTGTAGCGATGGGCAGCTTGAATTAATGCAGTGAGGAAATGGCAATATTGGGTGCAAACCTGCAAGAATCAGGTGGGTTTCATTCCTCGGGTCGTGAGGCAGCTCGTTTGCACAGAGGCAGACTCATAATAAAATAACAAGTGACAGGGAGCCATTTGTTCATTGTTGTTTCTTGGACAATTATGGAAGATGGGGACAGTTTTTCCCAGCCTAAGGCAAAATGCTTCAGTAAGTATGGCTTGTGTTTCCCTGAGGCATCCTGAGAGTACGGACTGGCTGTGCCAGTGCCACCAGAGCTCCTGGATCTGCCTGCTGAGAACCAGGGTTCAGGCACTCCTGCTCCCTGCTTTGGGCCTGGAAAGAGGCTTTCTGGGAAATAAAGGCTTGGCAGCAGGAGAGGCCAGAAGAGCTGGTCAGCCTGCAAATAACCTCTGCTTCTGCAGTTGGAGGGTGAGGAGATGCAGTCTGGGGTGGGATGTCCTGCTTTGAGGAACTGTCTGCTCTTCACTTTCTCACTTCTGCCATTCTTGATTCCTACCACTTTTGTTATTTACTTTTTATTCAAGGCCTATTTTTCCTGGTGGGTTGCTGCCCTTCAAGAATATCTGGAAAAGGTAGTCAAATGGAAGAAATGTTATCTGTTTTCTGAGTTTCTCAATTTTTGCATGTGTGTATTCTCTTTAACCTCTGCAAATTCTCTAAGAAAGAGAGGAAGGAAAAATCAGTAACTAAAGACAAAGCAAAATCAGGAAATCAAAAAAAAATCCTGAAATGAAATGAAACAGTCATGTCAAATTTTTACTAAAACAGCAGGACGTAAAAATGGCACAAAAGGTTCTCATTTCCTTCTGCAATTGTTTGAAAGAGTTTAAAAAGGTCAGAATTTTTACTATTCTTGCTAGATTTCACTTGGTAAAGTTCTTGCACCAGTAGAGGTCAATACCTCCCAGTGATTGTGTGTCTGTGGGATGAACAGTTCGGCTTTGGTTTTATTTAGAGAAAGAGTGGAATTTGTTATGGCTGATGTGCAATAGGAAAAACTGAAAGGTAGCTGGGCCCAAGGACAGAAGAGTTAAGAGATTCCCCCACCCACACTTTGGACTGACTTTGGGAAGCAAACCTCCTTGCCCATTGCAGTGACTCCTTGTGTGAGTCCCACTGCCTCTTTGTAGTTGATAGCTGGAAATAAAATGGAGAGAAAGGAGAGAAAAATACCTGAACTCTGAGTGTGGGATACGACTGATGTGGTCACTGGTGGGGGTTGGCAGGATTCCACAGACAAAGGTTCCCCTGAAGCCGGGATGAAGGTGGGAAGGCATGAGCCCTGCTGAAGAAAGAAGTAATGTTACGAGAGAAAGCAATGCCAAAGCTGGTGTGGCACGTGTAGCGTGACTGTAACTTATCAGTATCTGAGCTGGAACTGCTCTTGGAGAACAGTGATCAAAGGAAAACATGTTTCTGAAGACCTGTGGCCATGGGGGACTTGATGTCCCATGTACCCATGATTTGGAAAACAACCTGAAGGGGCTGGAGATATCACAGAGGTGGTGTGTGATGGTCAAAGCCACCCAGCTACGCAGAGGCTGCACAATCCCCACACGGGGAATGTGTGAAAGTGCCATTAGCCACAGGGAGCTGATTCCCTTTGTACATTGCTAGAGAGATCATGGCTGTGGCCAGCTCCATGCCCATAACCCACGTATCTGCAGAGGCCCGAAAAACCCAGGGAGATGATTTACGATGGTGCTGCTCAGCACGCTCAGGGGAAGGCTGAGAGGAGGCTGTGTGGGAGCCAGAGCAGATGGGTGTTGTAATTTTTGCTTTGCAGACCACCACAATTTTCCAGGGGAGGTGCAAGCCCGGGATAGCGGCTGTTGAGCTCACAGACTTGCTTTGTTTAATTGTCATTTGCAGACTGTTTAATAGGGGCCTGGAGACCCTAGGAACCACCAAGACCCAGAGGTTGACAACCACCAGGTATCTCTGTAGGAAGAAGGTATGTAAAACTTTCATTTATTTAATGGAGCTGAAAAAAGCTCAAAATAGTATTTTATGTTCATAATTGGGCACTGAAGTAACGGACTGTGAGCTCTGGCAGGCTTGCTGTCACCTGAAGCTCTTTTGTTCCTGGACAGCCCTGCTTGCTGCTGCTGTTGGTGCTCCATGTGCTATGAGGGGTCTGAAGAGCCTCAAAATGTCTGTGCTTTGGGCCAGTTACTTCTAATGCAGGTCTTCACGTCAAAGTTTTTCTGGTATGGTGTTTCCCATATTCCCTCTAAACAAAAAAATCTCACCAAGCAACAGGTGAAATTTTATCACTTCTTTTTAAGATTTATTCATAATTTCAGACACCTTTGGATGTTGCACTCATTTCTCGGTCTGTCAGTTTTTAGTGGTTAAGGTCTAAAATACATTGTCTCAGCCAGAGCCCGACCTTTGGGTCTGGTGTTAGTTCTATTTTCAACCCCCATGGTGTGTGGGTGCCTCTGCCTCCCTCCCAGGCTCTGGTGCTCTCTGCTGGTCTCCTTCCACTGCATGTGGATTTCTCAGAGGTATCAAGTCACCTAAAATTTAACTAAAGGAGGCAGGAAGAGGGAATGGAAGGGTGCACTTTGCCTTTATAAAATGTGAAAAAGTGTTTTGGGTCAAGCTGGCACCTTCTTATACGCTATCAGGACCTGGGCACAGATTTGTAGGAAATGGGTTTTGCTGGTTATTGCATGCATGAGCAGAGGGTCTTTTTCAACAGTTTCTTTGGTAATTGTTTCATCCTTCTCATAACATCAGTGCTGTGTGGAGGTACGTGTGTTTTTCTGCCCATTCCCTGTGTGCCTTCTGGTAGCCTTAAACCTGCTGGCCAGTTTAAAATGCATCTGACAGTACAGTAAGGGTGTCAGAGATACAACAATCCCACGTTAAAGGAAAATCTGTGCCCTAGAAGAGAAGAGAGGTGCAAAATAGGCCTGCTCCAAGGGAAAGGCTCCAGTACATGCTTGCAGTTTGCTGGAGAATTTCCCATGTAAATACTCCAGCTCAGCCAGCCCCCAGGTCCCCATCAGATAAACATCTGCAGGAGGCCAGATGTTAACCCTTCCAACACACCACAGTAGTTTTGCTCCACTTCCTCCCTGCTCTTTTTCCTCTCTCTCACTTCTCTCCCACAAAACCAGCTGCTGGCTTTACCTTGCCAGCTGATGTTTAGAGGTGAATTTAGGGATGCTTAGAGGACATCTAGGGGATGTAATAGAGCTCAGGGCTGCACCTAAGGCAGGTGTCTCCTTGCTTCTTTGCTCCAGAAAGCATGGGAATCCCACCCGTGAGGCCTGTCTTGGGAGCATCAGTCATCCTCCAGGGGCTCCTGTCTCTACACTGACTCCAGAGCAATCTGCAGTGGATGATACACCTATTTTTCAGACAATCAAATCCTTGAGTTTAAATTTAATGCTGTCTTTAAGTCAGGTAGTTAAATCCCAAGACCTGCTCCCAGCAGATGTGTTTTTCCAGGTGAACGAGGAGCGCTGTTCTGCCTCCTGCTACCCCTGAGCTGCCTGGTGAAGTGTGAGATGCTGCAGTCAAGGAGCCCAGAGTGACTGTGCCACCCTTGCCCACTCCATGGCCGTGGCCATCTCGTGTTTCTGACTGGGAACTCCCACACACAGCAACTCACCACCTGAGCGACACACACACACACACGGGGGAGCCCCTGTGTATTTTTAGCTCTGCTGCCAACACTTCAGAATAAGTTATGAGATGGGTGAGAGGGATTTGGTCCAGATTTGTGCCTCTGCCACAAAGCCAGGCTGTGGATCAGCACCAGGCAGGGTCTTCCACCTTGAGCTTGCCCTTAGATGGGGACAGAGCAGCTGCAGGAGCAATTTGTGGCGTGAAAAACTGCAGAGTGCAGCTCTAAAACCCCTTCTGCTTGCGGACTCTTGTACCACCCCAAAGGAAGCTGAGCAGATTGTCAAGGGAGGATGTTACAGTGCAGGATCTCAGAACTGTGAAAGGATTTAATCCAAACATTCAAGAGAGTCAGCCAGTTGGATCCTGACAGGAGGGACATCGGTGAAAAGCCCTTGCTGGGTCTCTGATGCTCAGAAATCTTCCTAACAATCCCCATGTCATGAGTGCTTTGGTGAGGAAGTATATAAAAATACCAAAAGTGTGTTACGCAATAAGGTGTTTGGGATCACAGGGGAGACCTTGCAAATCTAGCCATGAGGCATTTGCATGTTAAAAAAGAAAATTAAAAAAAAAAAATTGTAGCTGCTTTCAGCTGCAACCTAAACTTTGTGCTAAGTTAAATCTCCCCAGCCCTGGGCTGATCCCTGCAGCCCCTCCAGGGTTTTCAATGCATCCAACAATGAAAGTGAAATCCAATCCCATCCAATTAGAGGAAAATGAATGGCTCATCTACAATAAATGGGCTCTGAATAACAATAAGCCAACAAGAGAGCAATGAACTGGAGACAGAGTACAATCTTCCTGAATGTTAATCGACAACTAACTCCACAAGCTTCTTAGAGGTGGAAAGAATTGGAGGAAAATAGATTAGGGAAGCTTTAGAGCACATTGCCTTTTAACTGCTTAGGCCTCACATTTTTACCTAAATACAATAATGTTTCTAATGCTGCCTTTTGCAGGGTGAAGGGGGGGGGGGGGGGGGTGATGGGGGGGTTTGTTCTCAATGTTAAATGTTTTCAATTTATTTATAATTTGACATGGTCCTACTGTATTGCCTCTAGTGTTATTTCATTGTCTCATTTATTCAAAAGTCCATTTTTAAAATTGCAAAGTAAAATGGCAGAAGCCTTGGAAAATGTTTTCTGTAGATCTGAAGATCTGGGGAATGAGGCTGAATGACTCCAGGAGCTAGCCTCAGACTGAAGAGAAGCTGGAGAGGTGAAAGAGTAAGGAAAAGGAAAACTCTGCAGTTCAGCGGTTGAAGTGTTGTCTGTACCCAGAAAGCTCCCTGAATGCTGCTTGCTGGTCCCACCTTGATACCTTTTCACCCTGTCAAGGCAGGTAATATCTGAAATACCTGCAGAGCAGCTCAGCTGCTGCTTTCCACTGCCCTCAACCCCACAGGTAATTTTTGTAAAGCCAGAGAAGGTGCAAGGTGTCCTGACCCATCAGTAAGAAGCCCCCACAGCCACGCAGGTTCCATATTCAAGGCAACCAGGTCTCACCTAACTGAGCTGGGTGGCCCATCCTCTCTCTTCAGCCTATTAGTTGTCTAATAACCTTTGGGGTTTTATCCCCTCCAGACAGGCAGAGAGCTTATTCAGCTGGACCCGCACTGTCATTCCCTCCTGCCTATCTTCATCCACAGGAGCCAACTCAAAGGCCATAGGGTCCCACCAGGTGAGAGCAGGTTCACCTCATTGCAGCCCGGGCAACCACCTTGGCCATGGTGGCAGAGGGTTGATCCTCTGAGATGCAAATATTTTTCATGTGTTGCATTCTTTATCACAAAGGTCTTCCCACAAGCAGCTCCAAGTCTGCTGTCCGTGGCCAAAAAAGCTGGCAAACAGGTCCCTGGAAAACCAAAGTGCAATCTTTCTCTGTGTGGCAAGACAGGAATGAAGAGAGGAGCCATTTCCCCCTTTCCCTCTCCTAACCTGCCGTACAAGCAAAGGGTCACTTGTCTTCTTTCAGGGGAGCAAGAATTTGATAGGCATATAGATAAGCTATTAAGTAATACACATGCAGAGCTAAAGGGGATTTGGAAGGGAGAATTATTAATTTGTTAAATAACTACTTTGTCTCGTCAGCATTAAAATAAATTTCCAAACCATTGTTTGCTTGAACAAAGAACTGTTAGAAGTAGCTTACACAGCTCAAATATGAGGGGTTGTGTGTGTAAATAAGCCCAGTGCTGGTGCTCAGCATGTAGCACAGAGAACACATTTGCTGCAGTGTGCTGGACATGCTCTGGCCAGCACTTGGGAATAGCATCACACCCTGCCAAAGCCTAGCATTGAAAGCAAGAAATGCCAAGGGGAATTCAAATTTCACAAATATATTTTTTTCTAAAAACTGACTTAAACTGTGGGATAGGACAAGGCAGTGCCCAGTAGAAACCCCTGGCTGTGGCCATTTGGGAGCAAAATATTGTTCCTTTCCCTTTCAGCATCCCCAAAGCACTGTCATTCTTTCCCCATTTTGCCTCATTCCCTCAGCAGTAAACACAGAGCATTTTCTGGAGTCTCCCACTTTGTTTTGCTTCCTGGCGTTGGCTGTCACTCACTGTAAAAGTGATTCTTTGGTTAGCTGGGGATTGTCAATGCAACAGGTTTGTTCTGTAAGTCCTGGTAAAAGTTAGGAATGCTTTGCTCCCCAAATAAGGTGCAGTATAACATTTAGTCCAGGCCCAGGCATTCTAAGAAACATTAAAAATCTCAGCACTCTAGCTTTATTGTGCCAAACTCCATAGCTTTATGCTCATTGTATGACAGAAAGGGAATGGCACCAACAGGTTAAATCATCGGTTTATAAAACCAGATTCTGGTAACAGTTTACCCCAAAGGGCAGCATCTGTTCCTCATGGTTATGCCTGTGGAGACAGGGGTACTGCTTATGTAACAAGCTGCTCCTCATTGTGCCCCCACAGTGAAGGTATGACGTAGGGTAAGGACAACTTTATAAAAAACCCAATTTTCTGTGGGAGTTTGAGTGGTCATTTTCATTTAGAAGAGGAATATGCTGTGAAAACAGATTCCCTTCTCATAGGTGCTCATCACGTTTTCATTTTTTGGCAGAACCATCCCCACTTGCTCCTGTGACTACAATGCCTCCAAAACACTGCAGTCCAAGGGCCGATATCCATTTTCTTTTGGCACTGGACCACCTCTCCCATGAGGACCTGCACCAGGAGCTTCTAGGAGGCTGATGCCCCCGCTCCACACAGTGGGCAGCTGAGATGCCTAATGGATGGATAACCTTCTCTCAGCCAGGAGTGCTTCTTCACTGAGACTTCAACACCAGCCCTGAGGTAAGGTTGGCAGTGGTTTGGAGACTTAGGGCTGCTCCCATCTCTCTCCCTTGTCCCAGCTCCCGATCTCCCTGTGGCTTCTGAGTGGCAGCCTGGCCTGCAGCAAGCTGGCTGTGACCTTGGCAGGAAAGCACTTAGAACTCGCCTACAGCATAAAGCTCAGCCTTGCTGGGCTACAGAGAGGGCTCACTGCTGAGATCTTTGCTCATGGGATAGATGTTCCCCGTCATATTTTGTATTCCCACTCTGCTGAAGAGGCTGATGCCCAGCGCACAGAGCAAGCCCAGCACTGCCCTGGCACTCTCACAGGACTGCTCCCACTGGAACAAAGTGCTGTTTGAGACTGGCTTTGGCGGCCCACGGCTCCCTGTGGGGATCTCTTCCATTTCAGAGACAAATCTGGCAAATTTTTGCCTTTTCTATCCTGATGTTTGTGACTGTTCCCACGTCAGGAGGGGTAAGTCAGGGACAGAGCAAGTTGGGTCCTGCAGGCTCCCAGCACAGCACTGAAGACCAGACACCTTTCCCTCCACAAGTTTTACGGATATTGCATAATTTATAGGTTGATAATTAACAACTAAATCCTCCTGTGTGAATCCACTTTTGCTTTCCTGTCTGGTGTTGACTGCCTGGGAAATCAAGCTGGGTGAAAGAGCATTATAAATACGGTAAAAATTGTGCCCGGGTAGTTCTTGGAGGGGATGGATGCTCAGATGACTTTTCTAATACTGACATGAACGTCTTTAATGACACCAGGAATATCAGTGGTCTGAAAGGGAGTGCTTACTGAGAAGCATATTGTTTATTAAATAATACTTTGAAAGAAAAGGATCTGTTTTAGGAAAACACCGGTCTGGGTGGAGGCTTCCTGTGCTGAACTGCATTGTACACATGGGAACAAAAGTGGCCCTATGAGGATGGGTAATGCTGCTCTAGCATGAGAGCACTTGTACCTGTCATGGCATCTGTGCCCAGGAGAGCATGGGGTTTAACAGCTTTCTCATTTCAGTTATCCCTCTGAAAAAATGGAAGCAGATTTCTGTCTTTTTGTGATTCCCAGAGGCTTTACAAAGGCAGTCAGGGCTCAGGCCAGAGGTGGCCCTTTGGGTTGAGGTGTACAACACTCATTGCAGTACCCAGCTCCTTTTCTAACTTTAGGCATTCACCATCTCCCACATTCATCTTATAAACCCATGTTGTTTAGATTCAGATTTATTCCTGATACCTTCAAAGTCTCTTGGTAAACCTTTCTGCAACCAGCTTGCTTTTATGTGTGACTCACTTTATCAATGGTGGCAGACACTTTGTTCCCTTGGATCATGTGGGGGAGCTCAGCTCTCTAGCCCAGCATCTACATCCAGTGTGTCCATTTCCCTCCCAAAATTCAGGAGCTATCATAATGCTGTAATACTCCTAGAGCATCAGCAGGAAGCTCAGCTCCAGTTTTTCTAACACGCAGCTCTCTGCTGCATCTTCATTAGCTGTAGCACTGCAGGAAGGAACATCTCAGATCTTCATGTGCACCTTTTCTCTCCTCAGCTTGCCTGAAAAGAGACATTTTAGAATCTTTGTCCTGGGGCAGCCAGGATTTAGTCTGCAGGCTCCTGCTGCCCCCTCCACTTTCTGAGGTGTTGCAGGCCCGCCACATCCTTAGAGGCTGCCAGAGCGTAGCACAGTTCATTTGAATTTGAATAAAGTACTGAACTTTATTTTGAGCCCTAAAATTCAAATCAGAGTGCAATGAGTGCACGCCTGGAGGATGTGCATTTTAAAAAGAGCCACTGAGCTCTTTTTTAGAGCTGTCCACATTTCCCATCTCTCTGGTTTTATCATCTGGAGAGCAAACACTAAAAAAGGACTTTGCATTAAAACATTTCCCGAAACATGGACCTCACTAAAAGATTTTCACTGACATTTTTCTATGACAGAGAAAAAGTGACTCCTTAGGCAATATATCCTTGTTTCTTTTGCATCAGAATAAAATTTTGGTTAACACAGAGAGGCTGCCCTAAATATCTTAGGTTTAAGGGGGGGGGGGGAAGGGAATTCCCCCCCCTAAACCAGTAAAGTTTAATCCCAAGTCAGATTTTGACAATTTGGACAGAGTTACGTTGTTTTGGAACAACAATCAGAACTGAAAATTATCTCGACGCTTGCTGTAGGAAAATGGCTGCCCCATTTAGTGAGTGTAGCAAAAAATCCTCAGTAGTTTGTTAGAGAGAGGGAGAAAAACAACCACCCTGTCCCTGGAGTTACCCAGGGCTCCAAATTGGCAAGACTCACCAGGTAATCCTTTTTCAGCAGAGGTTTGCAGAGAAACTATCAAGTCAATCCAAGAATAGTAAAAATGTTAATTATAGGCTTTATCTCCCTACAGAACACATGGACTTTAATGCCTCTTTATCACACATGGGATTTATCACACATGAGAATGTGGTATATTTTTTACTGCTCCTTCTTGCTCTTTTACTCATGAAATACTGGAGCTCTCCAAACACGATGCTCTCAAAGACTAAATCCTTATCTGGTAGAAAATGGGATCGAGCAGCTAATTCCCTCTGCAGTTATACTGATTTCCCTGGCTGCAGATCAGCCCTGTTATATTACCTAGGCACAGAATGGAGCTGCTTTAACTCTTTATTCTTGTTTGATTTCAGTTTCAAAAATAAAACTGTCTTACAAAGTACATGTTTACAAATGAGCCAAAACCCATTACACGGAAACTATTTAATTGTAAGCAGGTTAGATCAGCTTTCCTACGATAACATCTTCCGATATTGGTGTCTCTTTCTTGTGCAGGCTTAAAACTTTGCTTGCAAAATCTCCTTGTACTCCTTTGAAGCCCCCTGGGAGATTAAAAAAATAATACTCCAGTTAACACTCCCTCATTTCATTTTTAAAGGTCATGCTTAGAGCTGGCAGTTGTTATAGGAGCTGTCCTCTGTAAAGAAAAGTCTTAACTAGCCAGGCACAGACTTAACCTCAACATGGAAAAACTAACATTGTCACTAGGATATGGAGAAACCATGGTGAAGAACTAGCAACAGCCAGACCACGGCAGAATGAGCAGTCGGCATCTGCTCGGTGGGCCTTTATCATGCAGTGTTGTATGTACGATTCAAAATGCACAGGACGATTGTTGAAATGATGTAGACAAATTGACTCAAATTAGTTTAGCATGGGCCATGCAAAGTTTAAGCTTGTTGAGCCCAGACACATAGCAACAGCTCCGCGAGGCCCCGCGCTCGCAGCGCTAGCACAGAGCGGGCATTGCAGCCCACGGTTGCGGGGTTTGCTTTTGTGCCTGCTGCCTCCTTTCTTTCCATTTTGCCTGGCTCTAGACAGCCTTGGCAGAAGCAAACCCTGCTGAAGACTACACCAGCACCGATAATTTTATAGAAGTACTTGTGAGCGTTAATGTCATTTTATACTTCCTTAATCTTTTGACTGTTACTTAATGACAAACAAATCCCCAAAGAACTGGGGAGGTAGGGGGAAGATTAAAAGGATTTTGAGATTGTATTCTCTGCTTTCAGTCAAACTGTCCCAAATCCTGCCAACACAATTCTCCAGTGCCCTATGACACTCCTCCCCAGACCACCAGGAGTGAGTTTCTTATTGTATTTACAGTAATCTAATTACAACAATTCTTCAATTCACAGCCAGCTTTGGTATACAGACTTTAGCAAGAACTCTCCTCTCAGTGCAGATTGCAAACTTTAATCTTTTAAACTAACACTGAACACCCCCTTCCCTCAAAAAAATTTCTGAAATGCCTGTGTAAGCTACTAAGATGTATTCCCCCTCCCACACCCGCCAACACTTTGCTCATCTTTTTGTTAAGTTTTCTTTTGTGCCAATTTACTGCCTAAGGTGATGAGAGAGTTCCTGAGAGATAATATTCTGCAAGATTATAAAATGATGGTAAAAACAGGTTGCCTGCCAGAAAACTGCTTTTAAAACAGATATTTCTCTAAATATGTGTAGTTACCTAAAATTTTTTTAACTTCTCTCTGTACTTTGTAGTTAAAGAAGCAGCTATGTAGAGAAAATATAGACTGAACATTTTACTTACAAATGAAATAGTCTCAGTTTAAAATGGTCATTACTCACAGCCTTTTGATGCAAATCTTAAAGCTGATTAACTTTATTTAGAAGAAACAGATTACAAAAGTAGATGGAGTTTGTACATAATAAAAATGTCACGAAAATGAAGACAGAAAAGATTGTTTTACATGAAGCAAAATAGAAAAGTACACCCGCAATGAATTAGCGAATCTGGGCATTCTTGGTGTGCCATTGCAGCCATCTAGCTCTATACACAAGTACTGCACTGTTCACTTTCAGTTCCATCACAGGTTTTCCACTTGGAGCTTTCACAGTAACGCTGGGTTTACCAAACACATCTTTGGCAAGTTTGAGGAAGCTTTTCTCTTCTTCCAGTTTGGCGTTTGACTCTGTGGTCTGTGCTCATGTAAAGTCTAATCTGAACTCACTAAAGTGAATGAAATCTTCACTCCCAAAGAGATTAGGAATAATTTAGGTTTCCCTCATTGCCATGTTCTTTAGAAAATATACAGAGGGCAGAAATCATGTATGCTCATATTACATTTATGAGTGTTTCAAATACTCAATTTGTCTTTTGGTATCTCTTTGGTTGGTTTCTGTGAGACTTATCAAACATTTTGCTTTCTAGTATGTTATCAGCAGTCCTTCTCATGTCAGAATTGTTTTAATATTTAATTCCTCTTGTTGAGATTCACTGCTGTGCAAGTGGAAAGGAGTTGGCCAGTCAAACCTCATCTATTTCCCATTTTTTTTCTGTGAGCCTTGAAAAACAGGGAACATAATAGTATCTTTTCTGGTCTCACATTCACTCTTGAAAAAATACTTCTAAAGCACCTTTGTGGTGTTTTCCTCCAAGCAAACTGTCCATGGTAATGTTTGAAAAAATTATGCACTTATTTAGTTTGTGAAATCTTTAGGTTTCTAGGTAATGTGTATACTCTGCTTAATCCAAAGAACTCAGGATCATGAAATATCTTTGAAAAGTTCATATGAAAGAGACAGCAGGTGCTTGAAAACCTCCCAACTTCTATCAAAGTGTTTTGGAAATGACAGATTGTACATAGTAGTTCATTTCTGTGAGATCTAACTTCGATTTTAATCTCTGTGATAATAGATCTAATCCTCACAGTCCAGTAATATCTCAGGTTGGACAACGTACAGGAAATATTCCTACCCTTATAAAAACAAATTTCTTTACCAGTCTGGGAGATATTGTCGTGTGACGGACTCAGGCTCCTTCAATGGAAGGAAAACATTGCGTTGCTGCAATGGGAAGTGTGGAGCAGGGAATCCTGAAGTGTACGGATGCCATCTGCTGGCACTAAAAAATATGACCCTCCATCCACCTTCAAGATTTTTCATATTGGCATGAGCCACTCACGTTATTCCACGTCTAAACTCACGTCAACAGAAGAATTAAATTGAGATTATATAAACCAGCCTTTAATGGGTAACTCTGTGCTTGAGCACGAGGCTTGTTTAATGCTTTATGTCATCAGGGCTTAGTTATATCAGGAATAAAAGGCATCTGTTCTTGCAGCTTTGCTGAATATCATGTTTAGATGTACTAATCCTCACATAAGTTTATATCCATTAGGCCATTGTTTTACATGCAATGCTGCATGGAAAGGGTTCTGCCAGCAAAGCCAGGTTTAGCCCAGCTGATTTCATCTCTCTGGGTTTGTGCCCTTTATTGCAGCAGAGGATGGCACAACCTTTACAAATTTGACACAGACCTCCAGACTCACAGGACCTGAAAAATACCAAATGTCAAACGGGTTTAGCTTGCCCTTACATGCCTTCTGGCTCCTGAGCTGTTAAGATTTATGGGCATCTCCTTCTCTCTCTCCATTTCATCAGTCCAGACACTGTAAGACGACAGCATGGATGGAACAGTTGGCAGGGGAACCTTCCCAAAGAGGAAGGTGTGTGACCAGGGTGTGTGATTTAATCTGTATAGAAATGGGACTGATTTGGGTGGTTTTGCTTAGAAATGTTAGGGTGAATTTAGAGAGCATGGTTGTAGTTTATAATCAGAATTATCATACTGTCATTTCATAATCAACAAATAAAACATTCCTGTCTACATGTTTGACTGTCTTGGGTCTATGCCTGAAGAAATGGCACCATCTCCATCATACTCTCCGTAATACACAGTGGATATGATACACTACATTCTTTCCAAGGATGATCCATTCCTGTGAGGCTTTCCCCGTTCCATGGTTCTTCTCAGAAAGATGTGTTCTCTTTCTGTTCTCTTTCTTTATTTTTCACTCTAGACACTTCATGTTGTTAGAAATGATCCAGAGCCAAACAAGTTGAGAAGGCTTTAGTTATTTAGTGCCTGAACTCTAAAACAGGGCCAGAGCCAACAGTGTAACTAATGATGGGAAGTGGTTAATGAGGGGTCAATGAAAGGATATGACTAATGAAGGGAGAAGGATTGCAGAACTGCAAAGTCACTGATTGCACTGCATGGCAGATAAAAATGCTGTTAAGTCCTTGTAACCCCAAGCCTACAGCCGTGTTCTCTCCCTCCCACTCCCCTTTCTGGTAGCACAGCAAGAATTTCCAAATCACCCGTGGCCAGACCTGGCAAAGCTGCAGCTCCCAGTACTGGAGTTCAGGCCGACTGCACATACACCACCTCTGGCACTCAGCCTCTCTCTGCTCCACGGGATGTCAGAGAGTTGTACTGGGATGCCCCCCAACCAAGGATAGCAATTCCATCAATTCTTTAAAAAAAAAAAATGAAGTGTTCTGTGTCTTCTACAGACTATTAACTGCATTACAGGAATGAGGGCTGTAAAATATAAGTAATTAATTATGCCATCATCATCCTCATCATCACTGTTAATATTTTTATTCTTTTTTGAAGAGAACAATGAATTGAAGGAAGTTTGATTTGAAAAGAAGGGTTCAAAACCATTATGCAGAATTTAGATCTAGTTGTGTATGGGATTGTATTTGACAAAGTCCAGAGGCTTGAGTCTGGGGTTTGTGAAACCACATGATTTTCTTTACTTTTGAATGTTCCTTTCATCCACTCAATATGCCAACTGTGGGCATGGAGTGGTCAGGCAGAGATGAAGCACAGCATTAGAAAGCTGTATTGTCATGAAGTATTCACTCCTTAGCAGAGTCAATAGGATCTTACTTTTTATTTGAAGTGGGTGACTTGTAGTTCAAAATCAACATGAAGGTACTTTTTGTGAATGTTCCCACACCTGTTTTACAACTCTCAGTTTAATATTTGTCTTTTCATTTGTAGGAATAAACACAATAACAGCAAAAAGAGTTGCTGGTACATCACTACTGTGATATGCACGACTTGAGAACCAGTGGGAAGCTGTTGGCTCTCCTGATTAAGAGCTGGCAATGATCAGACCATTTACTAGACCTTAAGACAGATCATGGAGTGGTTTATTGTTATGCTGCTACCTGTGGAAGGTACCAAGAGTACCTGAAAGCACTTGCTAATCTATAACACGCTAATTAAATAGCTGTAACAAAGTCTGGAGATCTCTCCTGATTTTCCAAATGCTTGTGTCTCATCAGTCCACTGGGAAGGACAAGGAGGCGGAGCAGGGAGTTGAATGTCTAATTAAACTGGTGGAAGGCATGTACTCAGCTCTGCCGAGACCTCTTGGGAGAGAAAAGCAAGGAAAGAGGTGCTCGGTGCATTTACATGCCTGGGTTTTATCTTTGCTTTGTTTGTAACCTCAAAACCATGGAAGGAGCTCTTGCTGTGTAGATCCGTAAATCTGATAATGTTAGTGTTTTATTTCGTAACAAAAACAGAGGCATGGTAGAAACAAACCTGAGGAGTGACTTCACACTAAGCACAGCGTGTTATTTTAAATGTCAACCTCTTGGGGAAGGTTCCCATGCCAACAATTTTCTTTGGAGGTTATGCTACGAAAATGGGTGAACACACACCCAACTCGTAACTCACTCAACCTTCCACCTTCATAAAACAGAGCAAAAAAGCTTGCAAAAACATGCTAGTAAGTAGAGCACACAGCTGGGAAACAGCAAGAAGGACATTTTATTCAAAATTAAGTCAAAACCCAAAATGTCAGAAGAGTTGCTGCACTTCTATGCAGCACACCACACCTAGGAGATTAAACAGCAGTATTGTCATCTGTACCTATTTATTCAAGGCAGGGATCTGACCTTTCCAGCCTCATTTGTTTCAGCAAACTTTGCTCATGCTACTCATGAGTGCTCATATTCATAAGGCTTGCAAGATTAGAACATCAAATAATTGCTGATAATATGAAGACAGTCTGATAGAAGGAACAATAGTGCTTCTTATTATGTGATTATCTTTTTCTTTAAGGCTCTGAGAAACTTCAATTATTTTGATCATTTTCCAGTCAAAGGTAAATTTTTTAATTGGCCACTGAACTTCTACAGGTATGAAGTTTTCTGTGATCTTTGCAAATCTCAATAAATACATTAAACCAGGTTCTATAGTTCTACCAAATAATATTATTGTAATTCTTTTGTTCAGGGTTTGTCAACATCCACCCAATTGTTTTCTCAGTCGTATGGAAGAAATGCCACCCTGCAGGTTGAGCAACAGATCCAGACTGCTTCAGGGGATGGGTGGCTTCAGTCCTGTCCCTTGACCCCAAAATGACACCAAGGCCTGACCTATCAAATGAGGACAATTAAATCTATTCACTTTTGTAACCATTAGTGCAATACATGGTTGAATAGCAGTATGTAAATTTAAAATCTTAATTAAACTGAGGCAGAACGCCAAGCAATCACAAAGCACACACTACTTGAAACAAGCTCATTAATAGTTCTGCCGCTGGAACCAGTTTCTTAATGGCTCAGTAATGAGCTGACTACAATCTGCAAAACCATGGTTCTTGATAATTTTTTAAAGTATATAATTATATTGTGATAATGTCTTGAACTTGTGTGTGCACAGGTAACAAAAAAGATACTGCCAAAGACTTAACAGCCCAAGAGTTAAAATCTGTTCTTTCTTATTCCCAATTTGTATTGGTATAACGCTGTTACAAAAAGGAAGGAGGGTACTCTGGCTTTTTTTGTTGGTACCTGGCACTGTTGTACTTCAGTAGTATGTTTGATCTGTTAATATCTGATCCCTCAGCCAAAAATATTGTGCAGCCAACTCACTTCTCCAAGTTTCTTCCCTTGCATGCTACAGTCACCCAGGTCTAGCAGACAGACAGTTTCATTTTCTATGAGACAAGATGCATCTGCAGGTGAGGCATCATGCTTGATGAAGCATGGCTCTTCACATGCAGTGAAGACATTATATACGTCTGAGTGGGGTACGCTCTTCTCTCATTCCCGCCTGGTTTTGTCAGTAGCAAATCGGCCACCAGCCTCACTACCAACAAATGTTGGATAATAATCTCTGTCCCTCCCTTGCTTTCTTCCCTCCTTCCTTCCAGCACACTATTAACCTAGGTTATCTACTCAGGGAACACATTTTTAAGCCCCAACGTAGATTTTTCTTTCTAATTTTCAAAAGCACAGTCTTTGCCCGATCTTTTTCCACTACACCACAGGTATGGATCTGTGATGGGGATGTATTCACATCCATGGCATACAAGTTAGGACATGGCATCCCATAAGGTCCACCTCTGTCCTTGGCTTCTCCACTCCATAACCTTTAGGAATGGATCAAATAAAACAGCATATACAGTATCTCACATGCTTTCTTGTTGCCTTCCTTGTTCAGGTCTGCTGTTGAGCAAACAGTTCAGCTGGAGTTTGCTGTCAATCACGTGCCTATAGACTTCACCAGACACAAACCCCACAGCTCTGACTTTTCACAATGGCTACCTATTACAGGAAAATGGAACTGCAAGGCCTAGGAGTTCAGGAGACACTCGTCACATTTTAAATTAAGTTCTTTCAGGGCTCTTTCCTATGTCAACATTGAATTCATCACAGTAAAACTTCAAAACTCTGGCTGTAGTTCCCCACAGCTACCGCAGCAGAAGCAACCACAGTCCTCACAATAGAATACAAAATGTATATATTTTGATCTTAAATTATTTTCTGCATCTATAATCATAGTGCATTCACAGACAAAATCTAAAAACCTATAATCTAAATGAAGGAACCACTCCTCCACAGGGGAAGATGTTGTATTTTTTCCATTTTAAAATTGTTAAGAAGGTAATTGCATGCTATTTCCAGCGAAAGCGTGTTATTTATTTCTCAGAGAGATTAAATAATACTTAAGAAGTCTTTTCTGAATATACCAACAGTAGACCATCTTTGAGCCTATTTATAAAGGAAATGTTCGATGAATGAAAAATTAAATGAGACCAAAAATAGTCACAATGACAACATCTCTGCAACCAAAACATTTTCCTCAGACTCAGTGTTGGTTTAGCAAAGTAACAGGGACGCAGCTCATTTGTTTTCTGTTGTTTGCAGAGGTGTCAGCCTGAAGTTATTTCAGTTATTACAATTGTCAGTGAGACTCCTCTGCCTATAGCTGTGGTTTTACGAGGAAGTTGCCTCTTTCTGTTGGCTCAGCAAAACACTTGACTGACCCAAGTCCTTCTGTGCCATCCTAAGTCAGCATTT
The DNA here is from genome assembly GCA_013397565.1 of Ptilonorhynchus violaceus. Classification (NCBI taxonomy): domain Eukaryota; kingdom Metazoa; phylum Chordata; class Aves; order Passeriformes; family Ptilonorhynchidae; genus Ptilonorhynchus; species Ptilonorhynchus violaceus. The sequence goes on from VZRJ01001045.1 coordinate 488,138, forward strand.
GAAAAGAAGGTGTTCTAATCTCTGCAATGCCTTTCATTTTCTGCTACTAGGAGGCAAAACACTTTTTGAAGCCTCATGCTTTTGTGGGTGATTAGCTCTATTACAAAAAAATACTCAAGCAGCAATTCTTCCTACTGCCACAAGAAGCTTCAGGCCTTGCATACGAAGCAGAGCACCACGTGTATAGAAAACAGTGTGTACAGCTCGGCCTTAGGGCAAGAGATGAATAACAGCTATAAGAAAATATCCTTATCTCAAGGACCAAAAAGATGTCAACAGTTGCAGCCGTTTTTTATTAGCAGCAGGCAGGTAAACACTAAATAGTAAACACCCTCTGCAAACACTGAGTTCAGAGAGTCGTGTCCTTCCAGATGGAAATCAAGATCCCAGAGTAGAACCCCAGTGCGTCTGTGTAGCATTACTTCCAAAGAACATGACTAATTCATGCACTCTCTGTGCCTCCCATATCCTGAAAGAACCCATGGCATGCTCCATACCAGACACCACCCTCGGTTTTTCACTCAGATTCACCCATATTGATGCTTTCACCCATTCAGATCCAAACCAAAGAATATGGCTGTTATTTGTTCAGCAGGTCAGGAATGCCTTGCCCCTGTTATCAGCAAACCCCTCTAAGCCCGTGCAGCATTGCTTTGATGGGTCAGATTGATGCATGAGTGAAGGAGGAAGCAGAGGTGGTATTTTGTCTGTGTAACCTTTTTAAACCTGTGAAGCATTCAATAGGGTATTTAGTGTTCCTGTGCTGCTGAGAGGAGTCCTGTTTCTAAACTCATATTCCAAATACCTGCAACTTTCCTCTCTCCCTTGGCCATCCAGCATTTCCCTGTCTAATAAACTTGAAAGTCACTGTTCATCCCCAGAGAACCTTAGAGATGTACATGCAGAGATCCCAAAGATGGGGGTGAGAGCCAGAAAACCTGTGTTTCCCCAGCTATCCTCTTTGGTGTAGTTACCTAGAAAGCCATGCCCTTAAACCATGATTATCACAAACTTATTTCTCACATGTGCCATGTGAGAAGCTCAGCTCACTCAAATAATAGCTGGGATAAAGGGTGCAATGTAAACACTGCTTAACATAAACCCATATCCTTGGGATTAGTGTCGAGACTGCACAACACGCTGCTGGCACTGGACTGGGTGTAGCTCCTTGTCAAACTGTGCTGCTCTGTGCTGCAGGGAGCTTCTGCAGCATCCCTGTTGTGCCAGCAGCACGGCCAGGGTGCCCCAAGGGTCTCTTCACCGGGACTTCTCGGCCGAGATGCTCCACAGCCCGAGTGTCCCAAGCTAATCGGCACCTTGAAGCATCTCGGTCAGCTACGGCAACGCCGGCACCCCTTCCCTCCTCTGCCCTGCCATTACCCGGCATCTTCCTGCCCCTCGCTGCCCGGCCCCGCAGGACCCACCCGGGTCCCCGAGGGAGGAAGGGGCCACGGGGGTCGGGCCGGGGCCCGGGCAGGCCC
>VZRJ01001045.1:490028-515710 GCA_013397565.1 Ptilonorhynchus violaceus
CGCCGAGATGCCGGCGGTGCCCGCGCCGGCCAGGCGGGGGACACGGGCGGGGGTCACTGCTGGGCCGCCTCCGGAGCTCCGCCGGGCACGCAGGTAGCTGCGAGCGGAGGACGCGGCGGGGACTGGGGGGTGTGGGGCGGCTTCTGGTGCGGGACCGGGAATAGGGTGGGCTGCCCTGCCCTACCGCTACCACCCTCCCTGAGCCGGGCGCCCATGGAGGAGCGGCCCCCGTCCACCTGGTAGGAAGCCGTGCTCGCCTCGGCCTCACTCCTAGATGGTCTTGTTCTCCCTCGTGAACTTCTCCGAGCCAGAAGAAGCTTTGTTTCGGGTTTGCTTCTTTTTAAACTTTGCTGTGTTCAGATGTTTTCTGTAGTAACGTGCTCTTTGTTTCATCCATGTCTCTCGATTCCAGCTTGATGGAGTAGGATCTGAAGAGGTTTTTTGTGAACTGTTTGGGACCAGCTTAGCTTTCCACATTCACCTAGCCCAGGCGTTTATGTAGCGTGGCCCGGAAATAAAGGCAAGTTATTTTAGCCATACGGCTGGTTCTGGTCATTGTGCGAAGCACAGAGGCAGCCTGTGCGGGTGCAATAAAATGCTTCCTTCTGCTCGTTTAATCGGACTGAAAATGAGAACTCTGAATCAGGATGTCACTCCGTAGGGAGGATAAATACCAAGTGCACGTAGCTTGTTTCAGTGTGTCTACTGCATTGCTTCAGCAGCATGTACCTGTAGAACTGGAAGGGTACATACAAGACAGCTTAATTTAACATGTAAATTCTGGTTTGTATGCACATCGGTTTTAAGACTGCTCAGCAAATATTATCCAGCATATTAGATAAAGCTTTCTGTTTAAACTGTGGTTAAATGCCGTTGCATTGAAAAAGTACAAATTGAAAAGTGGTCCTTGTCCAACAAGTGACCGCGACTAAATGTCAGGCAGGGGCCAACAAACAGCTGGTCGATGCTAGGAAAAAGATTCTTTATTTCATTAGCGGAGATGACAGGGAAGTTCAGAAGCTGCTTTATTGCTCTGGCTGTCAGGCACAGTCAGGTTTTGTCTTTGAGTGCCTTCTGGAAAAGGAGGTCTGAGACTGATCTGGAGCTCAGGCATTAGGAAAGTGTTAGAAGAAATGTGGAGGTTTTCATGGTCTTTCTGAAGCTGTGCCACGCACCTTACTGGAATTTACCATTTACTTTTTAGAAAGCAGTTTTGGAGAACTAGAAAAGGGAAATTCTGGTTCCTACCACCTTTGATTTTATATCTTGTGAATCCTTGCATCAGAGAAAACTTGATTGCCAACATCAGGTGTTCCCCTAGTGCCTCTTCTGGACCTTGGTCTATGTTAATTGAGAGTGTTGGAGAAATGGTGGATTCTCCATCCATGGTAGATATGATGTTGTAATGTCCTGGGCATAGTTAAGGAGTTTTTTTTTGCAGGAGATATTACACCTCCCTTTTGCTTCTAATCGTGTTGTGTGTTTGCTTTTTAATACAGATCCGTTGCATTACTTTCCCACCTCTGTTCAGTACCCTGCATACTGTGAGCCTGTTATGTATATTTCTTATGGCAACTTCTTTTGGGGAAGTTGTAGCCCATCTTGCTGTAGGCTTAGAAGTAAGCCGTGATTCACACTTGGAAACTTCTGGTCGACTTTTTGGAGTCTTTTCCTGAAAACTGCAGTCTTTTTTTCATCTGAAATGGGCATGCTCGCTTCCAAGCCAGTCTTGCTTTGTGTATAAATCCGAATTTTGAAACTTGGCTTTTAAACAGAAGGCTTGTTGAAATGCTAGCTATGCTCTTGGGTTTTAGCTACATGCTTTCTACATGCCTGGATTTGTTTTTTTACTTTAGGGCTGTTAGTTAGCATTGACTCTTCTTGCAGAGGCTCAGTCAGCTCTCTCCCTTGCATTAACAAACTGAAAAACACATTTCCATGTCAGCTGTGCTGTGAGGATTGTGTCTGAGAGAACTAAGAGCACTGAGCACAATTACCTGTAACATGTTACAAGCCCTAATCCAAGATGTAGAGCAGCAAAGCCCATAGTGAGGAGTCACTCATGCAGTGTGAAGCAGAATGCTGAAGAGCAGGGTTGTATTGCCTCTTTTGGCTTCATGCTTATTTCCTTGTTTAATTTGAAGAGTAGAGCCCTGTTGCTCTTTCAAAAATTTATTGCTTAAACTCTCCTCCCTAAAAATATTTTTTTTCTATGTATGTGAATACATCAAGTTCATTCACAAGTCTGCTGCAGCTGCTTGAAGAGGGGAAGGAGAGCTGTATATGTGGCAAGGGTTGTTTGTTTTCCATCAGCTCTGTAGCCAGACTTTCTAACTGTATAGCTGGTAGCCAGAAGGAGCTGACTTCTTTTGTGGTGGAACAAGACAAGGCAATGGGTTTGTTTGCAGCTCTGTCAGGTGAATAGTTCCAGCTCTGTCTGCTGCTGCTGCAGCCGTCTGGAGCAGCATGAAGCTTCCAGCTGAAATTGGCCCCAGCCTTGGGTCGTTTCGTTGCTGCCCACAAATATCTGAGTAATGGCATTGAAACAAGCCAGGATTCACTGGCTGCTGCTTGGGCCAGGTTTGCTGTGCTGAGACAGTAGGGCTTTTTGTCTGTGAAGTCAGAAAGATACCAGAGTATCCACTGAAACTTGGGAAGTTACACACGTGTCTGTAATGGTTAGAGCCCACTTTTAATGGAAGGCTGAAACTTTACATGAATTACTGTCCAAAAACTGCAGGCTCATTAAGGAGCATTTGTGTCTTAACATGGATTACCATGCTTCATAGCAATCCTCATGGCAGCACATGGAGCAAGTAAAATTGTCTCCATTGCCCAGAAGGAATTGGTGTTTTGGTGAGGTAAATCTCAAAATTTTGGCATCTTAAGGCCATACCAAGTGTGCTTTTCCCATACTGTGGGGATTTGTATTTCTGATGCCCACCATACATCCATAGTAGGTATGTGACAGTAGCACTGTTCCATAAGACATCATTAACCTTCTGCCTTTCTCATAGGCGTATGCAGAATACTTCTGTGGAAACAACTAACTAGAAATCTTCACAAAGGAATATATTTGGTGAGTACGTTTTATTTTACTCAGCTTTGATGTGAATGTATGTGTGGTTGTGCAATTACCTCTAGAATTTCCTGTTGCTTTCACTCAGGGTCTTTACAACACTGTTAATGTTATAAATAGCTCTTGAATTAAAAATCCTCTTCTAAACAATTTCTTTTTTTTTTTTACAACAGTGTAAAACATTTAAGCTTTGTATGTATTTCATACTCTGATGATATGAAAGTGTTTTCCTTCAAATCAAGCTATTTCCAATTTTATTTTTTTAAATTTTTTTGGGTGTGAAGTTTGTAATTTATTTTAATGTATTACTAAGAAAGATGAGAAGTTATCCCTTATCTCTTGATTGACTAGACACTTCCGGTAAGATAAGTATGCACAGGAAAAAAACCCAAAAAAGTAGTTTACATTTAGCCCTGTTTGAAATCTCTTTTAGGATCTGGATTTGCTTCCACTTCTTAATGTGAAAAAACGTAGATGAAGAAGGAAGCTGGAGTGTGTCAGTGATTAGATAGATTTCTGCTTCGTGAATGTCCATATGAGTTCTGCTGGGCCTCGTGTGGAGATCCTGCCTCATTCCATGTGATCATTTAATGCAGATGTTAAATGAAGCTGGAGGCTTTTCTCCAGTGAAATAAGTCTCTCTGAATTTGTCATCACAGGATGAAAATGCCAAAGAAAGATCTCTTTGTTTGCTTTCTTCTTCCCTTTTTTTATGGCCAGTCTTAGCATACTTCAAAGAAAATTCTGAAAAATGTATCAGAAAAGTTCCAAAGTTCAGGTTTCTGATAAATCTTTGCCTTGTTGCATATGCTTGCAGTCGTGGTAATCATTTTGACTAATGATTCAGTGCATAGGAGGGACTTTGAATCTGCAGCTTCCAAGTTTCCAAAGTTCCTTAACCTATAGCATGCCTGAATGACCTAACTCTGCACAAAAGTCTGACACTTGCACCTTCAGGTCAGTGCCTTAGGTTTTAGCTGAGTTGTAGTCTCTGTTGGGTCTCATGAATTTTGTTTTCTTCTTTGTGGGGATGCATCTTCAGTGGGAAGCATGGATGGGATCCTCCCTTAGGATACACTGCTATCTGGTGACCAGGGAACTCTGATGCAAAGTGGGACATACAAGCCTAGATCTTAGCACTCAATGCCTCCTTTGTCTACTTTCAGCTTCACCATATTAAGTAAAATGTAGTGAGTGGTTTCTGTTTTTCTATCTCCAGTTTTTGAAGAAAAAGGTTATATTCCTGCCCTCTTGGTCTGAAGACTGGATGAAGTAATTTGCCACCAAGCAGTTATTTGAGGCCTTTGACCTCCAGTCAATAGAAATAGTCATCTTAAATCTCTGGATGGGAGCCAGGTTTAAAACATGCTTCTGTGCATATCCTGTTCACCAGATATGCTGCACCCTGTTTAGCACACAGGATTTTTGGATCACTTTACGGAGTCTTTAGAGTCATCTGACGTGTTAAATTGGATACAAGGATGCATAACACAGACTGTAATGTAGATATCTGAAAATGTTTGGTAGAAGTCCTTTGTTGGATCTTGGTCTTGATTCTGTGGTTCCCCGGAGAGCTTCTACAGAAAAACAAAAGGACTTGAATTGTGCTTTGTGAGGTCTTGTGTGCCAAGTTGTTTTTTCGGTCAGGCTGTGAGCCTTTTCTGACAGTATTGTGATTGATTCTGTTTTCACTTGCACCGATGTCATAGAATAGTGAATAAAACGTAGTACAGGCTGATTGGGCACAACTCTTCCAGCATCATAGAATCATCAAGGTTGGAAGAGACTTTCAAGATCATCCAGTCCAACCATCCGCCTGACATCCCTGGAGTGATTCCAGGCACCTGTAGAACCACCCCTCATACAGTAGTTTTCAGCTTTCTGATCTGCAAACCCCTGAAGGCTCCCTTCTGTGAAGAACGAATTCAGTCCTACCAACAGTGACTTACTTCCCTTAGCTGCTCTTCTCAGGCCTGTGTAGTTCTCTGTTGACTTCTGGGGTCTGACAGCAGCAGGTTGCCAGTGGCTGGGCTGCAGAAGATGGACCACTGTGGTCTGTGTAGTTGTGAGTGAGAGAAGTATTTCTATTGCAGTGGTGTTCAACCATTGCATGTGAGTGATATGCATTGTGTAATATTCCTCTCTAACTTTTAAAAAGAAGCTTGGGGTCAAGAATTATGTAAGCTTGAAGTTCTAGGGAAGGTGATGGGAGGGAATGCCTAATCTTAACCACCTTTTGTATATAGATTTTATATGTGCTGCTTTTTTTTTTTTTTCTCTAATCTACTTCTTAACTAGACTAGAAACTCTGCTGTGAAATTCCCCTGACAATACGCTGCGTTGCTCGTTTAGCTTTGCAGGAACTGAAACCAAATCTGACAGTTTAAACTACGTTGTGGAGAGTTATGAAAGCATCTCTTACCTGTGTTGTCTGGCAGTCTTACTCTAACTCTTTCCATTGGACAAAACTTAATTAAATACTTGTGTGATGTCCTGTACAACAGATTCTTGGGGTTTCATCTGGGATCTATCTGCTGTCAGTGTTGCTCTGTCCAATACCTTCTTCATAGCAGAAAATACTCAACCTTGTGTGAAGTCTTGTGACACTTTCTAGTGTTCTATCTATGTCCAAAACTGGTAATTTACTTGAATTCCCCTCTAAACTTGTTGATAATCCCTGACAGTGTTTTCTCTGTCCTCTTTAACATTAGATAACTTTTATGAATCTCTTACATGGAATTGTTGACAGAAAAATTTTGGAGGTTCAAACAAGCAGTTTCATCTGGTGTTCTTTTAGGAGTTACATGCTGGCTAGATGCAAATATATTAGTGGAGGTAGTTCTTTATAAAAAATAATTCATCTCTGGCTTTATTCATTTGTCTCCTTCAAGTCTGCTATAAAACTGTTCTGATCACTTTTTCATTTCTTTGTTTGAATATAGACTTGCTAGGTTTTGACTTTTATTTTAGTCTTTTTAGGACTTTTCCCTAAGGCAGTGGTTAAACTCCTTCCACATTCCTGATAGAGTAATTATCTTCATGACCAAAATGGCCACATGTTAATTGGGAACATAATTGCTTCATCTTGGTACAGGTATTTTGATTGAATAACGTCAGTCCTGTCATTTTCTTACAGCATCTGTCTTCTGTTTCTTACAGTGCTTTTTTTTTCCAAGCTGGAAAAAAGCAACAAACCTACATGTAACTTCACATAGTGAGGATGATATCCTTGTGTGCTTGCATTAGATGAATGCAAAGAAATCACACAGTGCCTAAACCAGGTCCTTTCTCAGAACCTGATTGCCCTCAGTTGCTCTCTCTGATTGGTCATGTTCTTTTTTTCTTTTTTTTTTTTTGATTTAGCTGTGATTAAATAAAATAAAAAGCAGTTCTATAATTGATACTTTTTCAGACTGTCTTTTAGCCCTCATGTGTTTTAGTCTTCCAACTTGATGTGTTGCTATTCTACAACTTCGTCAAAAGTGGAAGCAGAGGGGCAGGCACTGATCTCTTCTCCGTGGTGACCAGTGACAGAACCTGAGGGAACGGCCTGAAGTTATGTCAGGGGAAGTTTACGATAGATATTAGGAAAATGCTCACCCAGAGGGTGGTTGGACACTGGAACAGGCTCCCCAGGGCAGTGGTCACAGCACCAAGCCTGACAGAGCTCAAGAAGCATTTGGACAGTGCTCTCAGGTTCACGGTGTAATTCTTGGTACTCTCATGTACAGGGCCAGGAGTTGGACTTTGATGATCCTCGTGGGTCCCTTTCAGCTTGGGATATTGTATGATACTTTCCTATTTCTTAGCTTATACATTTGCATTTCTGGCTTTCAAGTGGTACTTGTTCAGCATTTCCATCAAATTGGCCATCCTGGTAGTAGGTATTTTTGCTTGCTTTTCTGTTCAGCTTCTTATGTAAAGGTACCCGTGTTTTCAGAGTCCTGAACTGATACCCTTAGTGCTGATTGTGAGGACTCTTTAATATTCCATTTAGGCTTGCTTCTCATCCAGAGATCTATGATTTAGCATGTGGGTGCCAGTTTTTACTGTGATGTTTTGCCTTCATAATTATACTGTGAGGGTTTTAGCTCTTGTTTTCCAGATGAGTCTTCCCACCTGCTTCTGCCTCCTCATTCCTTCTTCAGATTTCAGCCACTGCTTTCTCACCCAGAGGAGGTACAGAGAGATCTGGGCACAGCAAGAGAGGCAGGAGTTAGTTTTGTGCTGCTTGTTGACTCCTGGAAGAAATTAAATTATTTCAAGACTTGTGCAGGGGGAAGGGAACTAAGAGGTCACTGGCAGAAAGATAGAAGGATGCTGACTGGTGTAATGCAACTTGTTTTTCCTTTTTCTGACCTTGGTGCCTGCTGAGGAGGGAAAGCAAGATTAGCAAGAGGATTCAGGGGAGGAGGCAGGACTTAATATAAAGGCAGGCTTTGGTGGGGAGGAAAGCAGGAAGGAAACCTGCACTGGTTCTTTCTTCCCCTCCAGAAGGAAAATTCTGTAACTGGAGCTGCTGATGAGAGCTTTCTCCTGTGCTTCCTCTCACTGTCAGGGACTGCTGCTCTAGAACTGCTCTAGGAAACAGCTTCTGGTGTAAAATCTTTTCTGAAATGTTTTCATTGGAAAGCTTGTGTAGAGTTAAAACAGTCTAGTTCTGCTGCTATCACCACACCGTTTATGCAGTACTGTGACAAGATAAATCGTGTTTCTGTTGCTGTTCTTCCATCTTGTTTTCCTGGCATTTGTTCAAATTGTGCTGCAAGGACTTGTTTTTTTTTTAAAACAGTTTTCCAGGTACCAGCAGATCTTACAGGCATGCTGCTGTTGTTTCTCTAGTTCCCACCACCTCTATGATCACTAGGCTTGTCTTTTCTCAGTACTTAAACATAGCCTGTTGTATGGTAGTAGCTGTTTTGTTTTCACACTGGTGGTCTTCCTGACAATTGTTTTTCAGGTTTGAGATGCATTTGGTGTGGGTGGCAGCTCTTACCAAGCCTGCTGATGTGGTGGAGGGCTCCTTTTTCAATTCTTAAGTCTGGTTAAAGAATGCAAAAGCACAGCCTGATAATAAAAATAGGAACAGTTTGACAGGAGCTGCTAGCTTATCTAATAATGAAAGGGTTCTCTTTGTGGAACTTAAAACTACTTGAATTTTGGATTCATGGATTACATTTATGCTTTGCCAAAAAATACGTATAGCATATGTGACTTTGTTTTTTTAGGCAATAATGAATCAAACTGACAAAAATCAACAGGAAGTCCCATCATACCTTCATGATGAACCACCAGAAGGTATGTATTATTTTTCATGATATGAAGTAAATTAATCAGAAGTTTAGTTCTCTCTTTAAAAAAACGGCTCTGCAAGCTGAACACTTTCATTTAAGTAATAGTAAACAAACCAGCCCTGGGATGGGATGGGCCTGGGTTGTTGTTCAGTTCTGCGTTATCCTGATCACAAAAAGGCCACTGAATATAACTCATTAAACAACTGTACCTACAAATTATAGAGAAGGTGGGCAGATACTGAAGGACTTAATTTGCAGATTAGCTTCCAGAGATATGAATTGGTCTAATGGGTATTTATTTCTGCTGTTCATTATGTGAGATGGAAAGAGCCCAGCTTCATTTTTGGGCATGTTGTTGTGTTCATAGTGCATATGACTTTTAAACAAGATATGTTTAAAAAATATAGAGAACTTCATTACCACTTCTGGAGACTGTTTTTCATCATCCAATTAACCATGGCTCTAACCGTTTGCAATCTCATGGTTTCATAAAAACAAACACGCACTTGACCTCATTAATGCAGTGACATCGTGGTCTCCTGAACCAACAGAATCTTATATTGGTTATTAGATCTGCAGAGGAAATGCAGTTGCAAATGAGCAGAGTTCCTTCCAGGCTGTGGACTGGCAGGATTCTGAAGAGTCCTGTTTGCATAATGTGACTGGAAGCACACTACATCAAAAGCCATTCTTGGCACATAGGTTGTCTGCTGCTCTTGCTTTAAAACCAAATGTGTTGGTTGTGGAGGTTGGTGAGTCATGATTCTTCTCGGTTCATTGCTCTTCAATTTATAATGGCCCTTTAAAGCTCTGTTTGTTTGTTGGGTTGGGTTTTTTTTCACCTCAGCTTTTATATGTTGTATAACCAAGCAATTTACTTCGTTTTAACATCAGTATTATCCACTAACTGTAGCAGAAAGGGTTGAAGTGGAATAGCTCACTATTCTTAACAAGTATTAGACAGGAAACATAAGTACAAGAAGATGAAAGGGAGAAATAGATTTTCATGGCACAGTGATTCTTCAGCTCTATTATACTGGAACTTGTTACAGTAACATGGTGTGAGGACAAAAAATCTTGCTTTGTAACCTCTTTTGGTGTTGTCAAGATCCCAGAAGCATTTCTGATAACAAATGCCAGATTGGAAACTATACCTTAATACATTACCTTCAAGTCTAATTTTTTAGGCTGGGTTTTGTTTGCTTACTTGTTTGGGCTTTTTTGCCTTAAAGATTTGTGTTTTATACATGTTAAACTTCATGTATAGAAAGTGAACAGTGGTCTGAAAACTACAACCAATTCTTTATTAAGGCAGTGAAAGAAGTGGGTATTTTTCATCTTCCTAGAATATTCACTAGGTTTTCCAGATTCAGAGCATGAAAGCAGAATTTGATCATCACTGGTTATTCCAAAGTTTTACTTAAAATTTGTGAGCAGCTAAGACTTATTTTCTTCTGCACATTGTCTTCTTTCAGTATGACAATAGTCAGTTTGAATATGAAGTCTAAATAGATGGAGAAAGTTGGCATAGTTAGAAGGAGAAGAATGAAGCACAGCTTATCTTAATGTAAACTCCATCCTTGAAGAGGCTTTTTCCTTTTGATTCTGGTTCACATGCACTCTTCAAGCCTTATGAATTTAGTTAAAATGTTGGAATACCCTTGAAGAACAACCCCTTTTTGAATGTTGTACAAGGCCTTCATATGTGATACACTTACACCATCATAGAAAGATGGCCAAATGTGGATGGAAGGATACCAGTTCAATGCTGGCAAGATCATCTGTCTGAACAGGCTGCCAAAATACTCTTTAGAGGAAAGGCTCAATTCCAAAACCAATTTGCAGTTTTTCGTAAAGATAAAAATAGTTGTAGTTTGTTCAAATCACACTTAACAAGCTTGGTGCCCAAAGGCTTTAAAGAATGTGTGGAAGAAGCTTTTGTACTCCTGCTTTTTATGAGTAGTTCTATTCTAATGCTGTATTTTCTGCTTTGCAAGCGGTGCCAACCTTTGCAACCTAAGCTCATTCAAACTCTCGTTCATTGTTGGATTCCTTTCAGCAGGAAGCTGGCTGCAAGATAGCCTGGTAGAGCCAACTCCTGGACAGGGAACTTGTGTCATTTTCTCAGTGCTCTGTAAATCATAGAATATTCTGAGTTGGAAGGCACCCACAAAGATCATTGAGCACAACTCTTAGGTGGAGGGCCCGTACGGGGATCAGCCCATGACCTTGGTGTTACTAGCACCATGTCTAAGTGACTGAGCCAATCTCCGTGGATTTAGGCATGATCTGGTACTCTTAAGAAACATACTGTTTAGAAAAAAGGAGACCAGGGATGTGTATCCTAAAACAGATACCAACTGGCAGTAAGGCTTTGCAGCTCTGGGCATTTACTAAACCTCATGGACAATGCAAACAGGATGGAAATGGGAATGTGTCAACCATTACCAGAAGTTACGTATGCACTGTCACAGGCTGTATTTACACTTGTGAAATAGAGTAGATGTTGTCAAAGGACTGGCTACCTGAAATAATGTAAAGAAAAACACATAAAGATTACTTTTGTTTGTTTCTCTTGTTGTTTTTAAAGTTAGTTATGGTGGATCATTTCTTGCTAACATCAGTTATGATTCACTGAAATCAACTCTTAAAATTCAGTGCCATGAAACTTTACTCGTATTTCACCCTGATGATAGTGAACCAGTTAAGTGGAAGTGAAACAGTTTCTGACCAAATTTGTTACAAGCTCTGTAAGTCTGGTCACAAGAATTCTCTTGTGAATAATCCCTAAACATTGGATTTTATAGCAGGCTCTCCATGCTCCTTTCTGAGGTGATGCTTTAAAGGCTTTCTGCATGTAAACAGAAATTCTCATCTCTGTGTGCCTGTGTTGGCAATGCATTTTTGCTGGAGATGTCCATGTTGAAAGCTGCTGGCCTAGAATGAACCACCCAAGGGTGTTAACATGGCTTTAAGTAAAAGGCTGTCATTGATGTTTTCAGTTTCCATTACCCTTTCTATTATCTATATCAAGCACTTTCAGTAGTCTTTGCTCCTTTGAGATGCACTATTCCTCTGTCTCCTTTTTTCCTTTTTGTCAAACTTGTAGGAAATTCTTTCATTTAGGTGGCATCTTTTGTTTGAATTATTCCAGGCATGCACATAGGAGCTCCAAATATGAAAGTTTTTTAATGAATTCTGAGTCCTTGGTCAGTCCTGGCATTATCACAAACTCATTGGCAGCACATGGAAAGTTGTTCACCCTACTTTTCATCTTATGCTAGATGAGTGCTGGGATGTGACTCTTGGAAACTGCCCTCTGGATTCAGGTTGTCAGTAGTGAAGGCGCTGAGGACAGACCTGTCCTGCTGGTTCTCCTAAGGCAGTGGAAAGTCAGTGTGTTGACAGGGCTGGACAGAGGTCTCTGGTGGATCTAGATCTGATTTTTCTTTTCTGTTGCCTCCTAGACTCATTGTCCTCCTCCAGCCATGTTATTTCTGCTCTTGACTCCCTCACCTCTTTATTTCGTGTTTGTTTCTTCCCTAGCTCTGCCCACTGTGGTTCCACTTGCTCTTTTCTTGGTTTCTCCTGTTGTTTGTTATTTGGAACTAGGTATTACACGAGCATTCAAGAAAAGCAGCCTGCAAGGTAAGTATATGTGCAATGGCTGTTAGGCTAGAAAAGGAAATATTTATGAGGAACACTTATTTTGAAAATGCCTAAATCATAGCGCTGAGATTGATTTGCTTGTTGCTTCTTCCCTTAGGTTCACTCAAAGACCACCCACAGCAGCAGGCTGGCATGCTTTCTCGTGTGACTGGTGGCCTCTTCAGTGTCACAAAGGGAGCTGTTGGTGCCACGATTGGGGGTGTTGCTTGGATTGGAGGGAAGAGCTTGGAAATTACCAAAACAGCGGTCACATCTGTGCCTTCCGTGGGAGTTGGTCTAGTCAAAGGAAGTGTTTCGGCTGTAGCTGGAGGCGTTACAGCTGTAGGATCTGCTGTTGCAAGTAAAGTGCCTTTGACAGGAAAGAAAAAGGACAAGTCTGACTAAACCCAAAACTGAGACATACTCAATTCTCCAGAATATTGCATCAGTGGCATTAAAATCTGCTGAGATTGGGACCATGAGAAGCCATGTGTCTTAGACACTCTATCTTCTAACGAGTTGTGTGAATAACTCGATCTCATCTGAAAAGGACAGAAGAAGCTTGGCTAGCACAGAGTATGAGGATTTATTAGAACCTAGACTGAAGCTTTGTATCTGGTGAAATGTTACACTTGATAACTATAGAAGTGAGTAAGTGTATCTGAAGGAATAATACATGTTTGAATATTCATTTACTGTAAGTCTTCTGCAGTTTTGGACTAAAATGTGAATGTAGAAACCTGGTAGTCTCTGCAATGCCATCGATACAAGGAGATGCTAATTACTGTTCTCAGTGGTTTCCATATCCTCCTGCCAAGGATCCTTCAGCTGTGTAAAAGCATTGTTGGACATACCCAGTCTTGGTTATGAACCTGTATTTACAGGCAGCCTGTAAACTATCCCTGACTGCATTCTGCCAGTGAAGACTGGGGCAAATAGAACTGGAGGTGTGTAGAAATTGGAAAGGAGAGTGGGAGATAGAAGTGAAAAAGTTTGACAACATGGTAGAAGGGAACATAAGGAGTAAACTAACTTAATGCCTTATTAGAAAAAAATATCTCTTTACTAGGGGAAGCTGTGTAAATAACTGTCCTGTTGTTTCAGTGCAGTTCACAGAATGAGCTTTAGACTCTTTACAAATCCTGATATCTGAAACGTTGTCAATTTTTACTGAAAACATGATTGCTCCATCTCAGGTGTATTTCATAATATGCATCTATCTCCTGCAAGTGAAAACTTGCTTCTAATAAACTTCTTAGAGACACTAGAAAAAAATGATGGCCTAGTGGAAACTGGGCTGATGCTTGTGGTCATCTAGCACAACTGTCTAACTTGCTAGAAATTCTTTTGTGTAGCTGGAAACCACTGAAGAACTAGCAAAGCTGTTGTCTCAACTCCAGGATGCGCTACGTTAGCTTTTTGCTGTTTAAGCAAATGCAAGGAATTTTTCACTACATCTTTCTCTCATACTTTGCATTTTGATTTTTGAGTAAAATGCAATACTTTTATTTAAAACAAACCAAAAAAAGTAGATGAGGCCTTAAAACAAAAAAAAAAAAAAAGAAACATCATTCAAGTAATTTGTATACTGACAGGTTCCAAATGTTGACACACCTCACATGGGAACATCTGTAGGTCCTCTGCAGCGTGAGGCAAAATGCACTTGTAATGGCACAGCTTGAGGTTGCCTTAAAATAGAAGCTGTTTGTGATCTTTTGTGTACTGACTTTGCAAATAAGTAACCTGTTTGGAAGCCCACAGAAGGCATCTGTTAATGTTGTGTATGCAGTATTTTCTAAAAACTTGTGTTCCTATGGAGAACTTGTACACTTACTTTTCCATGGCTGTGGTTGTACTAGAAGGATATATGGGGGCACTTCTGAAAAAAGAAAAAAAATCATAACATATCACTTGTCTAAAACTTAGTCCTCTATTCACAGGTGTTGAAAAGTACACCATGTCGGAATTATGGTACTGTAGTCACCCAATCTCTCTGAGCCATTGGTACTTCAACTGCACTCTGTAACAACTTTATTTTATATCAGTAATTGTATATGTTGGAAGTATGATACTCGTAAGCATGGGAACTTGGGGTGGTGGGGAGAGGGAAAACCCAAGAAATGCTGTCTGCTCCTTCTGTTAGATGCACCAGCTGCTTAGTTCCAATCTGCTCCAAGGGTGTAGTGAGGTAAGTTTATGCAACAAATGGAAGACTTTAACTGTTTTTTGATAGTCAAAAGCTAATTGCATAGAAGGTAGTATGGTTTGAGGTACCAGTTAGCTCTAGAAATGAGCTAGCCTGGAGATCAGAGGCAATTTAGCTGCAGCATATAACTTAGAACAGTCTGCTCCCCTGCGATTTCCAATGTAGCCGTATCCCCAGAGTGCTGCCACTGAACTCTTAAGAGTCACCTGTCTGGAGCACAGTGATAATTTGTGACACTCAACCAAACCCTTCCTAAGAGTTTCCTGAAAACAGAAATGTTGAACTGGTCATACCCATTTTTTAATTATATTCTTTAATTTTTAAACTATGAAACTCTGCAGCAAAACAAGTGTGGTCTGAGATATGCAATGTTAGATTAGAAGAGCTGCCAACACTTCATTATGTTTTGTTCTTAACGTATCCTGTAGCTATTACTTTGAGTCTTGTAACTGAAACACTTTTACATGGCATATGGTTTTAGTTTTCAAAGAGCTTTGTCCTATATCCTGTGTATTTTCCATTCACTTACGAAACTTGCTTCATCTTAAAAACTTGTTCCAATTCTGTCCTGGCACCTGTGAAACATTAAATTGTTGCTGTTTCAGACATTTGAAAGCTTCCTTAGTTTTGTGGAGAAAGGCATACTTAGGTATAAATCTTCTCACAGTACCATGCCCCAGAGTGTCTTTTATGTGTATCTACTGAGCACCAACCAGCTTTTAACAAAAACTGTAACTTGAGTATGTAAGCTGTGCACAGACACAGCACAAAATCCTCTGCACTGATTTTCTTTTCCCCTGGTCAGTGGCACTTGGGAATACCCACTTTTAAGATCATAGTGAGCTAAATGGAATGTGGAACTGAAATTTTCAGGGGGAGTGGGGTTGTTCTTTTGTCTTTGGTATGTTTTTGTGGTGGTTTTGTTTCCCTTTGCTTTTCCCAGTCCCCATTTGAAACGGGGAAATGTTTATGAAGGCAACTTGTATGCCTGACTGCTCACTACGTAATGAAAGGCTTACACACAGACTGGTTCGTAGTCACTGTGAGTAGCAAGAGACAAGGAAGTCGATTTCAGCAATACAATGTTTGGTGATTGGGAGCTTTCCTGAGGTTTTACTGTAAATGAATACTGTGAAGAAGAGAAAAACAGGTCCCAGGCATGGAGTTATGAATGAAGGATTGACTGAATTTTCATCTGGTAGTAGAGAAAAAGAGCATTTCTGCTCATGCTTTTGTTTTGAAAGGAGAAATTGAAACATTCAGAATGCAAAATGAGTTTGTGATAACTCAGGCTGTAACTCAGTTAAGGAAATACGTTCTTTTCCTGTTCTGTTGCCACTGGAGATACTGTAAGTGATGGGAATAAGCTGTTTCAAGAATTTTGTAAAAACAGATACCTGTAGAAATGCTGAAACTATATATTCAGGGAAAACACTGTTCTATGTCTTGGTTTCCTTTTCCTCCTAAGCCACCAATCAGGTCTCTGGCTCAGTTACAGACTGTGTTATGAACAGCTCTGGAGAGCTGAAATGCCCCCTTGTATCTGAGGGGAAGGAGGCTTTTGAATTCAAATAGTATTGTAGTCTGCATAATAGCTGAACATGGAAGGACACTCGGAAAGTGACAAAGGCAAGTTCCTGTGAATTTTTAATATAGCTGTCTTCCCAGTTTTCTCTTAAAAAATGATAGTGTGTTTTGAAAGAGTCAGCGTAGACACAGCCTAGTACCACAGCTTGACTTTTTTCATGCTGGTGATGTGTCCCCTCACACGTGCTCCTTGAAAGAGTGGCATTCACCCCCACCAGCTCCTGTCACATCCACACTCGCCTGCAGAGTGCTGAGTATAACACCTTCAGCTGTTGAGATCTTGGCACTGCTCCTACCAGGTGTTTCCAGCCCTTTCCAATCTCATAGCAGATAATGTGGTAGACTATATAAAACATCATCTTGCAGCCCACCCTCTATACCAGTAATTCAATACCAGCCTTCTTCAGCAATTTAAAACTGCATTTTAAGAAATGGAAGCCTGGACTTGCTGCCACAATGTGTGTTAAAAATGACCTTGAAGAATGCCTGGAGTTGTGTAGCTGGTTTTTATTCTGCTGTCAAGAGGGAATGTGCATGGAATAGCTGCTTATGAAAGTCTGAGAAGTAAAATCACTGATGATCCTAATTCTATTGAGACAATCGTCAGTGCTGCTACTATTTTATCTTATCATTCACAGCCCATAAGTGAGAAGAAATCAAATCCCCTGAGAACTTAAATGCTGTCTGATAGTTACTATTTTGAAAGCTGGCACTTGTTGCTGATTATCATATGGTGTTATCTGAGAAGCAGTGCCACCCGTATATTTAGAAACTGTGGCAGCTGTTTGTAAATCTGGTAGTCATTTTTAATCACCAGTGGTTTACAGACTAGAGTTTTGTTACACCTAATATAAAAAGATGACTTTTTCTTTTCTCCTACCATTGTCTGAGACATGAGTCTCTCCCTAATCTTTCCTGTCCCCCAAACCTTGGTAGAAAAGAAGAAATTAAGAACTAGACAGTAGCAATAAATGCATTTCCTCCTGTCCCAAACTCAGAAATGTAAAGGAGTTTGTAGTTTCTTTTGTTTGTATTGTAGTTTGTATTGTAGTTTCTTTGCATTATGGTTTGTACACTAACGTACTAGGGCCTCACTGTAGCAGTCACTGAATAAAAAACAATTATGTACTGCCTCTGTTCTCAGGACAGGACTTTCCTATCCAAGAAATCAAGTCTGTTGCACGTCAGGATCCAGGAGCTAGAGCTACTTCAGCAATGAGGAATAGAACTCCAAGTGAGTTTCCTGAAGACAGTGAACCAGTGGATTGATGACCACTGCTGGAAAAAAAATCCTCCTTTTGTCTTCCTCAGATAAAAGTTGTGCTAATCACTACCATAGGCTGGACTGTGCGGTGACAGAGCTGGAAATCCAAAGCAGTTAATGCCCTGTCAGGTAAGAAACTAACGTCTGAGGTACCCTTAGAAAAAGGCAGCCTTTATCATAACCATAGCTTCTATGATATTATTTGAAAGCATTAGAAAACTACAATTGTATAATGAAGTTGTGCCTAAGAACCCCTGCAGGACAAAGTACAGTGTAAGACTATGATCTGATTAAGATTACTTTTGTTCCATCTCTTCTCAAACAACCAACTTCCCTTTTCATTTTCTTTTGCACAACTTCAAGTACAGCATTCAAATTAATCTTCAATGTGTAGAGGAGCAACAGGATTAAAAACTGGTCTCTCCTTCTTTGATTGTATCTTACCATAAGTGACTTCAAAATCTTTCTTAGTACCATTCAAGCTTTCTAGATTTCCACTCTTTATATCATATCCCAGTGCAGAGAGCTTTTTAATTCGGTACTGAACAATTTGTGTTGTCAACTCCAGCACCATTGGTGTCTCTCTAATCTGCGCTACAGAAATTCCTTCTTTCAGAAGTCCTTCAAGTCTTTCTTCCAAAACTGGCACAGAATAGTAGAGAAGGGCTGGGCATTTCAGCACTAATTGTTTTAGTTCTTGATCACTGCACTTAAAGACATTTTTGGAAAAAAGCATGCTCTTCTGCATAGTAGTAGAATTAAGCTGAAAAATGAAGCCTTTAAGTTTGGACAGCAGCTGTAGAACTTCCTGGTCAGTGAAATCATTCTTCTGGAGAAATTCCAAGTTCTCCTGGATTGCAGTGGAGGTATTTAATAAAATAAATGGATTTTGGCTCAATAGCTTCAGTATCCAGATCTTCATATTTGCTTCAGAACCCCCTAAATTTAAATAATTTCTTTGTAATGTCTCAATTACATTTTTGTTTTTCTCAACAGGATTACAGAAAATATTGGGTGCACTTGTCAAGAACCTGGTGATTATATTATTCTTAAGTCCCAGCTCTTGAAAAAACAGTATGTTTGCCTTCTGGTTCTGGTGATACTCAGTAGTAAAAAAAGACTCTGGAAATTGCTCTATTAATTTAATCAACTGTTTTTCATTCTGGCATACTAATTGCCATAGAGCTCTTTGAGAGTTTACCTCTGCTGGGGTATGGAGAATTGCCTCTGGGCAGCGTTCTATAATGCTGGCTACAGTGGTCTCATCTGCTCCCATTTCTTTTAAGATACCAGCAATTTCTTTCACATAGGTCACATCCTGGAGAAGGACCCATTCCTTCAGTCTGCGTATCTTTGTAATGTCAACTGACAAGCTGTAGAGACTCTCAATGGTTTTTTTATTTTCCTCTCTTGACTTTGTATCAGTTGTGTAACTGGAATGTATTAAGAAGCTTCTTTTTGGTATGTCAGGCCATGCTGATGGAAACCTCAATCCCAGGTTACAGCATTGAGACCTCGTCAACAGAAGAGTGAATGTGTCTTTTGCACCGTGCGTGACTCCTCTCAACATCATGGAAGTCAGTCCTAGGGAGACAGAACAACTGTAAGAAAACATTTAAGGAATGAGTTAATGGTCAGAATCATTGGTGTTTAGATGGAGCTGGCGTAAGAAATTACTCTCAAGAGTGGTTTTTATTATTAGCACAAAATCCAGCTTTCACATGAAAGCAGGGGGAAGAGATTATTTTGGAAAGGTTAATGTTCTGATGGATATGTCACTGGAACAGTAATGTGGATGCAACAGACCTGATGTGAGGGCAGTGCCCTGGCCATATAAATGCCCGCAGGCATACAAAATCCAAACTGTCAGTCATTTCCTGCAGCTAACATTATTATACTACAGAGCACTCACACTGTACCAGAAAAATGATTCACGCAATTTCATTTGACAGTAATCCCACTAAATTAATAAAAAAGGCAGCTTAAATATCTTAGTTCTTATGAATGTATTTGCTTTAACTTCTCAAGTATTATTTGGAGTGTGAGTTGTTCCTTCATGTGTCAGAGACCCACCACCCAGTGCTGCTTCAGCAGCAGTTTTTAGCCTAACTTCATTTTGAAATCATTCTTTTTATAATTAAGGGAGAAAAAAGTTGCATAAACCTTTATGGAAGTGTTTTTCACTAGCTGAGTCTGTTAACTGAGTTCTGAATAAGCACCCTGGTATTTTGGGGGAGGAAGCAAGTACACAGTAACATTTCCAGGCATTCACTTGCCTCTTTCAGCAGGTACTTTGCTAAGCTGCCCCTTGCACCAATGCCTTATTTCTGCCTCCAGGTCTCTTCTGTTGTTGCCAGCTTCCCCCAGTAGGCAGAGTCCTTGTGGAATAGGTGCGTGGCTGTGCTGGAGTCCACATGGCAACCACGGGGTAGTTGTGGCCCAACCCCACACCCCACCTTTGTTCAAACTGGCTGCCCAGTATCACCGATAGCACATGTGCCGTCACCTGCTCTGCAGGGGCAAAGGAGCTGCAGCAGTCAAACAAAGATATCAACAAGTGTTATCTTTAACTTCCTAGGGGGTGTTTTCGCAACAACTCTTTGGAAGCACTGAGTGTGAAAGGGAGAACTGCTGATTTCTGAAATACTCACGCAAATGGCTGCTGCTGGTAAGGTGCTTAAAACTGCTCAAACTGAAAATGAGAACATTTGGACAGTTGCCTTCACGTCTCCCTATGTATAGCATGCTTCAAAAAGTACCTACGTGAGAATTAGTTCAATTACTTTTGGTTGGGTTTTCTTGTTGGGATTTTTTTTTTTTAGGGGAGAAAATACTGTTATGATCATGCAGTCTAATCTACATAACAGACCAAGATACCTATTGCACAGTTATGCAAGATCCCTAGAATCTTCTTTATAGCCCATCTTCTACGGAAATATGTGGTTTGTTTAGAGAACTTATGTGGTAGATCCTCTTTCTAGTTGCCAGGTAAAGTTAAATATTTTCTAGAGGTAAAATGCTTTATCCCAAGAAATTGTACCTTTGCTTTTAGGTTACTTTTTTCTGCTTCTAAGATAGACTCTTCTTATGTTACTACATCATAAACTAACAGAACAAGACATAATTTCCCAAATGCAAGCCTATGTTCTTAACAGCAGCTGTTTATTGGTAAGTTGTTCTTTAGTATTATTTTATACCTCTAAGGCAAAACTAATTGCCTAATGAGCTGCTTGTGTCATAACCCCAAGGCTGATGGTTTTGTCTTCAAAAACCTTGTGACTTGAGAAGTGCTGTCCCAAGCTCCACCACAGAACAAGTGATTTTTTCCAATAGCCCTGAAAGCACTGGAAGTGTAGATAAGTCACAGATGGTTTGTGTGCTGACATTTCCATGTCCTGTAAAAGTGACTGCAAACTAAAGCCTCTCCTCTACAGGACTGACACAACGGCCTTTTTCTGAGCAGTCTGAGTAGTTCTACACTGAATTTAGTGGGTCCAGTAAGAATAAGTAAATCTCTGAAGGATCAGGGCTTTGTTCATTAATGCTTCAGCTCAGCCAGAAGCTGCCAGCAAAGTGAAGTGTTGTTAAAATTGTTTGAGATGTCAAATAATATATCCAAAGTACAAACTGGAAAAATAACCATGACTTACTTCAATGTGTAATCCTGCTGTTAAACAAAATTGCCTTGTGAGTAATGCAGTCCCTTAAAATACTGTAATTTTTACTATTACAGAGCTTTTAAAAAATTCTGATATAGTTAATTGTGCTTTTCCAAATTCTGTCATGGGAATGATTATGTTCCCTTAAAAGAACCTTTACATTTTCTAAAAATGTCTGACATCACAGTCAATTTTTCCCTGTTGTTAGTGAGGATCATCAGAAACACCGAATACTGTAAAAGAAAGGAAAATTTTATTTGCCAAAACGCATTTGAGTGGGGTACCCAGGAGCCCTTGTATAAAAGCACTATGCAAAATATAACATGCAAAGTAACATGAATGAATTTGAATGTCATGGTGTTCTTAGAAACTAAGAAGATTTTAGAGTTATGATTTGATGTATTTCCAAGTCCATAGATGACAGTATCACATTTTCAGTGTATGTAACTGATTTCAAGAGTTCAGAGTTCTCTTAAAGCTCATGTTAGATCTAATGGATGTTCTAATGTGCACAACCCCACTGTAACTTTTTACATACTTAGATTGCTGTGGGGATTGTAAAGCAATTGAAAGATTAAGAAAAAAACCCAGCCAGCTCAGATAAGACATTTGCTCTCAGTGCCAGCAGCACCTTCTCACCACAAAGTGTTAGAACAGCAATAAGGAAGTGAGCAAATGTCTTGAAGTTACCTGTGATCATGCTTGCTAGCACACTTGCAGAGACCTGTATATACAGAGTAAAGGGGTGCTATAAGTTTCATTATTTAATGAGACTCTATCTTCTATAGGAAATGGATACAAGGATCAACTGGTTGATTGATCCCTCATTTGAATTTCTGTGTGTTTTGAGACTCAAATCTCACTTTCTGAAAATTAGCAAACCCAACCTTTTACTCATGTTGTATTTTTCAGAAAATCTTTCAGTAAAGAGGACAACAGCATGACTGCTGCTGTGTGCTGATCACTACCATTCTCACTACAGGAAACTTAGTAGGCTGTAAAGAATTAAAAGAAACTACTGAATGCCTAGTTTGAACTTTGAGTTAACCAGGAAGAGTAGGTATCTACCTAGAAAAGTGTAAATAGGGTTTGCAGGGTTTTCGAAGAAACAGAAATCTGGAGCAGTCATAGGCAGCAGTTTTGTAGATTAATGCACAGTGAATGTTCACACTTCTGCACTTACAGACAAAAAAATGAATCCCTGCTTTGCATTAGTGGTGGAAATGAGGTAAAATATTATAAAATATATGATAGACCAACATAAAGCTTTCTAGAAAAAAATAGGATCCTAGGCCAACCACGGTTTGAAGGGACCTCAAGAGCTCAAAGCAGGGTCTGCAGCTCAAGGCTGCTTTGTCCCATCGGGTTTTTAAAACCTCCATGGATGGAGCCCACCCAGCCTCTGGGGGTTACCTGTCCTACTGCTCAACTGCCCTCATGGGGAAAGAGCTTTTCCTTACATCCAGGAAAGGAAAGGCATGTGAAAAGTGCTTAAGGACGCACCGCACTATTTAAACCACTGGTCATTAAGCGGTGGTGCTTTTAGTACAGAGAAAACAAGGTTGTCCATCAGAGCCCGCTCCCACAGCCCGGCCACCTGGACAATTCCTTTCTCACCCTTTGGACTCCGCTTGGGGGCGGAGGGGCAGGAGGCGGATGTTTTCCTGCAGCCAGCTCGGGAGCAGAGGCTGCAGGCCCATCGCTCCCCGAGCCTCCTCCCGCAGCCGGTTTGTGCTGCACCTGCCGGAGTCACCCACGGCCGACGGGGAGACCTCGCGCCCAGGGGTCCCTTCCCAGCCGCGCATCCCTCGGAACCGCGCGGCTTCTCCCCCTGCATGCCGCCCGCTCTGGGCTCACCGCCGCCCCGGCGCTCGGAGCAGGACAAGCGGAACGCCAGCCCTTCTGCCCCCATTCCCGGCCCGGCCGGAAAGCGGCCAAGCCCCTGCCGGGCCCACCCGGTTCCCCCGTCCGTGCTCACCGGCCTCGCCGCCGCCGGGCTGCACCACCGGTGCCGCGCGGGGGTGCGGTGGGGATGTACCACGTGCCGGGAGGCGCGGGGGCGGCGGCTGAGCTGCAGGGCAGGCGGACTTCGGCGTCCTGCGGCGTGACCCGGCACGGGCCCGTCTGAGGCAAAACCACCTGAGGCTCTCCACTTGTCAAAGCAGGCTTTGCTGTGATTCGAAAAAGTTAAAGGCCGTTGGATTAAACACCTTTCAGAGAGAATTAGTGTGGTAAATAGAAAAAAAAATATTTTGATCATTTCGAAGCAATAAAATAGCAGAGTGGAACATTTTAAACTTCGGCTACTTGAGTGCCTGTGCTCTGATGGGAAGCAAATGATCCTTTTGATTCCGTAACACCGACATGATGATGGGAGGCTTGTCTTACATCAGGATATTTTCTTCATATGATCACTGCCTTATTACACAATAAAATTCACATATGGTCATTGGGCTTATAGTGTTTTGCTGGTGGTGTTTCAGAAGTTAATCGAGCTTGAGGGTGAGAACCATCTTTATCTTATTTTTTTCAGCTATATCTACTTACATTTCTCTTCTAGAGTAAGAAATCAGCAGTCACAAACTATTTCTAGACTAGAAAAATTTTACTAAGGGTGTTTGGATTTTTTAAACTAACTCTGAGTTTGCCCGATCACATCTTTCAGAGAGTGAAAATTACTACTGGTCTCTCTGGGAACAGCTATATGTTCAGTAATTTGTACTGGATCTGTGAAAAAGATCTAATGAAGATGAAAAATGCTATAGAAAGAAATCATGCTCTAAGAACTGAGTTCAGGTTTGGTCTCTTAAATAACAGCTGTTCCACGAACAGTTAACAAAGTTTGTGAATATAATGCATACAGTGATGTTAAAAACATGCATCTAAAAAATTGCTTCTAATTTATAACACAAAATGTACTGTATACTTGCTTCTTTATGTTTTTGTCACTTCATGCCTTCATGTTATCTTTTTTCCCTTCTACCTCTTCCCCACTGTCTTCATTTTTGCAATCACAGTCTGGGCTAAATTAGCTAAATTAGCAATGTTGTTTAAAAAAGTTATCCACAAGAGAACACTGTAGTGAGGTTTACTTGTGCCAGTTTCTTGATTAATTGTGACTCTATTTTCTATTTCAACTAACTTGGAGTGACTCTTCCCTTGAGATGTGATATTTTAATTAAATATATTCTGCATCTATTATATATTAATATATCCTATTACAATATTATTTATATATTAATATATTCTTCTTTCACTTCTAAGTCAAGAACAAACTGTCTCGCATAGAAAGCATGGCTAGAGCTGAATAGTGTTTTGACATAATGATATGCTAATGATATACCACAATTGTTTTTTAGCCTGTAGCGACAAGCAGCTTCTAGACTGATGGTTTTCATGGCTGCGATTTGCTCATGAAGTCATAAGGTTAGTGAAGAAGGGCTGCTTCCAACTCTGTATTCCCAAGAAGGCAGATTGGTTGATGCTGGACTTTATTCAGGGCCTTTTTCAGTGTGGCAGCCTTGTGGGGAGCTAGCAGGACACATAAGGAGTATGAAAAAGCAATTTAAAAGTTCGAAATAAAAGCTATATTGTTAAGTGACTTTCCTTGGAAATATGGAATCTACTCCTTCAATGTGTTGAAAAATTATAGAATTCAAATGAGTTTGATGGACAGTGGTCATTAACTACTGAATTTTCTTTTTCTATTTATTTGAAAATTATTTACCAAATATTTGGCATATAATAATAATAGTAGTAATAATAATAATAATAAAAAGGCAAGGAAGAATGTACTTCATACTAATTGAGAAAACAATGTTTGACTTTACAATGACACAACTACTCCAGCTTTGAGTTGCAGCAAGGGTATATGACAGGATCCCATATGTTCTTGGATCAGAATGATGAGCTGTGGAATATGATGTTCTACATACAACATAGTGATAATTGGAAAACTCCTCATAATTTATGCTATTGTTAAAGTCAGCGCTCAAGAAGTGTTCGGCCTTCACACTCCACACCTTTTAGAGAGAAATTTTGTATAAGACCAAATAGAAAGGGCTGTGTCCTTTGCTATTAGCATACCTTGATCATTAATGACAGGTGGGGGTCAGTGTCTTATCCCAGGCAACGAGCAACAGGACGAGAGGACAGAGCCTCAAGCTGCACAAGGCGAAGTTCAGGTTGAACATCAAGATTCACAGAAAGGGTGTTAAACATTGAAACAGACTGCCCAGGGTGGTAGTGGAGTCACCATCCCTGGAGGTGTTCAAGAAACAACTGGTCATGGCACTTAGCACTGTGGTGTAGTTGACATAGTGATCAGTCAAAGGTTGGACTTGATGATCTTAGAAGTCTTTTCCAACCTAAATGATTCTGTGCTTCTATTACTCCATTTATTACATCCTTCAAAGTGAGGAAAGAAAAGCATGAAGAAAGACACATGATGCATGGGTCTCTTCTTGTTGACTTGACTCTTACTTTCTGTGTATCTTAGCAGAAAAAATATTTTAGGAGAGAGAAAAACTATAATTCTTAAAGTACTGTCCTGGTCTGGAATTCTCGACGTTAAGAAAGGTCGGTAGTGCTGATTTGGGTCCCCTGCCTTTGAGACATTATTTCTAATGCGACTGCTCTTGCTGTTGCTACCCAATGTGTCTGTGAACACCCTGGAAGCTGTAGGATTGAGTTGCAATCCACAGGTGGAGGTTTCAGATCTGCATTTAGATCTAGACCCTGTTAAGACTCAAAATGGTTCTACTGAGTCCTATCAGTGTGATGCCTCCATGGGCTGTTGACCGTGGCCGTGGCCGTGCCCAGTGTAACCATGGAGCAGGCCCAGGGAAACCCAGTGTGTTGGCAGCACACAGACGGTGGTTTGAGCCCCGTAATTAAATCCGCGGTATTCAGCATTCACTAGTAATTGTTATTGAGATTCCTTAAA
>VZRJ01001046.1:0-52616 GCA_013397565.1 Ptilonorhynchus violaceus
GTCCAAGACTGTGGCACTATCATGGGAGACAGGAGTTCTGGTTGCAGCGGGAGTGGCACTGCTCGGCCCACACATGTTCGCCGCAAAATGGCGGCCCCGTTTCCCCGCGGCCGGAGTAGCTCCAACTCATGGTATAAGTGTTTAAAATCACAAGAAAATGCTTCTGCCCGTGTGTGAGATTGGTAATAACAACGAGGGTCTAGAATGGCAGCAATACATGGGAATCCCAGCTGCAGTGGAGCGGCGCTTCTGGGACGGTCCGCANGTGCCGCTTCTGGGCCGGTCCGCACAGGGTCTGCCGCCTCTCAAAATGGCGGCCGTGCCTTTTGTCCCTGCCTGCTCCCGGGGTCACTGCAAACCGTCCATCGTTTGGACTGTGCTAACTCCTCTCCACTCTGACATACAGACAGTGAACCGCACATGCATTAGTATAATCCGCGCGACCTGCACAAGGTCTTGCTATGCTAAATCGCATGAGTTCACCACAGTTTTCAAAAAGATAACAGCAAAAGGGATAATCATGCCACCGTTGTCTAAGATGTAGCGAAGCAGCCTCTTTACGGTACTGCAAGGTAAATTCTCCCATCCAGGTGGTCGGCTGGGCTGGCAAATGGCCAAAAAAGCATTTTCTTTGTGGCAGCCTTCTTTCCCACTGCTGCCCACCAAATTGGGGGATAAAAGACCACGCTTTCCTCCCAGGGTCAAATAATTCAGGTGCCCAGGTGTTGTCTTTTCCCATAGTCCCGATAAACTTATGATTAGAATTGTTCAGTTGGGGCGCAGAGGGCTTCAGTGTGGTAGGAGCCATGGTGTAGTTCTTCTCCTGATTTCCCGATTGTGCATGAACTGTGAGTGCCTCAAATCTTTTTCCCCATGAAACAAAAGCTCTGCCAGCACTTCATCGCTTGGCACAACTTGGTCACACAAAGAGTTTTTTTTATTTTTTAAAATCTGTTCCGCAGTCTCGAAGACTTCTTTTTGTTTCTGGGATATACTGTTCTCCATCGTTCTCTACCTTCCGTCTTGCGGAAAAGGTCGTGTGGCGCCATGGTTTCGTTTCAGTTAAAGTTCAGCTGAGTTTCGCCATTGGTACAACCACTAGTCGTCTATTTTTGCCCCGATACAGGGCCCCATTTTCTCTCCCGAAGATCTTGGATCTTGTCTCTATTTTGGGAAGGGTACACCAGACCCGCCCTGTTCCCCAAAGCCACTCACCTTCAGTCCTGCTGAAGGGCTTGTGGGCATCCTTTCCTGCTTCCTTTCAGCAGCTCATTTTGTTCCATGGGGCTCGCCAACCGGCTGCACAGATAGCCAGATACTTTTTCCTCACATGAAGGCACCATTTGTCAGTGTTTCTAACATGGACGCTGTCGGCGCATGCAAACAATGCTGTGCACGAGCAAAATCGATTTTATTGAGAGAACATGAGGTTTATATATGTTAGCACAGACAAATAGCAATCAGTCTCATTCCTTATATGGCATTCTTTTGGTCACCTAACCAATCACACATCCCAGTCCTTATATAGGTTTATACATACTACTGTTTATACATACTGCTGCTACTACATTGCCAGGGGCTATTGCCCCCGCAGGTATATTGGAATTTTTAAAACAAAAAAAATGTGTCTACTTCAGTTTAAACAGGCAAAAGGATGTCTACAGTTATATTTAATGTACATGGTCCTTAACAAAACTGCAAACTCACACTTTACATCTACAAATTAGTTTAATGATTAAGAACAATCATATACCGGTGTCTCAGTGTAGTATTTTTTATAAGAATATATGAAAATTTCTAGGAAGAAATCAATTATAGCTTTGCCACTAAAAAGAACAAAGCAAAAATATATTCTCCGGGAATGATGCATGAAGTTAGAAATGGCAACACCTAGCAACAGTGCACCTGGTGTCCCACAAAGCCCCCTTCCACAAAGTGGCAAAGTTATAGCTCATAACTTGTCATTGTCCATTCTCTGTTCAGGTGACATATGTATGTATATATATATATACATGGTGGGACTCAGGTCACAGGTAAAAAGATCTACAACCTATAAAGAACATAGCATATATATATATATATGGGACAGAGACAAAGATGGTGCCAGCATGCAAGTTAGCCTTTTAACTTCTCATTATAGCCAAGAAATATATTTTCAATACAGTCAACAGTCTAGAAAACTGGTCAGCAGGTTGGATAAATTTTTTGGTTTAGGGAGACGTGCATAATTCTAATTGTTGTTCAAATTAAATATCAATTACTGATGGGAGATTCACAAACCCAGCTCACATTTATACATCTTTTTTCAATGCTTTATTCTGAAAGTAAAGTTCTATTTTTAAGACTTGCTTCATTTCTCACAGCATAGCTGTCTCACAGTATCTTAAATATCCTAAGAATTACCTCTTGGCTTTCATCTTCCCTTCCAAAGGGCCTTGATCCACCATTGGTTCTGTGTCATATCTGAAACCTCATGGAAATATCTTGGGAATGAAGAGCATCTCAGGCTGTATTTGATTCCCTGCTATGGGTAATTTATTTCATCCATTACTCATATAGAATTTATGTTTTGTGAAAGTTTTTATCCTTCACTATAAATCCCTCCTAAGGTTTCTCTCAAAGTTTAGCCAATATATCCTAAATTTTCAATCAAACAGTGTAATAATTGGTATATAATTACCATGGTAATTACTATGTCAGATTTCTGTTTGCTTGATATGATTTCTAAAAATTACTACATCAGAAGTGATCCCTTCTTGAGTCCTTACTGAATAACCATTTTCTCTGTAAGGACCACATATGAACCCCTTAGAAGCAGTCATTAGACTGGATTTAAATTTCAAGTGATTGATTTGAGAGCTCATTTGCCTTGATTCTCTTTCCTGTCTGAGTTAGCTTTGTGACAGGTGATCAACAGAAGAGGAGCTATGAACTAGGAGGCTGGTAGAGAAGGTGCTGAAATCTAGACAACTGAGAGAATTAACTAAAAGTTATTCAGGAAATATCAATTATAAATAAGGAAATGTATTGCAAAATTGCGTTGTTTAATTCAAGTTGTTTTCTCACACAAAAAGCACTCAGGTTCTGTTGTAGTTAACTGGAAATGTTGTATCACATCCCTCATTTTGTCTTGTTTTTGACCACAACTCCTAAAGAACTATATTACATTTTATAAATAGAACACATTGTCAAAATAAATAAATGTATGGAAAAATTTGCTCCAAAGTAAAGTTTTGTGGATACACTATAAATCTTTGTGAAGCAGCATGTTTAGCCTCTTAATTGGTAGACCCCTGTAAACATAACCAAAATTCAAGATATGGCCTTTAGCATGAACCTTATAAAACTTTTACAAAAACGTAAAAATGAATCTACCATTAAGAATAAAAAGCATTAAAATGAAAATTTTAAAATAGAAAATGGATATTAATGGCACATAACTCACACTTTGTCTTCATTGAAAGTGATTTTACTTTTCTTTAAAAAAAATACCGTTGTAAAATTGTAAGTAACTACTGCTCTGTTTATGTTACTGAAGTAAAAATCAGTATAGCTTTTAACTTGAAACAACATTGTTTTGACATATAGAATAGCATTTAAAATTAGGCATTAATTTTTAATTTTTCTCTATATTGGCAGTGGTCATATGTATACTACTAAACACACTCTGAGTCTGCATGTGAATGACAGAGTACAGATCATACAGTTATTGCTTTATTCCTTTTCAGACTGTGGTGTCTCCCCTCAAATAGTTTAAAGCTAACAGTTTAGTTCCTGCCCATGTCAAGCCTTGAACTGTGCCCAGGCATTATTTGGGAAAGTGCTGTTTGACCCAGGTTATCTCATGCTAGGATTGTGCTAAGATTTAACAATAAGGATAATTATGTGCCAACATTGTGGCATTTGCTTTCTTTAATTAGCATAGATACAGCTATTATGTACCCTATGGCTGTCATTCAGTGAGCTAAATCTAAAAGTACTCCTATTAAATTCTAGAGGACTTCTCAAGTTATTAAAATTATGTACTTTACCTTCTTGTTGGATGAATGCCATAAACGAAAAACCAGCAGCTTCATCACATTAGGAAATGTTATCCATTTCAAGTAATCTCATAATCCTAAAAAACAGGGGACCTGAAGTAGGCATACAGCTAGAAAAAGGTTGATAGATAGATCATGACTACCTGATATTTTCCAACAAATGATAAAGGCAATAATAAAGAGGGGATCAATGCCCTTTTTTAGAACCTTAAGATTTGTGCTTGGATGACAAGTAACAATGTTTCTTGTATCATCTGTGTCAATATAGGTATATATTTAAAAAAATTTAAAAACATAAGTGTTTGTATGTACAGTGAGAAACCAAAGAAAGACTCATGAGAAAATACTACAATCTTTTAGAGCAGGAAAGACAGAAGACTTGAGAAAGGAAATAAAGGAAAAAACAATTTGAGGCAAAGTATCATTGGACAAGTAGCAGGGCTGGTTTTACCTTGGTTTCATTTAGGAGAAAAGTTTGTGTGGTTTTTGTTGGGGTTTTTTTGTTGTTTTTGTTGGTTGGTAGGTTGGTTGGTTTTTACTTGTTTTTTTTTTACTTTTCCCTGAAACAGAAACAATTAGACATTCCAAGATAAAATTAAAAGCCCTGAAGACCTAAGAACTAAATACTTCTTCCAGTCCAGTGTTTGCTCTGATAGTTAGGATTCCTATACTATACAGAAGGGGAGAAATACTTCTCTGTCCTCATAATTTTCAACGTCTGCAGCTTTTCCTTTTGCCTTTCAGTGTTATTAAAGACAAATATAGTACATGTCTTCTAGCTGATTGCTAAAGTAATGTAGAAGAAAAAGAAGCTGGACAAGGAAAAAGCTCCAGTCAGAAGAGGAGGAGAAAAGTAAAAGGAAAGACATTAAAAAAAAAAACAACAAAAAACCAAAAAACCAGCAAACTTATGCTCTTAGACTGTATTTTGTTAAGTATTTTACACAACTTCTTTCTCCCTCAAATTTGCAGTGGAGAGACATATCAAACTGAAAATTAACTTAGCTAAAAATAATTCTCTTTGACCAGGTGGCTTCTTGCTTGCATAATATTAGATCAGATACCAGAAACAAGAAGTTTAAAAAAGAGCTTAAAATGTTTTATTTTAATATGTTCTATTGGTCCAGAATTATCAGAAAAAAATCAGAATATACTAATATTTTTTTCACAGAATGGTACTCATCAGGACTTGCATGAAATCCTAGCAAGTTTGCAGATATCACCAAGTTAAGTGGAAGTGTTTTTCTCCTTGAGGGTAGAAAGGCTCTGCAGAGACATCTTCACGGACTAGATTGCTGGATTGAGGACAACTGCATAAGGTTCAGTAATGCAAAGTGTTGGGACCTGCATTGAGGTGACAACAACCCCATGCAGTGCTATGGCCTTGTGGAAGAGTGACTGGAAAGCTGATCAGCAGAAAGTTACTCAGGGGTGCTGTTTGACAACCAGCTGGAGATGAGTCAGAAATGTGCCCAGGTGGCCAAGAAAGCCAGTGGCATCTTGGCCTGTATCAAGGATAGTGAGGCCAGCAGGACCAGGGAAACGATGCTTCCCTTGTAGTCAGCAGTGGTGAGGTCACGCCCCAAGTACTGTGTTCGGTTCTGGGCTCCTCACCTCAAAAATACATTGAGGAGCTGGAGTGTGTCCAGAGAAGGGTAATGAAGGTGTTGAAGGGCCTAGAGAATAAGTGCTATGAGGAGAGGCTGAGGGAACTGAGTTTCTTTAGTTTGGAGAAGTATCAGTGGGGACCTCATTGCTCTCTACAACTACCTGAAAGGAGATTGTAGCAAGGTGGGGATTGGTCTTTTCTGTCATGTCTCAAATGAAAGAATGAGAGGAAACAGCCTTAATTTGTGCCAGGGGAGGTTCGAATTGGATACTAGAAATTTTTTTCACTGAAAGAGTTGTTAGGCATTGGAATTAGTTGCCCAGGAAGGTTGTGGAGTCACGGTCTCTGGAAGTGTTCAAGAGATGTCTGGATATGACACTTGGGTATATGGTTTAGGGGTGATTATGGTGGTGCCGGGTTGACAGTTGCAGTAGATGATCTTGAAGGTCTCTTCCAGCCTTGATGATTCTGCGATTTTGTGAAATCTGCCGTTTGAAAAAAGATTTTCAGTTTTTCTTATGTACCTAATACTTACTTTGCCACTTTTGAAGTTTTAAAAGCATCATTGTTTTATTATTTCTGTTGTTATTTTCATAGAACATTCTTGAGAGAACAAGGACTTAACATTTCCAATACTATAGTAATAAACAACTATTCTGATATTCTTTCTAAACAAAGTGTCTGTAAAAGAGAAATGACAAAAAAAACCCTGAAGTTATTACCTTGTTTTAAACTACATTTCTAAACTGATGATTCCAAACCAGCTTTTTCTAATAAATTACTGTTATGAACATCACATAATTTTCTCTAAATGTTTCTGTAACCTTACCTGTGAATTTCCTAAGACACTGGTGTCTGCTTATCTTAGCAACATTTTCACTAATGAAATTGAATTTCTCTCTATTGCAGAAGAGATACACGTTGCTTTTCAATTAACATTAAAGATAATCTCTAATCTCTTCAGTTACAATGGTGGGTTGCAAACCAGATCTATGTGTCAAAAAAGTGTGATTTTTCAGGAGAATGTAGAAAAATAATTTTAGTGCAATTTAGGTGTTTAATATTAATCATAGGAATAAAAATTCAGGCCACCAAGCTTATTGATAGGAAAACTTTTTCCGTAATTATTCCTGGGAAACTGAATACGTCACAAAACAACACTTTGTGCAGGAGGAAACAGTAATTCCTGCAACTTGATGACATAAGATATTTTTATTGCACAGGTGTTATGCTTACTAACTAATCATGTCCACAGACCTATCACTTCAACATCAACATGCATACAAATTAAGTTTTTAAACAAAAGAAAATGTAAAACATGCTTAACATTATTGGACCCATTTATTTCTTTTTCAGTGAAACTTTTGTTTCTCCTCTTATTTTTCTCCTCGCAGTTATTTCTCAGTATGAGAAAAAAGACTCTTTGAAGTGATAGCAGCACATCTTATACCTGCTGACAAAACCCAGAAGCAATCAGACTGACATGGCCACTTGCCTTTTGTTTATTATTAAAGAAACTTTTTAGCCTTTCTCATGTTCCTCCTTGGAGTGATTTTTTCCCTGCAATTTTTAAAAAAGCATTCATTTGAAAAATAAGCAAAATTTTTCATCCTGTCCTTCTCTTCCTCCACTTTTTCTTCTTTTTGTTCTCTCCTTGAGGGCTTTATGTCTGTGTGGCAATACATATAAAACTTATGAATAAAAGCTTATAAGTACACACTGTGTCACATGATTATTTAATACACAGGCCCTGCTTTAGAATAAAATGTTCTGCAGGTATTTCAGTGACTTTTAAAGCATACACACGTGAAATCTGGAGCATTATGTCTGGTATATGCAAAGCCCCTTGGTTACATGAAAACAAGAACAAGGATTTCAATGTGTGTATGTTATCATGTCCCTGAAAATAATTATCTAACTAATATGATAAGGAAAAGTAATATTTAAAAATTCTGATTTACTCATTGACAGAACTGGGACAAACTACCACAAAAATTTGGGCCTAATTCATAATAACATTTTGCCTTTTGTCATGACTGGCACTAGCCACTGGGGTAAAAAACATCTGACATTGTATAGGTTGAATAGGCCAAACAGAAAAACTGTTTAATTGACTATGTTTCTAATTTATTCAAATAATAGTTCCATGTGTATTAGTTCTTAGTGAAATTAAGCAGTTGTATTTTGTTATATATAAACTTAAATGCACAGATAACTTTTTAATGGGACCCAGAGCTTCCACAATG
Source organism: Ptilonorhynchus violaceus (assembly GCA_013397565.1). NCBI lineage: Eukaryota > Metazoa > Chordata > Aves > Passeriformes > Ptilonorhynchidae > Ptilonorhynchus > Ptilonorhynchus violaceus. Next base: position 7,896 of record VZRJ01001046.1, read on the forward strand.
CTTTTAGATACTCAGATAATTCCCATGTCAGGTAATTTGTAGAGATTGTGTAGAATCTTCGGGTTTTTTTCACTGAAATTTCTTAGGATCATTTGCATTGCCTATTATTGAAATACCCTACTGTGAAATCATGACAAAAGGTGCATGTACAACTACAAGAGATCCATCAAAGCCATCACAATGGTTAGGAACAGTTTTTCAAATAAAAGGTTGTCAGTTCCTCCCTGTGATTGGAGCTCCCTGAAACCCAAAAGATGTAATTCGCTTCCTTTAAGAGACAGGAGATGGAGCCTTAGAGGACAAGGTTCACATCTGAATCTTTAACTTTCAGGTATATGACTGGGTTTTGGGAAGAATTTCTTCACAAGCATTGAAATGGGCTTCCTAGGGAGGTGGTGGATTCACCATCCCTGGAAGTGTTCAAGAAATTACTGGACTTGGCACTTAGTGCTGTGATCTAGTTGACAAGGTGGTGGTCAGTCAGAGGGTGGACTCAATGACTATGGAGGTCTTTTCCAGCCTTAATAATTCTTCAATTCTAGGTTGCCTAGCACTGTGTCCTGTACAGTCTTCAAAACCTCTATGAACAGAAATCTTCAAACTCAATATATGACAACTTGTTCCTCTTCTTGACTGTCATTCTGTTGGAAAAGTCATTTTTATATCCCCTTTGAATCCTTGCTGTCACAATTTATGACCATTATCTCACTCTTGACATGCACATAAGGAGCCTCACTCCCTCTTTTTTATGACCATCACATAGATAGCAGCTCTTAGATAACCCAAACCCCATCTCTTCTCTGGGATGAACAAGCTGATGCCTCAGCTACTCCTCTAGGGCAAATGCTGAAGCTCTGACAATCACAGATTTGTAATACCAGAGGTTGGAAGACACTTCAGGAAGTTATCTGGTCCAATGCCCCCATTCAAGCAGAGTCATGTAGAGCAGGATTGTCAGCACCATGTCCAGACAGCTTTTGAGTGTCTCCAAGGAGGAAAATTACAAAATCTCTCTACACAGCCTGTGCCAAAGGTCAGTCACCATCAGTAAAAAAAGTGCTTCCTGATGTTCAGAAAGAACCTCTTGTGTTTCAGCTCTTGCCTATTGCCTTTGGTCCTGTCACTGGGCACCACTAAAAAGAGCCTGGCTCCATCTTCTTGCACTCTCCCTTCAGGTGTTATAGATATTGATGAGATTCCTCCTGGGCTCATTTGGGCAGGGTTCATACCAACAGAGGTGGCCACTCTGGTGCTCTGTGTTGTCTCCTGTAGCTGTAAGAACGAACTGCCCCTGTTCTGAGTAGATCTAAATTGTATTCCAGGGTAACAGTCTCAGCTCTCCCATCCTTTTCTTGTATGAGAGGTACTTCACTCTCTTAAAGGTCTGTGGGGCCCTTTGCTGGACTCAGTCCTGCAGTTTCATGTCTCTTGTACTGGGTAGCCAAACCTGGACACATTACTCCAAGTGTGGCCTCACCAGTGCTCAATGGATGTGAAGGATCCCCTCCTTCACCTCTGCTCCTGTGATACCCCACCTGGAGCACTGCATCCATCTCAGTGGCTCCCAGCACAAGAGAGAATCGACCTGTTAGTGCAGGTCCAGAGAAGGGCCATGAAAATGATCAGAGGGCCAGAGCACCTCTCCCTGTGAAGACAAACTGAGAGAGCTGGGGTTCAGCCTGGAAATGCAATCTCATTTCACCTACTTATGACAGTTTCCAGATCAGGGAGTTTCCAGAATTTTCAAATCAGGGAATGTGTCAACCATAATGATCAATTTTAGTGTTCTTTTAACAGTGCTACCTGTAGTAATTCCTGACGGTAGGAACTGATGTGTGGTATACAAGAACTTGTTGACAAATGTCAAGGCTTTGAAGGAATTATTCAAATTTGCATTTCTCACCTTCACCAGAAGTATAGATTTCAACATAATGTATGTATTCAAAAGTAATCCTTTTCCTGTAGCATTCTGTCTTGAAATGCTAGAACTGTTAGCACTGCTCCAAAAAATATTTAACTTAAAATAGGACAATCTTTATTTCAACACATTGAACGGTGGTATAAAACAATGCTTGGAAGTTTTTTTATGGAATAGGTGCATAACAACAGCCCAAATACAAGCCACATCTTCCCTTATTTTGATCAATGTAAATTACCATGCAGCTTATGAAAAACAAAAAATATATTAGACACTATTAAAATAAGCATTATCACTCTATATTTTACAGGATAATATAGAATGTTATGCATGCCATGATATATTAACACTCTAATATTTTCACAGTTTTGAACAGAGACAGTATCTTCCACAAAAATAAAAATGTAAGTGCCAGAATCTGCACTCATTTGTATCATTATGTTTTAAAATTAGTTGTTAAAAATCACTTGGCAGGTGTTATAACCAGTGCTTCACTCTCTCAAAGTATATTATTAATTATACTAGCATAATGATGATACAAAATAGGTAGTAACTTTCGAAAATAAGAATATTATATTTCTTCTTTGAATCATTTTGATGTAATTTTCCATTAAACACTGATATTCTACTACAGTATATCCTTATCGGGTACTCTAGACTACTTTCCTGAAGTCATGTGAAGCAGAACATTTCAGAGTTGAAGGCTGAAAATAATCAGCCCAGGACCTATCTTAGAGGCTCTAAAAATAAATAATAAAGAACCATAAACATTTCCATAGAACAATTTTAGAAAAAACACAGGACACACTTAGCAATTTTGCTATTTTTTCTGAGTTGTCTGCTTAAATTTCAACCTCTTGCTTATCACTATGTGAAACTGAGAAAACAACACCTAAATCTCAATTACTTGAGCAATCCAATTTTCTAGATTGGCTTTATTTATATCTAGTTGGTTATCATTGTATTGAATTCAAACGGAAAAACAGAAATACAGACTGAAATTACAGAGCTTCCCCTAAAGAGAATAATTGGATTTTAAACTCCTCTCAGTTAAAAGTATACTGAGCATCCTGAGTACTAGGAGAGAGGAGAGTTTCTAATAAAAGCAACACTATTTTCAGTGCTCTAGTAATTTTAACAATTGTTTATTTTGTTCTTAGCTAGTTAAAACAAACCCTTCCCAGAAAGACACACTATATTCTTGAAAAGCCAGATGGCTCCTGAGTACCCCAGAGCTACATAACCCTTACATTATCTATTAATACCACCATGTCCTCTTTTGTCTGCCACAGCCAACCCAAAATGAAGTCAGGAATACAATACAAATTTTGTTAAAGTGGGTAGTCTTATTCTAGTGGATAGGACCCTAGTCACAATATATAAAATGTTGAGTTTCTGAATCTTGAACTGTTTCTGTATTTCAGCTTAGGATCTGAGAGTGGATATAAAATAAACAAAAAAACCCAAGCTACACATTGACATACTTATCTAGGACTTGCCTTTTCAGATTGTAAAATTTTGTATTCTTTACTTTTTGATATCTCTGCTTCAGCAGGACACATGAAGTCAACCTCCTTTTAATACAATTATTCTATATGGATGAAGACTATCTCCTGAAATGTAACATTCATGGGGCCCTTAACCCCTAGTCTGAGCATCTCCATACATCTGACCCCATATTTCTGAACAAATGATCCGTATTCTAAGTTAAATTAATACAAAAGGATCAAATGCTTAAATATCTAAGGCTACAATAAGATTTTAAACTAAAATCTACTTGATAGACATACTTTTGGAGCTTTTGTAAAGGCTATAGAAGCTCAAATGTATCAATCCATGGCACCAAAACAAGCTCAAGCCATCAAGTAGTTGTTTTTCTTTAAGCCATTCCAAAGTCACAACTCTTCTCTGTCTACCCTGTGAGGAGTTTAGAGGATCTAAATCATCCTTCCAAATTCCATTTTTAGATCTGGGCCAGTAGCTTTCAGGTATTGAAAAACAGTATTTATAGCATCTAATGTTATTTTGACTATATCTATACTGCTAAAATAGTAGGCCTGAACAGTTTGTGGGAATACTGGTTTGTTCCATTCCTGACTGTCTCTAACTGCTTGTGGTCCAGATATGACTTTTGTTGAGTTTAAGACCAACTTTTTCCTTTCATTTTTCCTTTTCCTTTTTTTTTCTTTCCTTTTTTCCTTCATTCTGCAGCAACATAACACGTTTATTCGTCTGAACTGTGATCATGTAAAACATTCTCTTCAGTGTGTTTGGAGGAAATTACAAGCCTGGAAACCAGTTATTTTTAATAGTGTTAGTGGTCTCTCATTGCATAAGATGATAACACTAAATTCATTAGAAATACTGAAATATTGGCCCAAGAATGTATTGATACCTGATGAAAACACTATTGATTTGCTTGGGATTAAGAAATGGAAACTGAAAATTCTTATCACTGAGACGTGGAAAGTATGGTGGTAATACAATTACATTTTTAAAACCAGTGTGCTGTGGTAAGACAAAGTTTTAAAAGCTCATCCTTCAAATAGAAAATATATTCATAGCATCATAGAATCATTTAGGTTTGAAAAGACCTTTAAGATCATTGTGTTCAACCATTAACACAGCACTGCCGAGTCCACCACTAAACCATGTCCTTCAGAGCCACATCTATGCATTTTTTAAATATCTCAAGGAATGATGACTCCCAGGGCAGTCTGTTGCAGTACTTGACAGCCTTTTCAGTGTCGAAAGTTTTCCTGATATCTAATTTAAATCTCCTCTGGTACAGCTTTTCTAACTCAGAATATTCTGTGAAACTGTGAGTTAGCTTGAGGCCATTTCTTATTGTCCTATTACTTGTTACCTGGGAGAAGACCCACACCTTGCTACAACTTCCTTTCAGGTAATTGTAGAGTGATAAAGTCCTCCCTCAGCCTCCTTTTCTCTAGACTAAACAGCTCCAGCTCCCTCAGCTGCTCCTCATCAGACTTGTGGTCTAGTCCCTTCACCAGCTTTGTTGTTCTTCTCTGGACACACTCCAGCACATCAATGTCTTTCTTTAAGTGAGGGGCCCAGAACTGAACACAGGACTCAAGGTGTGACCTCATCAGTGCCGAGTACCGGGGGACAATGACCGCCCTGGTCCTGCTGTCTACACTATTTCTGATAAAGGCCAGGATGCCATTGGCCTTCTTGGCCATCTGGACACGGATTGGCTCATGTTCAGCAGCTGTCAACCAGCACTCCCAGGTCCTTTTCCACCAGGCAGCTTTCCATCCACTCTGCCCCAATCAGTGTTACATGGTGGTGTTGTGACTCAAGTGCAGGACCCAGCACTGAGCCTTATTGAACCTCTGGCCACTCTGAGCAGGGATTCAAAGGAATTAAAAAAATAAAACCAAACAAAACCAAATTAAGACTACAAACAACATTTCGCACTGTGCCATAATATAGTCTTTAATCTAGTGCAGCTACTCAGTGTTTAATAACATTTTGTTCTATGTTTTATTTCTTGCCATTGATTTGCTCTGAACAGCCTTTGAAAACCAGACATGATTTCACTTGTGTTACAAATTAATGTCACAGAACTTACAATATTCTTTCTCTTTTTGTCTATGAAATAAGCAAAAGTGATAACTCTCTTACCAAAAATAGACATACACATTAACATTAAGATTCTGATATATGAACAAGAATAAGAACATCTTTTTATTTTCTGGCTGTACTTATGTATGTACAGTTTTTTAGGCAAAGCAAAGAGGTAAGTATTTAAGTGGATGTGGCTGAGATGGAGTTATTTTTCCTCACAGCAGCCCTCTTAGTGTTGTTGTTTGGATTGGTAGCTGGAAAAGTGTAACATTCCAGTGCTTTGGCCACTGTTGAGCAGCGCTGGCACAGCATCAGCACTGTGTCCCCAACGTTCTGTCCCCCATTTGTAGACTGGGGGTGGGTAGGACCTTGGGAGGGAACAAAACTAGGCCAGCTGACCCAAAATGACCAAAGGCATATTCCATATATATGATGTTGGCTCAGATGTAAAAGCTAAGAAAAGAAGGAAGAAGAGAGTCATTTGTTACTTAAAATATTTGCCTTCTAGAACTACAAGTACAGGTGTGGAAGCACTGCTTCCCAGGAAGTGGCAGCATATTGCTTGCTAATGGGAAGTAACGAATTCTTTCCTTTGCTTGTGCACATTTAACCTTTCACTTTTACTTTAGTAAAGTGCCTTATCTCAAACTATGAGTTGTTTTGTAGAGCTAAAACAAAGGCTTCTTGGTTACAGGGGAACAAAGGCCACTTGGTTTAAGGAAACAAAGAGCTGTTTAGTCAAGGCAAAGGGAAGGTAACATTACTTCTTAAATGTAGCAAGCAATAGTGTGTAGAGAAATCTGTTATGCTCAAACAAGCATTTTTTTAGGTAAAAGTTACTGTATATGCTAAGGTGCGTGATCAATGATTTTATTGGATAGCAAATGCGTGATCAATTCTCTTATTGGTGAACAGACGTGTGATCAGGTATCCTATTGGCTGGTTAAACACATGATATTATGAAATAGAATGAAGTAATTAGTAAAAATATTATAAAAAGCTCTAAACTCCTTTAATAAATGTCTCTAGTTTCTGGATGCTTTCATCTTGGCTAGAGTCTGTGTTGCAGTACGCCGCATTGTTTTCCACTTTATTTTCTCTCCCCTGTCAGCTGAGAAGGGGGATGATAGAGTAGCTCATTGGGCACCTGGCAACCAACCAAGGTCAACTCACCAAAGCAAGAAGAGGTGAAAATAAGCTAGAAATTTTTACCAAATTTCAACCCCTTTTTCAAATTTTCATAATTACTTGTAATGGTATGTTTAGGACTCATGTTAATCCATTCTGTTAGACAGAATGTTTCCATGTTTACATTTAGAGATGTTAATCCCACATTCTCATACATGCATATATTTACTAAAAAAAAATGTTTAATATAGACTTCCAATGATCACTCCTTGAAGGGCTCCATGACTCTGTGGTGCACAAAGTGGGCTTCTAATCCATGCTGTTATTTTAGAAATACTCATTTGTCAGCTTACATCTCAAAAGAAATGGTAGAATCTATCTGAACTAACGCAGAGATCTATTTCGTGAATTAGTTACACAAATTGAGTCATCCTAGGCTGTTAATAAAAGTGAAGACAGCATTTATAGGACAGCTTGCCTCATGCTTCTGTAATCCAAAATCTCTTAGATGAAACAAACAAGAAATCTTGTTGCTTCTGCACAGAATAAGAAAATCTAAGAAAGGTTAGATGTAGCTGTCTAGAGTAAATTGGATCTCTAGTCCAACCCCTTAATAGCTTCTGTAGAGGTCCTGACAGTATTTCTCTCATTAACATATTGCTAAGTTATCTATTACCAACAAAGACTGCCCATGGCAAGGAAAGATTTCTGGGAGACACTTGGTCTTAGAAGAACTGCTCTTCTTCAGAATTTGCATGTACAAGGAGGACAAAACTAAATTATATGGACTGGCTTACTAGATACTTAAGGTCTATACTTCTAGATATGGATAGCCAATTCCAGACTGAACCAAAGATCTAGTCAACAGCTAAGCAATGTGAGCAATTAGAGACCCACTGCTTCAACTCACTCCTTGACACCTGTCTTTATCAGGATTTTGTACCTAAGACACAAAAAAGGCAAATATTATATTCAAAAGATAACTATCTTCTCTCACAATACATGGTGGCACCAGAAATAAAAATAAAATGCAAAAATTAATTTATCTTCCAAAGAAGTAACAGAAATGTCATTAACAAAAATGCATACATTAGCTCAACCAGTCCTGCTCCAAGAAATTAATTAATAGAATTAATTTTCATTTTTTGGAGCTAAAAAGAAAAAAACTTAATTGTTTATTTTTTCTCTTTTTTTAACTTTTTTTTTTTCTAAATTCTGAACAAGATTGAACTAAGCATTGACTACTATTTTTAAATTTTCATTAAGATATTAATTAATATTCCAGGACATAATTACAAAGAAAGCTAAGAATCAAAGTAGCAGACCGTAAGAATGAATTTTAAATAAAAATTAAAGGTCCCAGAATATTAGTAAGTGAGGCGCTGGACAGATAAACTCTTTCATGCGCGGTTCTGGAAGCAGGAGGTGTTTCACCACTAGTCCTCCACTGGCAACAATCATCTGTTTTGGCAGTGGTATGTACAAAATTCTGTGTCAGTAAAGAAAAACTGGGCAGTAATTGGGCAGAAGATTGCTGGGACTGACCAAATGGTGATGCATATGGTGGAGATATGAAAAACAATGATTACTTGTGCTGAGGGAAATGGGTTGTTTAATTTATTAGATACCATCTGGGAGAATAACAAGCAGCGGTTCCCTCCCTCCCATCTCTTCAGAGTAAGAAGAGCAGCATACCCAGTATTCTGGCATGTTTGCCTGTTTTTAGCTGTATATATCACTCTCTTCCTCCCTCTCTTGTTTTACAATAGAAGCAGCAATTTGACACCATGTGTACCATTGCCCTCTCATTTCAAGTCACAAAATTTTATTGCGAAAACTATACTGTGATAGACTGCAAGGATTGTTGGCTTGACAATTTTCAGGGGCATGTGCGGGGAAAAGGGCAGGTCAAGTCTTGCACTGGTGAGGTGATGCACTGCTACATACACCCTACCCTCCCGCAGGGCTGTATGCCAGCCTGACAGTGGCTGCGAGTCCCTGGCACACTGGAGGCAATCCTCTGCACCTATCTCTGGAGCCCCACCCCAGCTCCTGAGTGGCCATATGATCAGAAGTCCCACCTGGGGGAAGAGTCCAGGAAAGCCAAAGTGTATTTAAGTCAGAGCATGAGATGAGCATTTTGTCTTTACCCTACTTCCCTTACATTTTATATCAGCTGGAACACTGCTGGAATAGCAGTGGTAGCTATATTTGTTCTTTTCTTTATCTCTTCTCTCTTTCTTCTTCTAATTTCTTCTTCTTGAAGTTTGAGTAACTTTAAGTTGGATGGGCTGGAGTTTGCTAAGTTGAATGGACTTTGAGTTTGCTAAGTTAATGTTTCTTGAAATGCTTTGTGCTGATTAAATGTTGCTCTAAACTTTTGCCTAAGTTCCCTAATTTGCCAGTAAAGATTTTGCTGTTTTAATCTCTTGAGGAATATCTGGTAGATATTTTCTCCTGTGTGTCTGGGTCAGGGTACGTAAAAGAATCTTAAACCCTTTTAAGAGACTTGTCAAGTGAGCCCTGGGGTCTTCCATGGACTGCAGGTGAACATCTGTTCCAGTGTGTGTCTCCATGGGCTGCAGGGGGACAGCCTGCCACACCATGGTCTTCACCATGGTCTTCACTGTGGACTGCAGGGAAATCTCTGCTCTGAAGCCTGGACCACCTCAGCCTTCTCCTTCTTCACTGACTTTTGTGTCTGCAGGTCAGTTTCATATATTCTCTCTTCTCTCTCTGCTTGTGCTGATGCATCTTCCCCCTTTCTTTCCTGGGACAGCTCTACAACCTCAGGAATCCTGGGGAGGCCTTGGCCTGTGTGTAATGAGTTGAGCAGTGAAGTGTCCCTTGATGGTATCAGGAACTCTCGCATGGCTAAGGTGGGAATTGCACTGAGTTGAAGGATGAGAGTGAGTACAGTCAGTTGTCCCTTGAAACATTCACTGCCTGAACCATTGTCCAAGGGAAATGGTACCATTGTTGCCGGACGACTAAAGTGTAACACCTCGCAACCTTGTAAACAGCCCTTGGAGCCATCCTGGACAGCAGCAGGGTGCTATCAGCTTCTCCCTCTGAGTAGAATGTCTTTTGGAGCTCCTGACCTCCTGACCTGACCTTTGTGAAAATTGGAGGGCTGTCACCAAAAGATGATGATGACAATGTTGTTTGATACCCATCCAGTCTTCAAGGTTCAACCCTCACCTACTGAGAAGTGCAAAGACATTCAATGTATTTTGCTGAACTCAAGGGGAATTTTTAACAGGTACATTTCTACATCTTTGTGTCTGTGTGTGTATGTATGTGTGATTAGGTTTAAATACACTATGGTAAATATAGCATGAATGTGGCACTCTCAGATCTAAAATTAAGTCCCTGTTGCAATTATAGTAAATTCTATTGAATCCCTTTATAGATGTTAAATTAGTCAATTGATTAAATGCTGCTAACTCTGTCAGACATTAATCATTGATCAGGTCTGAGGCTAGGTTCACAAGGGTGTCCACTCTGAACCTTATGACTCGGCAGAAGGGTCTTTACTTGCCCTTTTAACCCTGGCCATTTTCCATCCTTACCCTTTAATTCCTCGTCTCTATGGAATTCATTCTAAATAGATTATAATTTTATTTTGTATGCTTCATCCATTATAGAGTAATGAAGACATCAGCAATTTATATTCTTTCCATTAAAGCATCTTCATTTTCTATTCAAAAGAGAGAGGAGGTTTTTTATACAAATTTAAGGGAAAGTTAAGCTGTCTCTTTTCAATATGTTTATTGAAAAAAAATCTAAAATATCACTAATGAAAGGCTAATAATGTGTGTAACATAAGCATCAGTTTGTTAAATCTTAGATATTCAATTAAGATTAGAGAATGTGTTTTAGCATCAATTGAATGGTTTAGGCTGGTTGTTCCCAATGTCTTTGTAGCCGAATGTAATTTAAAAAGTAGAGAAACTTAGTCGTGATTTAAATCACTCTTGCTTAAATTAAATGTATTGCCTGAGAATTTAAGGATGATATTAAGAAAACCACAGCTCAGCTGAATTTGAGACTTGCAAGGGATATCAAGAATATCTTTTATCACTTTGTCAATGTTAAAAGGCTGGACAAAGAAAATGTAGTATCATTGCAGAATGGGGTGGGTGTATTTAACGACAATGGACACCGTAGAGCTTTGACTTGCCCTTCACCAAGGCCTGTATGATTAGTTGAAGGGTTCAAGGAGAAGAACAACCAGCAGTGGATGGGAATAGAGTCATGGTTTACTTGAGACAGCTAGACCTGTACAATTCCCTGACACCCAAAGGGATGCATCAAAGAATGCTGAGAGCTGTCAGAATTCCTTGTGAGGAAGCTTTCTGCCATCTTTCGAAGGTGTTGGATACTAGAGAAGGTCCAGACAACAGAAGTGTTGAAAACCACCTAATTGACATTCCTAGGACAGCACTGAATAACACTAATAGCTCTTACAGAACATTTTCCATCTGAAGATCTGAAAGCTCTTTGTATTGGACTAGACAGAGCCCTGAGCTGCTTGGTCTCACATCAGACCTGACCGTGCTTTGAACAGAAGGTTGGACTCAAGATCTCCTGTGGTCTTTTCCCACCAGAAGAAATCTGTGAGCCTATGATTTTAAAAGATATATAGTGGACAATTTTCATTATTTTGGAACTACCTAATTTATTGGTTTTTTTGGTATTTCTGTGCATGCGAATTTCAGGTTTCTGTTAAGAATAAAGTACTATCACAGGTAGTTTAGTGTAACTAACTAACTTGGTAAGAGTTGATAGAAAAAAAACTACAACCAAAACAAGATATTGCGACCAGCATTACAAATTCTTTGTGACATGAAAATGAAGTAGCAATGTAAGTTTTGTTGCCCTATGGTTGTTCAGTTCACTTAAATTGAACAGACCCTTTGACTAGTGCAGAGATGTCCTGTGTGACTTGGATTCCTCATATATAAAGCTGGATGAATTGGATTTCTTTTACTTCAAAATATTTTTTTCCAGAAATATACACAACCAAGAAAGCATTATGGCAACTAAAGATATCAGTTAACTTACAAGGAGAATTTAGCACCCAGTTTTGGGGATGAGATTATTGGGACATTTATACAGTCTAAAGTGATTTTGTAGATGATAGAGAATCCTAGTAAAGTGAAATATTCTGCACAGAAGTAAAAGCAAAACACTGCAAGATTTAATTTTTCTTAGCAGATAGATAAATGTTGATTTTTCAAGTGGTATTGGGTAAAAGCTATTATTTGAAAAGATTTCAGCTTCAGGTATACCCAAATCAAATGTCTAAGCTCCCACTATGATCATTGAGAGCTGTTAAGTTGACCTACATTGTATCTCTGAATCCAGTTAGCTGTGGCAGGAGTCTGTTCTTTAAACAATGTTTCCTAAGGCCATTTTAGATGTCCTAATTTACTCCATCTGGCCTCTTACTCCTGCTCCAGGAGATCATAGGTAAACTGGGTCCTCTGCTGTATCTGCCAGCTCCATATGATTGCACTGGAAAACCTAAAGTGTCTCAGAAGATAATATTAAACATCTGAACTTAGGCAACTGAATCTCCCATTTGAACACACCAACTCACTCTATACATAATCTAGTGATTTTAATGGAAATTTAGTCTTATTAATGTGTTGGGGACTGAAACGAGATGAGTTGAATAACCTGTGACAGATGAGCACAAACAGAGAGTTGACATACTTGAATTTTGGTCAAAGCTCCACTGGAGCTTGATGTAAAGCCTCTATTTTTGTTTCTTTTTTGTTTTTGAAGAAGATAGTGAGACTTACCTTCTCTTATACAACTCTCAGATCTGCAGATGAAAAATGTTGAGTAAGAACTATTAAAACTATTCAGTCCTTCCCTAGGGATGGCAATTAATGACAAATTCCTCTATTACCAATGTTGTTACCAGTTATAGTCACCACCGAAAAGAATAATGTAGGCTTCTTTTATGTCAATTGTTACAAAGGAAATGTTTCAAAATTTCAGGTTACAGTGCTTATACTGCGACCTTTGTGTCTACCCAAACCAGGCAACGCTTTCTCCAAATCGAGAGAATAATCGATGTCATCAACCATCAAGGCTTCCATAACGCTATCATCAGTCTCTTAGTTTCTTATCTATACAAGCTCCTATTTTATTCCTTCTATCTTAAGTCAGAAATATTTATATTCAGTAGTCTGAAGCAAACTGAGAACTGAAAGAAACATACATTTTGATACCTCAGAGTGTAAGTATGCCTATGAAAACACACATGCATACATATTATTTTTTTTCTAAAAAATTATCATAATTTTTTCTTCCTAACTGATCAAGCTAGGTATTTGATATTACTAATTGAAGAAGAAAATACACTATCAAATAAACTTTGCTTACAGCGGAGAAGCAACATACAACTCACAAGTTTTTTTCATCTCTCTGCAGCAATACTTTTATTTCTAGTCATAAACATGTTTCATGGAAGCAAACAAGTTACCCTTTTACTGTCATTCAATCCACCCTGCTATACATATGCTAGTGATGGTTTCTGTGTTATCCCAAAAAGTTCAGTAATGTACTCTGAATGTGCTGCAAAATACTTCAGAAGGAAAGGCCAAATGATTTTTATGCCACTTCACTGCTGTGTGATAATAAGATACGAGTTGAAAGATGGGAAATCTCTTCCTGTGTGTGTTTTGCAAACTAAGAATCAAAAATTAGAGATTTTTAGATATAAATTCAGACAGGTAGATGTGTTATGAACAATAATGCCATTACCCATGTAAAATTGTCTCTCTTATATGTTCAATTTCTTACTCTTTCTGCTCTCTTTCTTTTGTCCTTATAACTCTTTGTTTCCTTGTTTAAGTTTAGCTTTTTAGTGTAGTTTTCAATGGTTGGTTTGGGTTTTTTTCATCCCTGTCTACAAATGCCTGTAGATTTTTTAAGGTAAATCCTCTTAGTGCAGCATTACTATGGTAGTGGAAGGCATGACAAGTCTTTAATTACAGCTGTCTCCATTATACTTCTTACATATGTTTTTAATTTTTCAGGCATTTTCCTTTTAATGCCATTTAGTTATTCCATTATTGCTGCTAATTTTACTCATTTGAGAAGCCATTAAGAAATACTGAGTTAATTAAATAAGATGGATTTCAGTGGCAAAGGAGATTTTTTTTCATTGTGAGGGAAGAAGAAAAGAGGGAGATTAAAGAAATTACTCTGCATATTTGTAACATTATTGAAGGAACAATAATGAATTTATATTTATGAAAAATATTGTTTCCTAGTGAAGAGAACAGTGGTCTGATACTCACAGATGAGATTTTGATTTGTTTGCTGGACTACTGTTGTCAAGGTACCTCACCTTACTATGTGTCTTCTAGTCTGTTAAATAAATGTAGCTTCAGTGGCTCAACAGTTTTAGTTGTTTTTAGCTAAATTTTGTAAGCTTTTCACAATGAAATTTAATTTTTAAAGAAACTACAAATGCATCTACTTAGATCACACATTCTGGGAATACTTTTGGATGTTGATAGGTATATAAATTCACATCTGGATCTGACAACTGGAGGAAATTAAGCTTCAATAAACAAAAGCAGAGTTTTTTGTTTTCAGTACTGAAGTTTAAGAAAGCTCATGAAGTCTAAGATTCCCATTACATGACAAAGCATTCAACAAAATTTTTTTTCTCACTGCCTATTTTACAAGTGATGACTGGTAACACTGCATGTAAGAAATATGTATGCATGAAGCATTCACTACTTTTCTGGAAAGATGGAGAAATTACTACACGGAGTGAAAAGTTAATTGAATTAGCATTTTAAACATGAAACTAAAATTATCTAAAATTTCGTGTATTGTTCCTTGACAAAAGATCAAAGTAATTTCTACAAGTTTTGCACTTGGGTCCCCTGCAACCTGCCAACATACACATACATCTATGCCTGAAATAAGTTCTGTGAAACCATAGGGACCTAACAAATAGCAAATCACTCTCAGAAACCTGTTCTTCCATCTCAGGAAACACACGTTTTATGAAATTTTTTAGGAGAAAAAAACCCGACAAATTGAGTTTTAGCGTAAATAAATGATGTGCAAAAATAAGCATTCTCTAAAGATACTTAAACCAAGAAAACTTGTGTATGTTTCTAATCAGGAATGATGGTAGCTGAACACTTTAACTTCAAGAATTCTATCTAGCTTTGTACTGTCAACTTGACAAATGCTTACACTAAATATCTTATTAGCAGGGTTTTTACAAGCTTTCTCCTTCAAATTAAATGCAATTACCTTGAGATCCCCTCTTTATACAGGTTCAATTCCCAGTAGAACTTCAACAAACATTAGACAAATTTCAAATCAATGCAGAGTCAATTGCTTTGCTTAGAAAACTTTGAGAGAGCCAGCTTGTCTATATATTTAATAGAAGGTCATGCAATTAATTGAAGGGGAAATAAGTAGGTGAAAATACGATCATGTAGAACCCTCTCCAGAAGTAAAGTTCTTAATAAATTATTTACTTCTATGGGTTGTGGCATTGGTGACAATACTAGAACAAAATGAAACCATAAAACTGTCCACTAGTCATGGCTATGAAACTTTACAAGCACACACTCATCTGTTTAAAAAGTCACTAATAAGATTTCAGAGTCAGGGAATGAAAAGATTAGAAAAAGGAATTTGCTTCAGAAACCTTAATTTGATCATCATTTTTGTATAAATTCTGATACCACCTTTACTTGCATGAACTTTTCGCATTACACCCATGCCAACAATAAAGTTCCATTAAGACGTAGCTTCTCAATTCTCTTGGTTCCCCAATATTACATGCATTGTTCTAGGTTTTATTTATCTTATGCTAATCTAGACCTGTTCTAAATTAAAATGTATTGTTTCACAGGTAATGAAAGTTAAAGTTCTTTTTATTACAACAGTATGGGAATACTCTGTTAATTTGGCAGCATATTGTGGCTGCATCACTGCGAAAGAGATATTACTACCCTGATTTTATGAAGAGTGAAGATAAAGCTAACAGCAGTATCTTCTACTGGTCAATTTTACAAACCTATGATGATTTTTCAGACCATTTTGTGTGCAGTATTCTATACACTGAAAGTCCATTGACTCAGCACTTTTACCAAGTGGACTACTGCTTTTTCGTTAGTACCCCATAAAATGAAAATTATTAGAAAGCCACAAAAGATTGTTTGCATTAGCGTGATGATATTATAACAAGGAACCAGTTATAAAAATACTTAGGTAGCCATATATCATTTAACCCACACTTTAGATGCTGAAGTAAAGAACAGCAAAATTCTCATTACACATTGTAAATCCATAAGGCAGACAGGGCATTCATCTGAAAAAGAACAACCTATAAAACCTAGGTTTCCTTAGATCATTTCAGTCAGTGTAATTTCCCCCCAACAATCTTGTAGCTCTGGAAGTTTTAGATGTAGTACGCAAATCAAGTTTATATATCCAATGTCAGAATTTGGAGAAGTAAAAACATAGTACATCAGGATCAAGTTATGGGTCATTTACACTAACTAGATGTACACAAACTCATGAGACCAGATGTCATATATTTAGAGGTGCTGAAATACTTGAGTTATATCACTGGAGGTTGCTTTCTATCCTTTATGAAAAGTCATGGTGATTAGGGGGGAGAACAGAGAGTGTCAGCTGACTTCAAGGAGAGATAAAGGAAGATTCAGGGATGTACAGGCCAGTCAGCCTGTCTTCAGACCCTGGGAAAATTATAAAGCAAAATCTTCTTTAAAGCTATTTCCAAATACATTAAGAACAAGAAGGTGATTTTTAGCAGCCAGCATGAATTTACCAAGGACATATCATGCCTCAGCATTCTGATTGTATACTGCTGTGTGTTGACTGGTTTTGTGTATAATAACAAAACAGAAGGTGATGTTTATCCCGACTTTAACAATTTTGTCATTCTCTCCAATAATAACGACATTGCCAGGGCTCTGAGTGCACTAATAATACCTAATGAATATGATCAGCATCACCTGGGGTTTTCCACCCTCACACACTCTATGTTCGAGCACAGAACCTTTATTTAAGCTCAGTCCTGGATTTTACTTCCCTGTCTGAGGTAAGTTGGGAAAATATTGGTCTCTAGCATGCTCTGTCCATGCACACTGTAGAAACAGAGCTAAAGCTATGGCTTGTCTCCTAGACGTAATAATCACCTGCCTGATGATCACTGGATTTGTTTCTAACTCTGGCCTGTGGATAGACTTCCTTGTTTGACTTTAGATCAGTCTTTCCACCATGAACTTGCTTGATGATTTAGGCTACTGTCTGGACTTGTTATGCTATACTATATTTTCTGGCAGTCCTTGAACTGTTGATAGAACCTATTCCTGTTACTGTTCTGTTCTGTTTGTCTGCTGCTGGCATTGTGGCCTCTTGGTGAAGTCATTGCCTGGCAATGTGAGTAAGGCAGTCATGGAAATCCAATTTCATTATTCACATTGATGATAAGAATATATGGGAGTGTGAGAATCTCTATTCCAGCAAGGTTATCTGATCAGAAACCTCATAACTGAAAGGATGAAAAAATGGCAAACTCTAGACATACAGAGACATAAACGTGACCAAATTAACATGGAGACAACGACAAGAAACAAACCTTTCTAGTCACTCTAATTGATGGGCCGTCAAGAAACTGCAGGTAAACTGGGAGGAAATCCCTGTCACCAGATGAGGTGTAAGGGAATCTGTAGGATTATACAAGTTTGTGATGATGGGTGGGGAAGTGAGAAATGAGGAACAAAGAGGTGCTATAGACAGCAAAAGGTATTAAAAACATCGGGTCATATGTAAAACAGGGACAGTCAGTATGCTTGTCTGGCTGAGCTCTGTGCCTCATTACTGCAGTTTGTCCTGTTTTATTAAACATTCTCAGAACTAACTGTGTCAAACTGTCCTGTGTGTTATATGTGACTCTGCAAAGATTCAGTGCAAATGACTGGAGGGATTGGCATGATATTACTGGGTATTCACCTTGAGTTAGAAAAGGGCTGTGGATGCCCTTGGACTGTGGTGTGAGCTACAGCAGCCCATTAAATGTCAGCATCAGCTACTGAAGACAGCAGGCACCATTAACTGAGACAGGAATGGTTTGTGACTGAAAGCCAGCCACTGAGGGGACCAGGGTGAGTGAGATGGGTAAGGGGCTCAACAGCCAGTGGAGCAGGACTGAATGGCCAGAGCCTGTGTGTCTGCTGCTGGCTGCTGGGAGCAAGTGGGAGCATATATTTGCCAAACCAAGTGTACGTGTGTATTTGATGTCAAAATTTAAGTTTGATGTGCTGGTGAACAGGAGTACCTTGATTCCAGGCTGAGGGATTTGTTGGGTGGAGGGTCAGTGCTGATTTTCAAGCGGACCTGTAAGTGTGGGGTGCCTGTGGGATGACTGTGTGAGTGCTGCATGTTTGCAGAGAGCATCCAGCTGCACCAGCCAGAGAATTGGGGACCTTGGGGGGATGCTTGGGGGATGTGTATGTGTGTGCTTGTGAAACTGAAGAGTGCTCTATGTTTGCAGTGAGCATCCAGCTGCACCAGCCAGAGAACTGGGGACCTTGGGGGGATGCTTGGGGGATGTGTATATGTGTGCTTGTGAACCTGAAGAGTGCTGTGTGTCTGCTGTGTCACACCTTCTGCCTCTGCCAGATCAAAAGGAGGAAAGGATGTGGCTGTCCCTGTTTGTGTCTGGTGGGAGTCCTGTGTGTGGCTGCTGCTGAAGACTGAGCCTTGTCTATGGTTGCCTGTGTAGTCAGCATTGTCAGTGTCCCTTGTGTGTGTCTGGGACATGTGCTCAGCTTTGCTACTGGTTGAACCTGTAAATGGGAAGGCAGCAGCTGCATTCTTCAGCCTGGGCAGAGAGCCCAAGTCCTCTGGGCATAAGGCAAATCATTATTTAATGAAGAGTAGTATATATTTGGTCCTCAACTCGGTTCGCAAGGCTATACATCAAAATATGCCAAAAGAGACAGCATCGTTTTCAGGCCTGGACTAAATGATCTCAAAAGGTTCTTTGAAACCCAAACAATGCCAATGTGATTTGGCAACTAAATTAGCAACACAGCAAACATTTTGGTGAAAAGGAGGTCTTAACTTTACAAGCAACTAACAGTGTAGCTGAAACCTGAAATTCCTGTATAGATCTGCACAAACACTTTCTGATTTTTGTATCTGTAACTGGAGCTACAATATTTGTAAAGGATGTTCTGTAGGAACATTGTTCACATGAATTCATTAACTGCAACTTTGTGTCACAGTTACTTTAGAAATTTTGGGCAAATATTTTCCAATTTAGTAGTTCAGAGGATGCTTTCTAATTTAAAAGGAACAAATGTATATGATAACTAGAAGTACACATATAACACTGAAGCTGTGTATTCATGGAAATACTTCAAGCGAGCTTGTAAAACTTCTCTGCACTGCTGTAGACATTAATGCCAAAACTACAGAATGAAAATGTTCACTAATGGAGTTTTGCAGCCAGGGGTTTTACTTTTAGTGTTAATGCAACAGGGCAAAGCACAGCTACTAGTTATAACAGAATATTTTAAAATTACCGTTTAGTTAACCAAAGGGTTTATATGAGTATGTATGTGGCGTCCTCATCTTACTCCTCATAACAGTAATGTACAACTGAGATTCAACAGCTGGTTGCTGCCCATTTTATTAAAGAGATCACCGTTTGAGAATTTTTTTCTTATTGAGTAAGTAATTGGTTCTGCTACCAGTAAAAACAACTTCTGAAATATTTTTTCCACATATGAGAGTACAGTATAAGACAGAAAATTACACAGTAAAATGATCCAAGAAATATAACCATATTAATCCTATTTCCCTATATGCCAGAGAAGGTAGAGAATTATGGTCTCTACAAATGATAGGTACTCAATTTAGAGAATATGCAGTCTTTTGTGTGAAAACTTAAAGCTATGCTATTCATAGGAATTATTATTTTCTTTGGGTTTACTCAGTGCACAACTGAAAAGAGTCATTCTAAATGAGTACATTCCTGCAGTAGCAGCATTAAAAGGCCTTTTCTTCCCCCCTCACATAAAGTTCAGAAAAAAAAATTGTTTAATAGAAATTATAAGATGCATCAAGCAGCAGAGCAGGCTGACCACAGGTATTGTACACTCTCTGTCCTTGGAGATTTCCAAGACCCAACTTGAAAAATTCTGAGCTGCCTTATCTAATTTTACACCTGATCCTGTTTTGAGCAGGAGGTTAGAGTAGAGATCTAAGAACTCTGAATTACTCAGTAATGGTATGATCCTATGATGAGTCTCTACTGTGTGATAAACTCTTTTCCCCCTGAATGCACAAACTTGTCATGTGACCACAATTTTGGAGAGTCTTAAATAAGTTTTGAAGTGAAATATGGAAATTTAAATGTGTAAATATACTCCCATGTGCATAGAACCTGCATCTCTTTGAGATGAACACAGCAGTATAAGATAGAATTCTGACAATATAGAGAAAATATGTTTTTGGGAAAAATTTTAACTGCTATGCATTAATGAAAATCCATTGGATTTTCACCTGCTAACATCAGATTGGTTCATTTGATTCTACTACACCACTTAATTGCAATCTACATAGTCTAATAAAATAACTAGTATTTATCCAGAATTTTTTTTTGAAGGGAAAAGAAAGTACCTAATTTAAAAGATTGCTATTTAGGGAAAGGTCTCCTTAAAATTGTTACGCATACATTTGCTTTACCCTTTTAAATATGTTTTACAAATGTTGAGTATCTGCACTTTGAAAATGTTGAAACACCTAGCTCCTAAGGCTCTATCCTTCAATAATTATTACCTTGTGTTTGATGATTTCTTAGAAGTCTGGTATCTCAGTGTCATGTTGGTTTCACACACAAAAGGTACGTCACTGACCTTCATTTCTTACTCTAAGGTCCTATGCAGCAAAAAACAGGATTGTGACATCTCTAAGTAATAGATCTATTAATTAGGATATAACTAGTATTAGGTTGCCTTAAATCCAAATGGAAGCATGCATTTACACTTTTCAAAATCATTAGCAAATCATAATCACTCTGTAACTGTGATGGCATAGCTGAACACAACATAAACATTTTGCAAAGGCATGTGAGCAGTCTGACCACCAATGAGTCAAAGACATGTATAATTGCACTCAGGGTGCATCTAAAAATGTGTGAAGAGTGACCCATGCAGCAATTTCAAGATATAGAACAAAGTTAAAAATAAGCACAATGGACTGCAAAAAGGCAGAGCATCCTGCTGAGCACACCAGAAGGATGACTGGCAAGACTGAAAGCAAGATTAATCAGCATCAGGAGCAGGGGATGAGGGAAGGGTGAGTGAACAACTCAAGAACACCAGGCATAAGTAGGGAAAACTAGGGAAGAAGGAGGTCATATGCTTCACTGCTCACTTCTTTAGTGCCATTTAGCATCACCTCTGCTGCAATGTATGCTTGCAGCTAATTCAGAAGTGTTAAGACCTAATGGGTTTTTATATGCAATGATAATTGCAATTTATATGCAATTTTATATGCAATGATTAAGAATTAACCATTAGCACAAAATGTGTTGTTAATAAATGGCTTTGTTCTTAAAGTTTTTTAACTGATCTAAATTTAGTCTTCTGAATAGTCTTGTTATAGAGATACCTATTTCCAGACTGGAATGCATGTATGCATATACACATCTCACATACACACAATATACACATTCAGTTTCATTGCATACTTCACTCTACACAGGCTATCAGGTTGTCATTGTCTCTAATTTTTACTTAGATGTATCAAAATGACTATGATGATAGGTTTTATACCACGCAACAGTAGAAAATCAAGCAAAAGAGGGTCCTCTCTACTTTGAAGGATTTGCACTGCCTGTGCCAGAGCCTTCTCTTGAAGGTTCAGTTTATACACAGGAAACAAGTGTGTTTAGTATGTTCAATAGTTTAAAGACTTTTCTCAAAATGCAGTGTAGACAAAGCTAGTATTTATAACAGAGCTTGTATTTATAACAAGCTAGATATCTAGCTTGTATTTATAACAAGCTAGATATCCTACAGTAGTATAATTTCCAATAAACAGATAAATAGGGGAAGAAAAATTTTTTTAATGTTGTTTAAAGAAGTAATTAATCCTTTAAGAGATGCTATTTTGAAATGTATTAATTTCTTTTGTACACTAGTACAGGCATTGTAAAGAAGAAATTTGCTTTCCCTCTTGAAAAGACTGATATGTCTGCAGTTATTTCATTATTCTCTTGTGTTCTCTCAAATTTATCTGTAATTGCATTATGTATAGATAACCCCAAATCACATGAGTCAATACCTCACTGAACTGCTCTAATTTTGTTAGAAACACGTTTATCACATTGTTTACACAGACTCTGAGAATAAAGAGATGTCACACTAATACATCTGGTAGATGAGTCCTTGGAGGTTTAGAAGTTTAATGTCTCAGCAATAGAGACTTACGGGGAAAAAATAAAAATTCAGACCTCTTTGACTTCTGGCTTCTTGACTGCTACAAAAAAAAAAATCTGAAAATTCTAAAATAAATGTCATACAAAAAAACAGTGTAATCAGTCATTTTTTTTTCAATTCAAGTGTCTAATTTCAGATTTAATTCATTAAATAAACCCAGTAAATAGGCACTACAATGAGGTAATTCTTTTCAAATATGAAATATGTAACACATAAGCCTTATACAAACTTCAGTAAAACTTTCAGGGAGAGAACAGAAAAGAAGAGAAAAAAGCTTCTTGCAGGTGCATGCAGCCAAAATGATCTGTGAATGGATATATCTTTTGTACTAAGATAATATCACGTATTGCCTCTCTTGAGAGCTGACAATTCATCAGATACCAAGAGCTACAAAGAAATTGTAGTTCATGGTATTGTATATGACACGAGGAATCATAGCCAATTTCCTGTGTCATATTTAACATTCAAAGAGTAGTTACTACAACAGATTTCTGACCATGTTAAAAGAAATAGTTCAGACTGGGCAAGGGAACTTACCCTATAGAGGTTGCCTAGAAGCAAAGAAGAAACAGCTGTTAAAGATGATGGGTCCTACAAACCCATTAATCATACTTGGACAGGAAAAAAAAATACAAAGCCTATTAAAAAAGAAGAAGGAAAACATCATTAAATAATTTCAGAAAATAATTAGAACATATGCCCTTGTATACCAGGATCTCACTCAGTAGTGATAAATGTGCAAATAAGGCAGAATGGAAACGTGCTCTTGACAGCTGGAGTTTCCAGCTATGAAACATGGATTTCCAACTCCTTTAGCTCAAATATGCTCCACACAAATTTAGGCTACAATGTTAAAATGGTTAGTAAGAATTTCTGCCAAGTATGAACTAAAACTCTATTTTCTTTAAAAGTTTATTCAAAGGCAGACAAAGACCTTTTACAAAAGCCTCGCGAATAATAATTTTAAAAATATCCAACCAAAACCAAAACCCCTAAAACTTTGTTTTGGTTTCTGTAATGCTGTTAATAATGGAAGGCAAGATGGACTAACTCCATGAATGTAGCAACCTAAATTAAGGCTTTCCATGAGCGATATTTAGAGATTGATTCTTCTGAATATGTTTTCTGTTTTGAAAAAGAGCTCACAGGGTTCAGTAGTAATTTACACCTCTGGCAGAGGCAGATCATAGAAAAACAACCTTATGCTTATCAGGTAAACTTCCAAATACTACAATAAAAACTTCACTTTGCAGATATACATGAAAAACCCCTCTTTTCTCTATCAGTATTGAAACTGTATTCTAGCTAGAAGTAATTTTGTGTAAATAAATTTTTCTTTCAGTTGTCAAACAACTTGAGATATAAATACTTAAAAAACATTTTTTCTCAGACAGTCTACTATATTCTGTTTTGTCTTCGACCTACAAAACTAGATGTTAGACAGAGAAAGAAATTTAAAACAAACATACCATTTGGGGTTTGAATTATTTAAAATGACTGTTTATCCCGTTTTTCACCCATGTTTAAGAATATATTAGTGTCTGTTTCCAACAAAATGAAATATCTCAACTTTTGAATCACATTGCCCCAAATGCATTTTCCTGTATTTTGCCTGAATCATTAAACAACTCTAGTGCCCTCATGTAATTATATTCCTTAGAGGAATTTCTTTTTTCAGAAAAAAATCTTCAGTTTCTAGTTTGATTAAAAATACAGAGTTTGTTTGTCAGGACACCATGCCTTGTGAAGCTTTTAGGATCAAAGTCCATTTAAAAACCTGTAAAGCTGAGAGAGAATAAGCATTTTCCTCCCCATAAAGCTCCTTTATTCTTCAGAGAGCAATAACAGTTTGCCTGCATTGTCCTAATGGTTAGTCTTCTGGTTCTTTTAATTCATCATGTTCCATTGTCTGATATGAATGCTAACAAATCCTGCTCTATCCTGCTAGCATTAAGAAAGAAAAAAAAAACAAACTACCTCAGCTAGTTGGTTTTTTTTTGTAACAGCAAAATTATTAGTCATATCCTAATTTTCAAAGAAGACAGGAAGAGGAAAGACCATCAGTCCAGGGGAATCAACTCTTATATGTCTTACTTCTGTCTTCACCCTTTAAGGTTCTCCTTTGCTCACTAGCCCTGTTTTTCTGATCTATTCTACTGCAAATACAGAGAAGAGATAATCAGACCATGAAAAAAACCTTTGGTTTAAGTAACTTTGAAACATCATAGGCTTTTGGTTTTCAGGTCACACAATCTCCCCCTACCCCTGTACCAATGTAATTATGAAAATTGTATTTAGATTCCACAAAAGTACTTAAGGCTGTAAACATTGGTAGAGAACAAGGTGTTCTAATATTTTATTATTATTGAATGTTTCCATTTCCCTAACTTCTCCATAAAGAAGAATAAAGACATTTGGATCCTTTGAGTTACTTTCTGGAATACTCTGTGTGTCTCTCTTTCTTACACCAGGGACTAACAAAGGCACCACAAACTACTTTAAGGCAATAGGGGTATTCTTACTCCACTGCTGTGGGACTTATTGTGAATGTACTGCTTTTGTTTGTGATAGATTTAATTTTCTTCATAGTAGCTTGCATGGTGCGGTGTTTCAGATTTGTGACCAAAACAGTGTTGACAACATGTCCATGTTTTGGTGTGAGCATCAAGGATATTTCTGGTCCTCACATCATCCCACCAGTGATCAGGCTGTGGGTGTACAAAAGGTTAGGAGGGGACCCAGCCAGGACAGCTGACCCCAACTGAACCAAGGGATATTCCATGCCATATGGTGTCATGCTTAGAAATAAAACTGTGGGAAGAAGGAGGAAGGGAAGAGCGGGGTACATTTGTAATTATAGCATTTGTCTTCCCAAGGCACCACTACATGTGACGGAGCCCTGCTTTCCTGGAGATGGCTGAACACCTGCCTTCCCTTGGGAAGTGGTGAATGAATTCCTTGTTTTGTTTTGCTTGCATGCCCAGCTTTTGCTTTACCTATTAAACTGAGTTTTCTCACTTTTGCTCTTCCTATTGTCTCCCCCATGCCTGCTGTGAGGGGTAAGGATGTGGCCGAGTGAGGCTTAGCTGCCTGCCAGTGTAAAACCATGGCAAGGATGAGCCACCTGCAAGCTTGAATTAAAGTGACTACATGCCAGAGAACTGGCTCAGAAATAGGTTAGTCAGAAAAGTATGGGATTAAGGAAAACAGATAAATAAAACATAACATTATGAAAGGTAGAGGCTGCAAAAGAGTCGCTATGGTTATACCTGTGAGCTAAACAGAACCAAGGCACTGGCTCAGGTGTGTGATCATCCATGGTGGTTTTCTGCTAGTGCTCTTCCTGACAGGGTTTAGGTCTATGCCAACAAGTGTCCTCCCATAAAAAAACAACAGAGATGAGATGACTCTGTGCTTTGGAGATAAAGGGTTCAGCCATAGGGAAGTAGGCAGTACCATGCAGATAAAAGCATGGTAAGCATACTAATAATGGTACTCATGTATATTTATTCAGATTATTGAAACATTATTTAAGCTAGCAGTAACCTCTTACCATTATGTATTAGGTATGTTCAATTTGCCTACATAAATATTTTGTTGCTTGTTTGGAAACACTCTCTTTAATCTATGTTTGCCCTTATGAATAAAATACTGGCATAATCAACCTTCTTAATTCATCTTCAGCTAAGTTCCTGACCTTAAAGTGAGGAAGGTCAAAGGCTTTAATTGTTCAGATTCACCTTTTAAGAACTAGAGCAGAGCAGCATCTTTGTGCAGGAGGTTAAAGGTATGAACTGCTGAAATGCTTTTAGTATCATGAAAAAATCCAGCTTCAGAAAAGTCAGTCTGAATTTATCCTTAAAAGTAATGCATGCAAGAAGTTTAGATACATTAAGAAAGAAAAAGAATTGACAGAGAGCCATTACTTTAGAGACAGGGTTCACCTAAATGAAAATGGAACATGCCTAATGGAACTTAATTTTAGTGATAAAAAAGACATATAGAGTCTTAAAATTAGAAACTATAGGAAATCCGAGAAGCTTGGATGACTGTACAATTTAGTAATTTTGAAATGAAGTCATAAAACACAGTATTTCAGAAGAAACTATAAAAAACCAAAGATCTGATCAAGTGTAAAGGATTGAAATAGGTTCTTGAAGCAAGTCCAAATTGTATTTCTGTACAAATGCTATCTGACTAAAAATGTAGGTACCTTGCAGACCAGTGGTAAATGAAATAACAGGAATAATTATAAGCATTTAAAATATTCTTTGAGAAGGTAACCATTGTGATCCTGCAATATGCTTCAGCAGAAACATCTTACAATTGCATTTAGTATACATAGTAAGTGGAACAAGCTAAGATATTACATTATGTCTTGAAATACACAAATGCAACATATAAATTTATTGAAATTAACTTTCTGATCCTCCATTTATATGGAAAATGTTTGTTATTTTATATGTAAACTCCATACCTAAATCTGGAGAATTTAAGTATTAGGATTATACTACCGTCTATATCAAAATATCATTGTCAGTATTTACAAACAGTCCTAGGCAAATAGAAAAGAGCAAATGTCAATAAGAATTAAGTATCTCAGCTACAGGGTCACCGAGAAAAATAGTTTGTCTTTGAATACTGATGGACCCTAGCAGCCATTAAGTTAGGGCATTGAAACTGATTTTAGCAGAAAGTGGAAGAGAGATGTTCTGCCCCCTCAAGGGTATGTAGTCTGTGACTTTTCAATGAAATGGATAATAAGAAAAAGAGGAAGCTTTAAACAAAACACACAGAGACATAAATCAGACACACAAATGGTTAAGCAGGCAGTAACAAGAACCAAAACTGAGTCAGATTAATTGATAAGAGTACCTGAAATGTGGGAATGTTTATTCCAGTAAAATTATCTGATAAAAGATGATGTCAAATGGGATATTAAAGAAAAAGAGGAAGACATAAAGAGAATACACAGATAAATATATCTGACAAACATGATGAAGACAAAGATAAGAATCAGTCCTTACAAGTCACACTAATTAATGGGCTATGAGAAAACTGCAGGCAAACTTGAGCTTTTAAACTGGTAGGGATGCAGACCTGAGGGTCTGTGATGTAAGAAAGATGTATAGGACCCATTGGGTAGGTAGGAGGAGCTGGGATCCAGAGAGGGGTGTCAGACCAATGCTTGAGAGATTCACAAATGCGTTGCTGCTTGTGAACCTGGAGAGTGTGATGAGTGTGCCTCCACACTGCTGAACTGGTGCCCTCCTGCCTCTGGCAGCCCAAGAGGAGGCGGGAACGTAGCTGTCTAGGTTTGTGTCTGGTCAGAGTCTTGTATGTGGGTACTGTTGAAGGCAGCATCTTGTCTGTGGCCATCTGTGTGACTGGCTCCGTTGGTGCTATGTGTGTCTGTGTCTGTGCGTCTGCGTGTCTGTCAGTGTGCGCTGAGGCTGGGTTCCAACAACCAACCAAAGAGGTCCTGGGCCAGAGGTTCTGAAGTCATTGGTCATTTAGAACACCCCTTTGCAATGAATTTTCGTGTAGCTGATGATTTTTTGAGTCTCTAAGCAAGTCAGAAACTTTTTCAAGATATTATTATTGAGATTTCTGTATATAGCAGTCATCATAGAATAGTCACAAACCATATCTTTGTGTAAGAAAAATCGCTGTGAAATGCTTTTTCCTGTATGGGATGCAATTTATTTTTTCATCAAAAAGTCAGAATCAGGGATTCTGCCAGAGAATCAAAAAGGCATGAGAGGTAATCAGAGTGTAAAATAGGATTTCAAAGAGTATAAAACCAGTGCAAATGAAGCTAAATTAATTATTTGCTTCAAAGTTTAGGAGAGAGGCCAGTAGAGAGATTTGAACATTGAAACTATTTTTAGTGGGGATTAGTCAGAATATTGCACCTGAGTAAGGAGATTTTAAAATAAATAACTGAAAAAAACCAGTAAAAAAAGTGTTAGTATTTGATGGTAGATTCAGTTCTGGGGGAACTCAAATATGAAAGCAACTTCGCAGGAAAAAACCTGTGGGTCCAAGCAAACAAGCTGAACGCAAATCAGCAATTCACCCTTGAAGTAAAGAAAACCAAGAGTCTCCTGTGTTACACTATGAAAAGTGTCACCAACAGGTCAAGGAAGATAGTCCTTCCTCTCTGTGTTGCACTGGTGAGGCCATCTGGAGTGCTGGGTCCAGTTCTGGATTCCCCAGGACAAGAGAGACATGTGCATACAGGAGAGAGTCTAGGAAAGGGCCAACAAGATGAAGGAACTGGAGCATCTGTCACATGAGGAGAGGCTGACAGACCTGGGGCTGTTCAGCTTGGTATAATGAAATCTTGAGCATCTAGGGGATCTTGTCAATATGTACAAATATCTTACGGTGAGGGAATATAGAAAATACAGCCAGACACTTCTTAGTGGGGCCACTAAGAAGAGTATGAGAAGCAATGGGCAAAGTAGATATACAGGGAATTTTTATACGTAAACAAATACTTTTTTGCCGTGATGGTGGTTATGTTGGTTGTAGGTTTCAAGGTTCTGGGAGTGTGGTAGGCTGCAGGAGTGGTATCCGTGAAGAGAGGCCAGTGACTGCCCTCTGCCAGACACAGCCAATTGCAAACTGCTCCAATGCACCATAAGGCACAGCAGAGCCCTGCAGCCAAGATGATGGTGCCTTGGAGAAAGCATATTTAAGAAAGGATAAAATGCAGGAGCAGATAGGTGGGTGCTCAGCTATCACATAGGGTGAACAGTGATAGCTGTCAAGCACTGGTACAGACAGCTGAGAGCCTGTGGAATCTCCAGCCTTGGAGACACTAAAAATCCAATCAGGCAAGGTCCTGTGCACCTTAACTGTAGCTGAGCCCTCTTTGAGCAGGGATTGTGGGCTAGATGATCTCCAGAAGTCCCTGCTGAATTCAGACATCCTGTGATTCTAAGAAATGACGTATGGCCCCAGGCCTCTATACCTAGAAGGCAAAATTATGTACAAACGTGTTTTCCGTTCAGAGAATCTAAAACAACATAAGAACTTTTTTTTTTTTTTTTGCAGCTGAGCAGAGTAGTGTTATTCTGGTGTTTACAGTACGCGTTGCACAAAATCATGCATGGGAATTTGAGATGAAAAGTTTTCTGAGACAAGATATAAAGAATGTGAAGGACACTGTAAAGAAAATGTTTGCACTGCCTGTAATATGGATAATCTTTACAATGACCTGTCCTCAGAAGTATACCCAAGTTTTGTTTAGAAGGAGTTCCTTAAATAACTCCCTGAAAAAAAAATTAAAGTTTATGAGATGTGTCTGACTAAAGGACTGGAATATGTAAGTGAATGGGAAAATTGTTTATCGGACATATGGGCATAATCTACCATGCACTCTGACTTCCAGCAATCTGATGAAAATGATTCATCACAAATTACGGAGTTAAAAAATATTGGGTCCAAATAAAACAGTACAGCTCTCCCTATCCATAGATGGGCTTAAACAAATGTTCATTTGTTCTCTTATGATAATTTATATACAGTTAAAGATAGATTGGGGGGAAGGTTTATTAGATATGCTTGATTGCGCACGAGAAAATTAAATTTATTCACAGATTGTAATAAATTGGCAAAATGTAGGCAGATTTTCACAATAGTTTGAGGAAGAAATATCCTTCCTAAAAGGGCCAGTGGTTCATTTAAGTAATGTAAAAACCTAAGAACTCTAGCCATTTTCTCAGAATCAGATAATCATGTAATCCAAAAGTTGCCCAAAATTCAGGTTGATGCAGAGTATCACTCAGAACTTCAACTCAGTTCTCTCAAAAACATCACTATATGGAAATAAGGTCTGAGTAAAGGAAGGCAAACCCTAATAATCAGGTAATATTACAAACATACTAGTACTATTACTGTGCCTACATAGTTAATCCATGCTTTCAAGTAAGCTGAGTTGCATGTGCCATATGCACTATCACTATTATTATCTACTCGTATCTCCTAGCACACCTACTTACTGTATTATGTGTAAATCTATACTTCATCATAGAATAGTTTAGGTTGGAAGGGACCTTTAAAGGTCCTCTAGTCCACCAATATATATTACAGACTAAATCCTATGCTTTGGAATTTTTCACATACTTGTCACATTAGGCCAGAATAAACCAAGATGTTAAAAAAACAAATTTTAAAAATAGCACTGTGATGTCTCATAGAAGTGAAAATTAAGAACTTTATCTTTTTTTTCCTGATTCCTCAGAAATATAATGCATGCTTTGATAACTTGATACCAACTTCTCCCTTACTGTTGAAATGCCAGAGTACATCACAGACCTCTCATCCAGGTGGCATATTAAAAAAAACACATTAAAAAGCCTAAAACATCTATTTCCGAGATACTGTATTTTTGTCCCAGAAACAAACTATTTCCTAGGAGGAAAAAAATAAAAGAAAACAGGATTTCAGTGATATCAAGAAAATCTTCAAAATGCTAGACTTCATTATTCATCTGCAAAAAACGGTTTTGAAAAATTAAAACTTCTGCAAACCTTTTTTTTTTTCAATTCTCTGAAATAATATTTTCTTCCTGACATGACTAATCTAATGTTAATAAAATATAACTTACTAATGTTGCTCTTTCAGGGAAATAAATCCATACAACAGCACCAAACCGCATCAGTCATCCTTCATAGATCAAGATACTCCGATAATACAATTTATTTCTTTTAGCTTCTCCTAGGAGACATTTCCAGGTAAGTTTATTTATGTACATATGAAGTTTGTCACTTATTTTAAGAAGTTGTGATAAGGCTAGAAAACATTTTTAATGAGACACACAATATATGATTGCTTTCAGCAAGCAAATACTTGTGTAGCAAAAGGAAACAACTTCAACCATTTTCAGAAACGGTGGCCTAAATCACTGTGACAGTACAACATGTGATGGGAATATTTTTAAGGGAAAAACCACCCCAGGCTGTTTATTGTCAAGCTCAGCAAGACAAAAGGTTAGTTCACTAAGAGGAGAAACTGGATGTTAAAGTTGAGGCTTAGGCCTGTATGAAATAATATGCTTTTCGTGTATAACATTGCACTGGTAAAGGATTTTCTGCATGTTGGTAAACATAAGCACATATACATATTTTATTAAGAATCCATTTAAGTAATTAATATATGATTTATTCTGAATATATATTGAATTTTTTCTATGTTGCAAAATCAGTGTAATGCAGTAATAGAAATATCTTACTTTTTAAATAGGAAAATAATAAAATAACACATTCTAGTTCTTCTTGAATACAAATTCAATAGCACACCATTTCACAGTACTTACTTGTCACAAATTGTTTCATGTATTTATACAAGTGCCTGAATCAAAAATTCTAATATATTTAAACACTGCTTGCAAAAATTTGTGTAGGCCAGCAAGCCTAGAATTGATCAAACAAATTAGAGTATTTCAAAGTGTTCCTTTAATTTCACAGGTAAAATAACTCTTTTAAAAAAATTTTGCATTCCTGCTATTTCTGAATGCTGCCAGCGTTTATTCCACTTTATCAATGAACAGTAAACATGTACTTTTTGTACAACACATGTAACTGAATATATGAAAAAATCACAAACCTTATGGTATTGAAATAAAATTCAGAAAAAAAAAGAACTCTAATGAATAATAACAAATATTATGTCTGCAATTAAACTTGATTACCTGTAGCAATATATTGAGATATTATTTTTCCATGACTTTTCAACACAACTCTTTCTGTATACTGATATTTAAACTATAGTAATGCATTTAATTTTCAGTGTCTATAGATAACTCAACATTGAGATCAAAATTGCTCTCAATTTGTATTTTCACACAATACAATTAGCAATTCATATTGCTATATGGAGAAGAAATTATGGAGATGATCCAACAGAAGAAAAAAATATTTTAATGGCTATAATATGTAGCCTTGCTGTTCTGTACACCACTGCTCAGCGGTGTTGTGTCTTCTAGTCTAACTCAACAAATGTCTTCCAAAACCACAGAATACGTTTTACTGGCTTTTTAGTTTTAATTCACCCTAGAACATGGATATTAATACTGTTGAATATAGAGTTGTAAACTGTGTAAAACCATGTAGACAAATGCTATTTGGGTATATATATTGAAGCCTTTAACTATCATCCATTAGCAAGCTGGTACCTGCAGATAGGTGCATGAAATTGGAAGAAATTTTACACATTCTTACTCAATAACTGAATGTGTTCAGTTACACAGAAACTAAATACCATCACAATAAGTGGTCATATGAATTAAACATTCAAGAGATCTCTTATTTCTTATGTTTACTTAGGGAAAACTTCCTGTTAAAAGAACACTGGAAGTTCAAAGGTTGCTTGCCCATATGTCTGCTGGAAAAATTGAAAAGCAGCTCACTCCTTACAAAAAAATTTCATTGTGTGTTGGACCTAAGACAACCAATTACTTTTGCATTTCCTTGATTTTTTGCTGTTTATAATTTGACCCGATCCTCCACTGTACTCCATGCTGCTACAGTCTCCTAGAAAAAGATGGGGAACTAGAAACTTGAGTCAGAGAAAAGGGTGAACGTATGCAAACATCATAGTATTCTGTTAAAATGCAATTGAAATTAAGATAACTAGTAATCTTAGAATTAAAGGAAAGGCAGGTAATGAATGAGGAATTATACCCACAAAAAGGAAATAATAGCTGTGTTAGTACTTGACATATCTTTTGTTGTTGTTACTGTTTTGAGGTCTGAACTGAAAAACAAGATTTTATCTGTCTTCCATTTTGACATAAATTGCATATATATTTTAAAAAATCAGATGGACTCATTTTCCTTTGCAATACTTGAAGTGGGGCTCTACATTTACTATCTACTGACGGTTTCCTAATATTGCTTGATGTAATATTTCCTCTGTGGAGTTTAATGTGAGATAGGCCAGATCTAAGGCCAGATATGAACTTGCAACATTCAGTGTATTTAACATTTTTAGTCTGTTCTTGAATTATTTCTAAGGTGAAAATTTTGTGTGGCAAGAATATCAAATATGTAGTGCAAACATGAATTTAGTTTTGTGTTCTCTCAAAAAATAATTTAAATCAGAATATGAAAGACTTTTTTATCTTTAAGTTTGAAATACATAAATCTAGTTACCTACAAAGACACAAATATGGGTAGAACAATAGTCTCAATAGTTAATTTCCCAACAAAGAAATCAGAAAAATATGTGATACCACAAGCAGACTGGTAGGCCAGAAATCTGATCTTGATCCTTTTACAAAGAGAGCTTTTAAGCAATTAATAAATGTGTCAAAATACAGAAAAAAAGGAATCATTTAAAAATGACATTTGGAAATGGGGCTTTTAATTTACTTAATTGGTTTCAACAGAGACAGACATGTTGAACTAAATGCACACATTACGGATTCAAAACTTCACGAGACTATTAGACCTCTCAGTGCTAATTATGATTTTCATTTTCCTTAGTAGTAAAGGTCTAAGTGTCCTCTCACAATAATATCAAAATATTAGTGCGAATAGTTCTGTATTGCTGTTGCAAAATTACCCTCTTTTAAGACTTATCTTTTAAACAAAATTGCATGTTTATATGTTTCTCCTGCAGATGGCCTCTTTTCATACACAACAGTGATCTAAATGTGTCTGTACCAATATAATCTCTTTTCCTCACTCATCTGCATCAGATTTCCTTCAACAAATTCATATAATGCAAATTTAAACAAAAGCAGTGCTGTTTCCTTCAAACAGTATATAACACAGTTGTATGATGGACTGCTAACATATTTAGGTAATACTAAGGGATCTTTAAAAATGGAGCCCTTTCTTCTGAGAAAAAGAAACCAAACAAATTGTAATAAAGTATAAGGTATGACACATTTATTTTCTTTCTAATTGAGACCACAGATTCACACCAACATAAACTCAATGGTAGAACTAGTTTAGATTGCTTCTATCCCGCACTTTATGTATGGGTAAAATGTGCTTCAGCCTGCCTGTGTCAAATGTAATGTACTTATTCTCAAATTATTGTTTGTGCACTTCTCACAGAATGATAGAGTGGAGTGGGTTGGGAGGAACACTCAACTATCATTCAATCCAACTCTCTTGCCCTGGCCATGGGCAGGGACACTTCCCACTATATTGGGTTGCTCAAAGCCCCATCCAACTAACTTTGACCACTTCTAATGATGGGACACCAACATCTTCTCAGGGCAAATTCTGCCAGTATCTCACCAACCTCACTGTGCAGAATTTATTCCTTATAGCCAATCTAAATCTGCCCTCTTTCATTTTAAATCCAATGCCATGTATCCTTTCACTACAGATCCTCTTAAAAGACCTCTCTCTTATATACCTTCTTTAAGAACTGAAAGGCTGCAATAAGGTCTTCCCAGAGTCTTCTCTTCTCCAGGCTGAACAACCCCAGCTCTCTCAGCCTGTTTTTGTAAAAGTGGTGCTCCAGCCTTCTGATCATCTTCGTGGCCCTCCTTCGGGCCTGCTCTAACAGGCACATATATTTCCAGTACTGTGGATCCCAGAACTAGATTCAGGACTCTATGTTCAAGTACAGGTGTTCGGAAAAAAAATATACAGCATCTGAAACAGAAAGTTAGCTCTTCTTCTTTGTTTTAGGAAATCAAGAACAGATTTACATGCACTATGGATGAGCTGGGAATGGTCACAGATTGCCTGCTTAGCTTTAAGCCATCAACACATATTTTGCATGCCTTGAAGAAGTATCATATTACTGATGGAGGATGGACAAGGTTTTTTAAGACTTCTTGGGTACAATATGTAGATGCTGAGTTATGGGTATCATAAGGCCCTTGTGTGAACAGATGGAACAAAGGTCACAGAGCATGCTGCGTTTCAGCCTGCTTTCAAGCCATCCCACCGAGGACCTGAAAGTTTACCTATAAATAAATATATCTTCATTAACTCAAATGAAACCCTGTTTCCACTGTTCTAGTTGTATGCCAATTCAATATGTATTTACGATATAATGATATTAAGCAGAAACTAGTTTCTGTGGACACAGAAAATAATGTATATGGAGAAACTTAAATTGAAATTATTACTTTGATAATTTTAGCCTAATTTAATAGTTTTTGCTTAAAATGTATCAGGTTATAGTCACTGTTTCTCACTGTAGACATCAAAATATTCCTCTTCAAGCTGATTTTCTTTCATGAAATTATTTGTAGTAAACTATAAGACAAAGTATTTTAAAAATGTTAATTATAACTTAAAGCTCATGATGTATTCAAATGTCAGCTATTCCTGATGGAATTATTAGGACAATGTGGTTTTAGATAACAAAAACTAGAAGATTACTTTGATCTCAAAAGTTATATATTCATATTGGATTTTAGTTCGGTAAATCTACATTTCTTTCTTAGCCCTAAAAATCTGATTTTCTTTGTAATCTGTTCTGAATCAACAGACACAGCTGTATCCAAACTAAATTTTGCTGGAGCTCAAGACCATGGATTACTATAGAAAGTAGAATCTAAGGAATTCATATTAGTATTACTACAGCTTTTGATAGAGACTGCTGCTAATCTTGAGAATTTGACACTGAGGGTGAATGACAATATTACTATTCTCCTGATCCAGTCAGCATTATTTTTGCTGAGTGAAATATAGAAGCACAATCCCTTGAAGTATAGCATTAGGAAGAGTATCTGTTCTTAAATGCCCACTTACTAGCAACTTTTGCTGTTTTGCAGTTAGGTTTCTGTATTAATGTCCACAGAAACAATTTTTCTTGTAATAAACTTTAATTATGCAGTAGGAAGGGAAAAACAAACTGTCTTCAGAAAATGAATTAAGGGATAATGTATTTGTCTGTGGGTCTGATTTTTGCAAGGGAAATTATGATTATGTATCCATACTTGTACCTCAAACGTTTGAAAAATTCTTACTAGGAAAAAAACCAAAACCAAACAAATGGACACAATTCATACTAATTAACCTCCATTCCTGGAATCCTTATCTAATTAATGAGTAGACAAAAGACTTTTTATCCCCTCAAGCAGTCACCCCTCTTTGGTATTACTTTCTGGGTTTTTTCATGTATTTGTCCCTGGCTACACCTGCATCTCCATCTATATCTATCTGTATCATGTATTGATAGGTATCCGTGAGATTGCTCTCGTATCAGCCATGGATAGGCAAATAGTAACTATAGAAGGAATAATATTTCTGCTGTTTGATAAACAATGCTGAATGGAATACCGTTACAACAGATATTCATAATCCCTAAAAATTTTGGCTCGTCACACCTTTGAGAAAGTCACATAGCCAGACTCCATCATTGCAATTATAGATATACTGAAATTTCATACCTAAAACTCCAACTCTTTTGACATCAGATCCTCTGCTCTTAGTTAAACCAAAAAACGGAACAGAGAAGAACTGGGGCTGTATTTATGAATGGCTGTTTTCATTCTGTCCTTGAAAGGCTATGTAGAGAAATCAAACTAAAACTGAAAATGCAATCATGCATAAACCAATGATGCTGTGTTGCTCAAGGCTAACAATTCTGCAGGTATGCATCAGGGAAACACCAACCTCTTTGCTTGTTTACCACTGGCACATTGCTACTCTTGCTGGGACCTCAGAAAGCCATCATCCCCACTTTTGCTCGTGGCATTCAGTGGTTGACAGTAGCAGTCACTCATTCAGATGGTACAGGCAAAATCCTGGTAGCTTCTGTGTCTTGTTAATGATTCTGGATCATAAATACTGCCGCTGCTGACAGATGTAATTACTCCTGGAAATCTACTTCATTGTACTCTTGTGTTTGCCTTATGAGTATCATAAATGGGCTCTTCTCAAAAATCTGACATTCTAGGAAAGTACAGCCCCAGTCGAAAGAGATGTGAGAGCTGACAAGGGATGACAAATGTCAGTAGTTCAGCTACAGTGTTGACAGGTCTGTCCTTGTTAACATCAACAGTATTAGTAGAGTGGTGAAATAAACTATTACTCACATGCCAAGGTTTTGCTGTTAAAAATTTCCCACTCCCTGTAACTCTCCCAGTCTTTCCTGCCAGTTACCACACCCACAGACACCTCTTGGTTACGTGATTATTTTTCCCACCCAAATAAAGAGCTTAGATAAAACATTAAATTTCTGAAGTTATAGTGTTCTAAAAAACCCTACATGTAAAGTTCTGTCGAACACCTTAATATAGAGATAGAACTTATCTCTATGTATTTGTTAATGCACACGAGAGAGAGCTGCAGTTACTATAGACCATATCTGAAGGATGGATTATGGACATGTGCAATGAAACAAGTTTCTCTCTATATGAATTTGTGAATTGCTAAACAGTCATAAAGATGGACCATGGGAAACTCCTGATCTCAAGACCTTGCCCTTAAAACCCTTTGTCAATGGTCTGGAATGAACTTTTTGCACTTAGCCTGCACACTGATGGCTGTCAAAAGAATAGTTCCCTGGGAAAGTGACACCTCCCTGCCCCAACGACAGGTATCAGTTTGAAATTATAATACAAATAATGAAAATGTATAAATGTTTACTATTTTTCCTATCTCTGCAGAACACAAAAAAAATACTTCTTATCTTCCATTTAGGTGTCCTTGAAAAAAAATTAAAAAGAACAAAAGAACAAAAGAAAGAAAGACTTTTAAAATTCCTTAAAAAAAAAAAAGACTTAAAATCTAAGAAAGTTTTGTCATGCCAAAAATAGGTGAAAGTTGTATGTTAAATATTCAAAATTTGCACAGATTAAGTGGAGAGCATGTATATTCTTTGAAATATAGGATTTCTCTTTTTCCCTAAAAATGAATTTCTATAGTAGCAGTCTAGCTTTCTCTATCTTTTTGTGACTCTTTTTTCCCCCTCCACATGGAGTTCATTGTGCAACTCTTGGCAACTCAAAAATAAATTTCCCTACGAGTGGTACTAGTTCTGTTCTATTCTGTACTATTTTACTTTATATTATTGGTAGTCCACTTAAATCTTAATGCTTTAAGCTCTTAAATCTTTAAGCACTTATATCTTAAGCTCTTAAACGTGAAATTATTTGATGTTCATTTTGCTAAGGTAGAAAAGTTCATTTTATTTGTATTGCTGAACCCAGACAAAGTAGCTGTCCTAAACTCTTCATGGGCTGCATACAAATATCTGTCTTCAAAGGGAAAGTGTCCTTCAACTTGGTGAAATACCTGACTCCAGCTTCTACAAAAGTGGTTTAGAGTGTTTCACTTATGCTTCTGCTTACTGAGATGAACACCTCCTCTTCCACTGGCATATTTCATTTTCACATGTAAACATGTTATATACCACTCAGATGAAGCACAAAGAGGATTCCTGCCCTGTACAGCCTAAATCAAACATGACATAACAAGTCAGGCTTATGAACAGATGTGGTGTATCTGGAGGGAAAACAAAGGACAAGGCTGAAAAACAATGATCAGGCTGTTTGTCAGGCATTTACTCAATTTGATGTCTCAGTTTCTTCCACACTACATTTTTTTCCATCTTTTTCTCCCCTTACTTAAGATTTCAGAGGCTGATGCACTTTCTCTCCCTTTGCTGAGCAGGCAGTGAATATAGAGTAAGCAGATAGTAACATCCCTGTGAAAGTTACAGTATATTCCCTTTTAATATGATTCCTTTATGACGCTAAAAAATTTGCCTCTATTGCTTCCCTCTGTGTGTGTGTGTCTGTGCGTGTGTGTGTCTGTGTGTTATTTTTGCAACTGTTTGGATGTGTAAAGTAATAGGGGTCTCTTGGGGTGTAACTGTACTGCAGGGTGGTGGGTTGATCTTGACTGGCTGTCAGGAACCCAACAAGCAGCTCTGTCACACACTCCACACTCCCCTTGGAATGGAAAAGGACCTTTTTGACATACCTTGGATAAGAGCTGCAGTGCACTGCAAAAAGACTTTGCTGAAGCTGAACCCAAACCACAGACACAAATGCCTGTATGTAAAGGCATGTGAACTGTCCCTGCAGCAAAGTCTGTGAAGGTGAAGAATATGGAGGAGATTTTGTTATTCATTTGCACAACCCATATGCAAGCCAGCAGTATAGAAGCAGAGAAAGTGAAATTAGTTCAGAAATGGACAACACAGGTTAAAAAGCCCCCAAAATTAACAAGCTATGAGGGAAAACATGAAAAGTTAAAGGAAATTTGATAGCATGAATCCAAAACAAATGAAGGAAATCACAGATTTAACCAGAGAAAACCAATCCCTTGAGTGTAGCTACAGCCATACAGACTCAGATTTTGATACCCGTCTTATTCAGCAAAATGTACTCACAAAGAAGCAGGTGTTTTTGTCTTTCAGTGGAGACTTGGAGACACGCTGGCAATAAACAGGTAAACATGCTCCCTTTTGATTACGGTATTTATAATGCTATAAAACAGTTTGAATTAAGTAATTTGAATCAAGATTATAGAATCATGGAATAACTTATGATCATCCGGTACCAATGCCCTGCCAGGTAGAAGCACTTTCCACTAGGTCATGTTACTCAAAGCCCCATTCAAGCGATGATCTTTGAACACTTCCAGGAATAGGGCATCTACAACTTCTTGGGCAACCTGGTCCAGTGCCTCACTACCCTCACAGTAAAGAATTTTTTCCTAACATCTCTTCTAAACCTACTCTCAGTTTGAAGCCATTTCTCCCTGTTGTTTTAGTACATGTCCTTGCAAGAAATCTCTCTCCATCCTACTTCTAGAATCCTTTTAGGTTCTGGAAAGCCACAATTAGGTCACCCTGAAGCCTTCTCTTCTCTGAGGTGCACAGCCCCAATTCTCTTTGCCTTCCCTCACAAGCGTATTAAGGAAATGCAGGTTTTTAAATGCCAGAAGAATGTATTTTTGCAGGTTTGTTGGACTTAAACTGGAATTAAACCCCAATATGTTCATCCTGTCTCTTCTTGGGAAATTTTGGCTATATGATAAGATATAATACAATAATGACAATAATGACAATATTGAGGTAAATGTTGAGGTAATTGTAAACAAAAAATTAATCTGTTGAGAAGCGTCGGTTACCCTCACATCTAAATTCAATGAGCAGGAGTTATTGAGGTTACAACTGGACTTTGGCACTCCATAGGTCCAAACCTCTGGATTTTAAAGTTTCTTTAAAACTCTGTTACTGCCTATAAGAATCAAAACTGCACACAAAATGTACTGCTTTAATTTTAGCTTTTCCAAGACTTTTTAAAAAAAATTATTTACTTTTAGTAAACTGTGCATTGCAATACCTAAGGCCTTATTTGGGCCTGGCCTCCAATCTGTGAAACAATTAGTGGATCAATGAAGAATTAATGTGAAACATTTTGGATCTTCTTCCTTGGAATCTTTAGCTGCTGTGGTTTGATTTTGTGCTGCTTTATCATTGTCATGTGCATTGAAAATAAGAGGCTTATTTGGAATTTGATTCATTGGGACATGTGGACATCAGTTTTTAGAACATTTGAAATATGTAATTTTTTATATATTATTCAATGCAATTAAAGTTTTAATTGGAAGGTATTATTTTTAATTTTTTATTTAAAATTTTTCTTATTCTCCACATAATACTAGAATGATATTTATGAAAAATTCTACAGTTACTGTACCTACAAAATACCTTCAGTCATTAACACAATATGTCTGCCACTGAATATTTGCAAAAAGCTTTTCTTTTTATACAAATTGATTCTCACAATCAATCAAGTAACATATTATTGCTAACCTTGATCCACTTGAATGGGTTTACTTTTCCATGCAGTGGAACAGCACTATGTAGAAACATGAGTAGATCTACATTGTCTTTTATAGCAAACCATCAGCTCAGACAGTGTTACGATTCAACATTTAATAACACAAGTTCAGAAAGAATTTTAGACACAGAACTAGGAAGACAAAAGTATTGATGAAGGTATTTCTTTTACTTTGGAAGTTTTTCTCAGATTATAATAGGCAAAGAAGAGAAACCAGACTATAACAAGGGAAATATCATTTGTTTACAAAAAATCAGTCATCCTTCTAGAATTGAAAACAGAAGTTTTGGAATCCCTTTTGTGCTCTTTATATTGAAACATCCCACTAATTATTTTTCTGCCTTGTTTTGCCTTTACATGCTAGAGAATGATTGGCTTGTAAGTAATTTTTTTCTTTTCCCTGCTTTTCAACTCCAGAAGAAAACTGAAACATGAAATAACTTGCATAAAAATATTAGTCTCCACAAATACTTCAAAGCTGGAAGACTAAATGGGATGGAGTGATCTTGGCTGGCCCCCATGTCACTCTCTCACTTCCTCTATTCAGTGGGACAGGGGAAGAAAATAAGAATCTCACAGGTCAAGACAAAGACAATTTAATAAATAGAAACAAATGTTATGCATAGTAGCAAAGAAACCCAAAAATATTTGTAATCTACTTTCTATCAACAGGCAGTGTCCAGTTACTTCCTGGGAAGCAGGCCTGCAGCATGACTAGTGGTTGCTTTGTAAGAAAAATGCTTTAATAGTTAATACTGCTCCCCACCTCCTTTCTCTTAGCTTTCATTGTTGAGCATGATCTCATATGATATGGAATATGCCTTTGGTCAGCTTGGGTCAGCTGTCCTGACTGTGTCTGCTCCCAGCCTCTTGTCCATTCCAGCCTACAGGCCTCTGGGGAGAGAGGGAGGGTTGGGGAGCCAGCGCTGACACTGTGCCAGTGCTGCTCAGCAGTAGCCAAGGCACTGGGGTGTTATCAACTCTTCTGGCTACAAGCACAAAACACAGGTCTACGAAGGCTGCTATGGGGATAATTAACTCCATCCCATCCAGACCTCGTACACATAGTCAGGACACTGAAAAATTATTGTTTGTCCTAACTCACCATTAATTTATTAAAATGAGATATTATTTTGGTTATGTATAAAATATGTATATTATGCATAAAGATTATGTAAATATGACAGATTCTGGGAATTATTTCCCTGCATTTATTTTGCTGACTAATCTGCAGAATGTAATTTTCCTACACACTGTTCCTAACTTAAGGACTACTGCAGTTTTGCAATCTCTTCCAAAAATATCTTTAAATAAATGCTTATATTTTAGTTCTTTTTTTGTGTGGTCTTATTTCTTGATTTTTTTCTGACAGCTACTAAGTACCTTATGAGTAAGTAGCAACATATTTGTTTTTCTGAATCTGTTATTCACAATAAATGAAGACTTCCATAGGATATATTCTTTAAAAAGCAAAATAAGTTTTTACATAACAATTTCCATTCTTTGTCAAAATGCTTTTAAAATTCACTAAAAAAAGTCTGTTTCTTCAAAATGTATTGAAATTATAATGCAGAAAAGTGGAAATACAAAAATACTGAAATAAAGTTGCTTTATCTATGGTGTTATCAAAAAATATGGCCCACATGAGCCAGGACTAATATTAAATATAACTTGGATTTCTGGTGAAAAAGATACTATAATTGGGATCGACCTTTGAATGACATAATTCGAGAGTGCTACTTTTGTCTTTAATCTGGACATATTCTCACCAAGATGCAAGTTCTCTGATTATGCTTGTGGTGATGAAAAGTACGGTTCTGGTCTTCCTAATGGTCATCTGCAGGGAAATTCGAGCAAATATATAATTGAAAAGGTAAGATGATGCCTGGATATCTGTTTCTTGTGTAGTATGAGTCCATTTGGGGTTATTTTAATATGAGTTGAATGATTTTTCAATTACAGGCAAGTACTTCCATCAG
This sequence comes from Ptilonorhynchus violaceus, assembly GCA_013397565.1. Taxonomy (NCBI): domain Eukaryota; kingdom Metazoa; phylum Chordata; class Aves; order Passeriformes; family Ptilonorhynchidae; genus Ptilonorhynchus; species Ptilonorhynchus violaceus. The sequence continues at coordinate 50,829 of VZRJ01001046.1, forward strand.
CATGCTATAAATTATACAACTTTATTCAAATACTTCATGCATTCAGTCTTCAAATAATCCAACCAAAGCAAACAGGCATCTTTTTGGCCTCTTCTGTAGGTAATGAATGAGTTAGACCATGGTTTGAGAGAAAAATCGAGTTTCCTCTATATTATGTTTCTTGATTTTCCTCTCTGCTTGTGGAAAAGATACAGTTTCTGCCTTAAGAGTACAAAGTCATTGTACCCTTCTTCTGTGAGTATAGGTCTCCCAAAATACTTTACATAACTCTTCATAAGTTTTATGATGTCACTGGAAAGGATGTTGGTATGTTTTATGGACATGAAGTAGGTTTAACCTGTTAAACTTGTACAAAGCGTGTGAAACAAGAAAAGTAGAAAAGAGAAGAAAAGGGAAGAGAAGAGAAGAGAGAAAAAAAAGAAAAAAGAAAAAAGAAAAGAAAAGAAAAGAAAAGAAAAGAAAAGAAAAGAAAAGAAAAGAAAAGAAAAGAAAAGAAAAGAAAAGAAAAGAAAAGAAAAGAAAAGAAAAGAAAAGAAAAGAAAAGAAAAGAAAAGAAAAGAAAAGAAAAGAAAAGAAAAGAAAAGAAAAAGAAAAGAAAAGAACTACCCGTATAGTACAGTATAACTCAAAGTGCAAGAAATTGAACTCTCTAACACTCAACCTGAGTGTTAGAAGCATTAAAAAAGCAACATATCTAGTCATAGTTTATTTTTAAAGCTCATGCTTACAGGGAAAGAATCTTCACAGAGCTAAGTAAATATAACTGGATTATTTCTTAATTATGGTTAATCAACTAAAATAATTTTGTTTTAAAGTCATGGCTCTTATCTTCTATTGTGTAAATAGAGTTAAAGATAATGTACTTAGCACTTTGAAATTATGTTTAAGAAAGCCCTATGGAAATCAGCTAATTTATTAAAGTTCTACAGAGACAGGAAATGTCAACCATTTTTACATCCGCAGGGAAACACTTTTATATTCCTATAATCCATCCTGGAAGTAATACAGTATTTTGAAAAAACTGCTGAAGAGTTTTCACTGGAATATTGGGCAGATTCTAGTTGCCTTAGATCAATATAGCTTTACTAGTACCAGAGGTTTGCCAATTTACACGTTTCAGTGAATATATGCTAATTTATACCAGCTGAGAATCAGGCCTTTAAGAGATTGTAAATTTGTTTAAAGGTTTATTCATAATCCTGGATAATAGGAATGGATAACAGGATGGTTGGGAGGATTATTTCAGTCATTTTAAAGATGCAGTTAAGCCAAACATACAGACTTTTTAAAAGTCTTTCAACAAAAGGTTTCTATTTTTAAATGACCATTTTTTCTTGTGAGAAGACATCTATTTACCAATAAATTCACCTCACAAGGAACAATGTAGCCATTTCCTTACTGGTAAAAAGAGTCCAGATCACAGATAGGCCATAACCCAAGTTTCCCATGAATTCATACTTACACTTAGACCACTATGAGAAGCTAAAGTAGTCTTAATCACCATTAAGATTCAAGCTCAATATTTAAGTTGCTATGAATAGTACATAAAGCCTGTTAACTCCTGCATTTCTCCACAGTTACTCTGATATCATGTAAAAGTTCTATCTGCCTTAAAGGGAGTTTCTCAGTCTACAAATCAGAAAACATCTTCAGATGTCTTAGACAACCTACAACTTAGAGTCAAAGAAAATTGGCTAGGAAAGAAAAGAAAAAATATAAAAGTAAAAAGAAAAAAGAAAAAAGAAAAAAGAGAAGGGAAGGGAAGGAAAGGGAAGGGAAGGGAAGGGA
>VZRJ01001046.1:52663-78618 GCA_013397565.1 Ptilonorhynchus violaceus
AGAAAAGAAAAGAAAAGAAAAGAAAAGAAAAGAAAAGAAAAGAAAAGAAAAGAAAAGAAAAGAAAAGAAAAGAAAAGAGAAAAGAAAAAAGAAAAGAAAGGAAAAGAAAAGAAAAAAGAGAAGAGAAAAGAAAGAAAAGGAAAAGAAAAGAAAAGAAAAAAAAGAAAGAAAGAAAAAGAAAAAAGAAAAATTTGCAATTTGCTTTCTTGTAGTCTTTAGTCCTTGCAAGGGGAATTTTAAACTAATAAAGTGGATTTACCTGCTATCATTCTGTTCATAGCAGAGCATTTTGGGCTCAGAGTTCTCGTTTTCAGTGATAGCTTCCAATGCTAAGAATTTTGAGAACTATTGTTATTTTGGTGTGAAGGACAAAAAGTGATAGGGAATACCCTAGGGAATACCTAGGGAATTTACCAACATGTTTGGCTTCTATGGCGAAATGACTGACTGTGAACAATAGATGAACCATGCTATTTCCTTCCCCTCTAACCAGGCTTTCAATGTGTTCTTCCATTGCCTCTGACAGACATGGAGGAAGCTTCTAGCAGCCTCTCACATAAGCCACCCCTGTAGCCATCCCTCCTTCCCCCTCCCCACTATCGAAGTTTGGCCATGCAAACCCAGTACACTGCTCCTGACACAAAAATTCTCTGTCATCCCTCAGAAATATAAATGTACACTCAAGCTACTCCACATAGGGTGCAAGACTTTGTCTCCTCTCATTGTTATGCTTGCTGAAGAGCTTGAATCCATCCAGCACTTTAGTCACTGAAGCTGCCCCACCACGTGCAAGCATCATAATCATATTGAGGTTCCATGACTGGATGTAGTCGTTCAATTCCTGCTTTTTCTTGTGCTTCATATATTCATGTACACACACAAGAGATGGGACTTTAGCTGTGTGATTTACCTTGAAGACGGAATGTTACACCATCTCACCTTCCATCCCCTTCACCCTGGTCCTTAGGTCTCTCTAATCACAATATTATGGTCGCAATAAGAGACATAGCTAATGTTTCTACCACATTGTATGTCAAAACAGCTGTTGAATTTCTGCAATTGGCTTGAATATCATTTTGGTCAGAGACATATTGAAACAAGTATTTTCAGATGCATTTTTCATTCATGATCCAACAGTATTAAAAAAGGGAGAAGCATTTCATTATCTCCCTTCTACTTGGATAAGTTTCCAAAGAAAAATTGCAAAAGTATGCCTATACATTTGTAGAGGAAAGATCGTAAGCATTTACCTTTAAGAGACATTTCAGGTCCGTAGGTGCCTGTCTCACTGTCTCACAATACATACTGTCTCACAACCTTGAGTTAAACAAGCAATTTAAAATGTATCTCTGACCTCAACGTTTGTAATTACCTGGCAGTATGTAACTGTATGGTAAGGGCAGATCTCTGTTCAGCATTCAGTCTGTTCTGGTCTTAAATCTGAAGCACCAGTTATTCTCACACGTGGAGGAGAGAAGAAAAATATTTCATACTCAATACCTGTCTGTGTTTCAGCAGCTGGGTACCTAAGCATTATAATCAGCTGAGATTCTATTTTTTTTTCTCCTGGACTTGTGCTTGAATTTCACATGTATATCTAATATGTTTCTTAACCTGACACTGAATTTCACAAGAGAAGCAGCCTGGAGCACACAGCAGGAGAACTGCAGGAAACGCAAACAGCATATCAGAGCTGCTCAGTAGAGGTTCTTGTTTGATTTTCAGCATTTTATAAGCAGTAGTACATCACAGTAAAGCTCAGCAAGACAAACATGAGTACAGAACACAATTGTCAGAATGCTTCAACTAAATTTTCCCATGCTTCTCACTGTTAAAGAAACTGAACCTGATGGTCCTCAGTGCATTGGGAATTCCTCCTTCCCAGTGTGCTAGAGCTCAGTTTGGTGCATTCTCATTCCCCTGGGAATCGCAGCCTGCTACTGTTTCCATCACTAGATCCAGCCAGTAAATAGGTGTTCTGCAAAGACATGTGCATGTGTATACACACAGAAGAACACGCCCACACACATATACACAGACAGAAACCAACACGGTCCAGTGCCTTTAATGCAGCACTCACGTGGACACAGACAACACTAAATTATATCCTTCCCCTCCAGCTGATCAGTACTGAAGGATTTTATGGATAGAGAGACACCCTTACTCCTTAACCCACAGTCGTACCCACATTCACAGATCTGTTAATTATTAGCACAGGGGTTTTTTTGAAGGCACTGTTACTTGAAGCTCTCAAAAATAATGTTTCTGCTCCTAACATGTTACTTAGGACCATTGTCCAGAGGAAAGGTGCAAAGGCTTCATAAAGAAAATCTTAATGGGAACTTGATATTATATTCTTCACAGTCCACAATGCTATTCCCACTTCAACTCATTCTGAAAGCTGGAAAACGAGAGGCAAAAGCAATTTAATTGAGCTCGGGTAGTGAATTTACACATTTACAGTGGCCAACCAAGTCTATTATTTAGGAAAGAAGACAGTGGTATCTTAGTTGTTATTTCAACCTAAAGGATGGGAGAGCAGTTATCTAAGTGAGAAGGTGAGTCAGAAGCTGTTTTTTGATGGACAAAGTCTTCTCTTCTTCCACTGCTGTCATGATTATGAAGATATAGTAGATGCAAGAAGCCAACTGCGGAGCAATAATGGGTGACAAAAAAGTGAAACCTGTTCTCAGCTGCCTGTTCCGTGGAAATTTATGGATAACCATAATAAACCATTCATTTAGTTGTTCCTAGAAGCACAGGTTTGCTTTAGGAGAAATTCGTTGACTCCCTGGAGACTGGTCTCTGAGTGACAGACCAAAAAGGCTAAATAGCAGCAAAGAAGAAATTTAATTGTCAGTTCATATGAATGATGCTTGGCATGCAAATGATTCTATAAAAATGGGCACACTGTAGTACAGGAAATGTTACCCTGAAAACAAAGAATTATCATACCTTTTTTATGATCCTATTTCATTAATAATGAACTACAAAGGTCAGTCCTATTTAATGTAACAGTGGAGACCACAGTTCACAACTGGAAAGGTTGAACCTTCCTGTGCCTGTGATCCTGTGTCCACCTGAAAACAAAACAAGTAAATATTTCATAGGAGACAGCCATATAGTGTCAATATAGTCAATTTAGTGGAGTAATGAAATAAATTATTTTCCATTCCCCAGGCAAAATAAAACTAAAAAATTGTCTGTACATAAATTGTTTATCGCAATTATTTCTCTAAGGTCTACAAAGAGACAATATGAAAACCTCTTTTAGATTTAAAGACTTCTTTGTAGGAACCACTGCAAAAATAAGTATAATTTTTTAAAATTCCATGAGTTGCTGTTGTTCATAGGTCAGCAATGCTTTTTCGTATTTAGCTATCTTGGATTATTTTATCAGACTCCTCACACCATCCCTATTAGGCTTTTCTTTCATATGGTACAAACCATTCTGTATGTGTTGTCTCAATTTTTAAATTTTTTTAGATTTTTTTTCACACGTTTAATTTATTCATGTACTAAAGAAATTTGAGCATCAATGAAAAAAAAATGAAACAAACTGTCTATGGTGATAATCCTGTAATCATCATTTTATGTAGAAAGATTTCTTTGTGTGATATATTTGTCATTGAGGAATTAAAGCTAATTTTGTCTTTTTAGTTTACAGAGCTGAAAGAATAATTTTTATCAGCCTCAATTACAAGGCCTCATGATTGCTGTAGCAACTATGGAATGAACTTTTTTTTTTGTAGTTGTTGAGAGTATGTTTTTGAGAACAATATAGAACTTCTGTGTAGATCACTTGTTTCTGAAGAACAACTTGAATGTTAAGAGACTTTAAATCATCTTCACAATTTCAAGGTTCTTACTAGAAACTGGATGTCTCACACCTTGTTTCTGCATTGACTGTAAATAATATGAAGAAAAAAAGGAATCAAAATTTTGCTAACATGCTGTAATTTCCCACTAAAGGATAAAAATGTTGTATTACTTTATGATATAACTATTTGCTTTTAATTTAATAATAAATATATATCAGAAATTGAACAATGTGGAGCTATTTTTAATTTTAATTTTAACAACAGAAATTTATTTTAACATACTTTTATTCCAAGTAATCAAATGAATATATCTATTTTGAGCCAATAATCCTTTGTTGATACATATTCTAACTAAATAAATTATATTTTATAGTTCTTAGTTTAGTCAATTTAGTTACTTCCTGATTTGGCTTACAATGTTAAAGAGAATTAAATGAATTTTAGTTCTATCCTACGAAATTCCGGTTAACTTTATTCTGACAAAAAGTCTATGACACTTTTAAGAAACATACACATTGATAGATATGGCTAGATCTGATTACAAGATCAGGTGCTAATCTGTAAGTAACTACTCACAAATCAACATAGACACACTAGCAGACTTACCAGATGGACCAATGATTATTAGACTGAGCATAAGAGCAGCATAATATATTTAAAAAAAAAAAAAAAGACATAAGACAAGACTGTTCTGCAAAGAACTTACAGAGTGCAGTTTAAGTCCCTGTACTCCATCTGTGTATATATTCAGCCATGAACAGTAAGGTTAGGCTTATGCTGGAGTTACCGTTTGAAGACTTGGGGAATTTTCCATCCCTTCCCAGAAGATGATTTTATTTTTTTTTCAAATTGTATAGTATTTATAGGTAAATAATGGTAAGCATCCTTTTCTGAGTGAAAATTTTCTGGATGTGTGTTTATGAGTAAGACAAATTTACCAGCCACTCTGTCTGGAGAAAAAGAGTAATAAATAAAAATAATTTTTTAAAAAGGAAGAAATAATTTGGTGATTCTGTGATAGCAGTGCTTGTCTGCAGTCCTTTTGGTCAGTGGTTTGAGGACTCAGCAGATTATGGAAAATTTCAATTCCCTTCTTTGAGTTTGACAAGTATTTTTACTTTGGGGATCCTGGATAAACTGCAACAGTGCAAAGAGTAGTGACTTCTTTTCTCCTCTTGCATGTGATTCACTTTTACTTCAGAGATACACCAATACTCTACTCAGAGAATGTTTCTCTTTGGTCTAGTGGGCAGAATATTAAAACAGAAAACAAAAGGAGAATGGCTGAATTTCAGCCCCATGTAAAGACAATATTTTTTATTATTTGTACAAAATGGAAGAGCTCCAGCAATACAGTTTATATCAGACTTTGTGCTGGTGCCTCTGGTATTGAATATATGACTTAACTGTGTAACCTAAACCTGTGTACATTTTCATCTATTCAACAGCAAATATGTTGTGCCACTTTCATCCCAATAAAGGCAAAACAAACAATTAAACAAACAAAGCAATATCATGTGTTTTAAAATAATTAGATTAAGTCCTAAATTATTGTGCCAACCTGTTTAAACTGCTTGAATTCACACTGTGTGACAGGTTTCATAGACTTTAAAGGCATTTGTAAAAAATCTATGCTCACTCTTTTCTTTTTAACATCTACATTTTCTTTGAAGTGTATTTGCTGAGTCTACATGCTTGTCATAGCTGAGGAATATTTAGATCTTATTTGATGAGTAAGATCTTTGTTTTGCTGATCTAGTATAACTATTGTGCAGATTCAGAAGACAGAGTCTGTCACCTGCTTCTATCATGGTAGTAAAACTGTGTGAGATGGTTGAAAAAAATGGCAACAATTAATATTGCTATAATTAAATCAGGTTAAAGGAAGATAGTCCTGAGGAAAATAGTCACCTATCATTACTTTGCATCTTACTGACAGGTTGTCTTACACCACTTAGTTTTTCCTTCAGGATATACTCATAAACTTTCAATTTGAATACAAAAACCAGCACAAAATAGTGTATATGCGTATTTCTGCATATACATATTTTTCTATATACATGTATATACACTCATATACTCATTATATACCATTTTCCTCAAAATTCCTGACACTAGAAAGACGAAAATGTAATTGTCTCCAGAAATATGTCTCATAAATAAAAACATCTGAATATTATTATAGTATGAAAATTCCATTGGTAGATCACAGCTTGATTACTCCCTGTCTTAAACTTCCTTGATAAATATATTTACTAGAGAAACATATTTGCAAGCACAATTTCCATTCCTTAGACTTTGCTCTCTAACTTTGTTTCATTCTCCTTAATTCTAGCCACCTATTCAAAACACATAATTTGGGATTCTCTTCATCAGGAACTCACTCTGTAGTTAGTTGAAAACAAAAAAAAGAGACTTCAAAAAGCAATTGAGTGTTAAATATATCAACATCTAGGGATGACTATCTTTCTATTTATTAGGGAGGAAGCTGAGATAAACATATTCCTCCTCAGTGACTATCAGCTAAATGTTTGTTATTGAGTGGAAAACCCATTATTATTTTGTATAACTTCAGCCAAATTATCTTTTATCAGCCAGATACCTTTTGTACTCCACTAATGGCATCATAAACTTAGCAACTACTCTTTATATTTGGGTTCCAAAACAGAAAAGCACCATATTCCTGTTTTGAAGAGGTAAACAACCTTTGTAGATGAAATGCATATCCCTAGATAACAGCGAATACAAATCAGAACTTCAGTACATGCAAATTGACCAGTATGCATATGTAAAGTATTCTTTACGCATTTGGGATTTGTCTCACTTAAATCTCACTGTCTAAAAATTGTAAGGTAGTTACCAAGTTGTTTCCCAACATTGGAAATGCCTACTTTCTCTTTATTACGATACGCAGAACTTTCTTGGAGGGATTGTACTAGATTCCCAACTTCTTACCGTAGTTTAAGCCCAGCTGGCAACCAAGCGCCACGCAGCCACTCACTCACCCCCTCCATCCTGGTGGAATGGGGAGGAAAATAAAACCTAAAACCTGTGGATGGAGATAAGAACAGTTTAATAACTGAAACAAAAGTTAAATAAAGTAATAATAAAAAATAATAATAATGATAATAAAAGGGAAAAAAAACCCAACAAACAAGGAAAAATAAGTGATGCACAATACAATTGCTCATCACCCTCTGACCAATTCCAGAGCCTGTCCCCGCACTCCAATCAGACCCGTCCTGGGTAACTCCCCCAGTTTATTAACTGGGCATGATGTTCTATGGTGTGGAATATCCCTTTGGCCAGTTTGGGTCACCTGTCCTGGCTATACTTCCTCCCAGCTTTTTTTGTGTACCTCCTCTCTGGCAGAACATTAAACACAAAAGAAGTCCTTGACTTAGGATAAACACCGTTTAGCAGTAACCAAAACATCAGCATGTTATCAACATTATTCTCATACTGAATCCAAAATACAACACTGTAGCAACTACTAAGAAGAAATTAACTCTATCACAGCCGAAACCAGGATACTTGTATATGGATACAGTTAATCAAGTGAGAACAGCATTACCTCTGACTGATTTGCAGTTTTCTTACAGTTGCACATGCTGAAAATTTCTTGGTTTTGGGAGCAGAACAGTTGAGAATCAACTGTCTCAGTTTAGAAATCTTAAGGAAAGACACCTGAGATAGCTATGAGTGGAAACTTCTACATGATTTGAAAAGAAATGCTTCTGGAGTATAAACCATGACAAACTCGTATGGATATCAGACTCTAAAAACTGCACTAATTAGATGCTTATTGTAAGCTAAAAATGAAGATGACTATCTCATATATATTAGTCTCCCTCTAGAGAAAGATGCAGATAGACAGCTACTGGTAAGGTAGATCCTATCCTGAATGCTTATATTGAAATTAATATAGGAATATTTGGAAGTGCAGACAATCAGTGAGATCAAGTGCCGAGGCACAGTGCCAAGCATATTCATCTCAAGCAATTAAACAAAGGATTCAATTCAGTCTTAGACATAAAAATCGTAGATTACTAAATCTGTTTAAAAATGTTAGACTGCCTTTACAGTCAGAGGTAAAACCAGACACTTCAGAGAATGGTTCAAGTAATTTACATCACCTTCTCACAAAATAAAATCAATCACCTCAGGAAGACATTTGTTTCTCTATATTAAATTAAGACGAGTGCAACTAAGGTGACCTACTCAGGCTTAGATATCTAATCTGCACATCCTTGGGTTAGAGCAGATTAATTCAACCCATAAACCTGAGGGATAAATACAAATAAATATCTGATATGACCATTAAAAATCCTGTCCAGATAGTTATGAATTTGTATGTGGTGGCAACACTGGGAGATAATCAACAGAATAAAGACATCCAGGTAGCAGTCACAGGCCTCTCTTCTGTCTCTGGTAATCCTTGGCTCTGCTTTAGTCCCTGCTTTATATCATGCATCTCATCCCCCCATTTTCCCAGTGAATAAATACAGTCTGCATATCCACAGCTAGCAAGTGCCCTGGCTGAATCCCCTATAGAAGAATTTCAAATCCAACTTTCAAGTACTTAGTAAATAGGATTCCCTGTGAAACTGCCCTCAGGGAGAAGGAAGCAGAACAGAGCTAGCAGATCTTTAAGAACACTTTACATAGCACGCAAGAGCTCTTAATCCCCAGGTGTATGAAATGAGGAAAGGAAGACAAGAGACAGACATGGTGAGTAAAGACCTGTTGGTCAAACTAAAGGGCAAGAAGGAAATTCACAGGCAGTGGAAGCAGGGACAGGTATCCTGGGCAGAGTATAGGATACTGCCAAATTGTGTAGGGTTGGGGTTAGTTAGGATGGTGTGCTGGTTTGAACGTGAACCAGTAGAGGAAATTAACCCCACACAAATACCTCAAGAGAGATTTAGGTCAGAGTTACAATTTTAATAGAAAGGTTATAATAAATGCAGGAATACAGAAAACACCAGCTTAAACTGACAGAGTCCCAGTACTACCCGACAGTGGTTGCAGTCCTGTTGAAGTGGTGGTTGAAGGGCTGGTGGTGTGTCCAGTAGTCTGGGGGTCCAGTGGTGAGGGTCTCATCGTCTGGGTGTCCAGTGGTGGAAGTCTGGGTCGTCTGGGTGTCCAGTGGCTCAGAAAGGCCCGATCCTCTGGTTGTCCAGTGGTTCTCTGTCAATCCCTGAGCCTATTTTTATGTGGTGGTTCTTAGCTGGTACCTCCCACAGGGGTGGGGATTTCTACAATGGAAGGAGATGTTTCTGACATTCTATTCATCAGAGCTTATCCAGTTCAGGCCATTAGCAGGGATAATCCACTCAGGATGGATGATGCTTGCTGCTGCCCGGGTAAGTTATCACAGATGAGATAAGAAACACTACCTCACCTCACATGATCTGCTTCTCCTCAGTCATAGCCTCAGGGACCAGGTGTGTAAGCAGCTACTGTGAACCACCCAGTTTATCAAGGAATTATGTGGATGGTGATAGAATACATACTTGTGGGACCACGGGCCCTTACTAGAGCTGATAGTAGCAACGAGCTTGTATAAACCCATATAAGGACTGAGATGTGTGATTTGTTAGGTGATCAAAAGAATACCATAAAGGAATGAGACTGATTGCTGCTTGTCTGTGCTAACATATATAAACCGCGTGTTCTCTCAATAAAGTCAATTTTGCTCATGCACAGCGTTGTCTGTGTGGCTTTGCTTGCACCCAGCGGAGTCCGTTTCCCAATCGCTGACACATACTTTTGGTTAACCCAGGACAGATGGTCAAGCTATGTCTAGAGCTGAACTTGGCAAGGTACGTAGAGAGTAATAAGAAGGGCTTCTACAGATGTGTCGTCCAGAAAACGAAGATCAAAGAACGTGTGGTTGACACACCTGAGGGAAAGAATGCCATCCAGGGGGTCCTGGATAAGCTCAAGAAGTGGGCCCGTGTGAACCTCATGAGGTTCAAGGTCAAGTACAAGTTGCTGCACCTCGGTGGGAGCAACCCCCAGTGTCAATCTAAGCTGGGAGATGAACAGATCGAGAGCAGCCCTGCCAAGAAGGACTTGGGGGTGCTCATGGATGAGAAGCTGGGCATGGTCTGGCAATGTGCACTTGCAACCCAGAAAGCCAAACATGTCCTGGGCTGCATCCAAAGCAGCATGGCCCGCAGGGCAAGGGAGGGAATTCTGCCCCTTTGCTGTGCTCTAGTGAGATCCCACCTGGAGTGCTGCATCCAGCTTGGGGCCCCCAAGATAAGAAGGACATGGACCTGTTGCAGCTAGTCCAGAGGAGGGTCAAACGAATGACCAGAGGGATTAAGCCTCTCCTATGAAAACAAGCAGAGAGAGTTGGGGTTGTTCAACCTGGAGAATACAAGGCTGTAGAAATACCTTCTAGCAATTTCCCAGTACATAAGAGGGGACTTGTAAGATGAGGAAAAATTTTTCAGTAGTGACTTGCAACAGAATGAGGAGCAAAGATCCCTTCCAACTTCAGCTGTTGATCATGTGAAAATATAATTTCAACAAATCTAGGGTTTTTGCCAAATTTATAATTACACGTGTTAGATTTTAAAACTTTTTCAAAACTGCTTGAAGAATGCTTTATTCTTTGTCATCCTGCAGACTAGTCATTTAACTACTTATTGTGGTTGTTACTTAAAAAAAATAAAACCAAACGAAAACCGACCAAATAAAAAACCTTCCACAAAAATCTGTTTGCTATTTACAGGTTGCCATCATTTCCCTAAGATGTGGGTTTTTTTCCTTTCTTCAAGCAGATTAAAGCATTGCCATAGACAAAGAAACAGTATCCATGGCCAACCAACAGCTTTTGGAATGAATGCAAATTTTTGCAAACATTTGGAATTATTTTCATTCTCTAACCATTTAAGGAAACAAATCTTTCTGCATCCAGGCTTAGAAAAACTGCAGTCATAGCCTTTTGATATTTCCAGTGAAATTTTTCTTTTATTCCAATAAAAATTTAGACATAATTTTATTTTTTTAATAAGAAGTGAGCTCTCTTACTGAGTTGCTAAATGACTGATTAGTAATTTTGTAATTAAAACTGAATTTGAAAAATTTAGAGATGAAATTTTGCAACCTTTACTGATTTGAAATTAGCTAATAGAACAAGTAGTTTTTTATGTGAGACAGGTATCTGACGTAGCCTCAGTAAATAAATGCCACAGAGAAAAAGTTCATAAGGAACATACCAAAAGAAAAGCACCACATGAAATGGGACCTCTGACAGAGTTGCTCTTGTTAAGTGGCAGCCAGATTAGCAATTACTGACAATTCAGCAGTTATTGAGCCCAGAATTTAAAGTTCACTACCCATTATTTTAAGATTGCTATATTAAAAATGGTTTTTCTTAAAAAATTAGAGACATAAACGAAAACTTATAGCTCACTAAAGGGTAGTCTGTGACATACTATCTTCTCAAATATGTGGTCAGTTAACATCAGAGAGGTGGTTCTTAGAATGGTCTGTGTTTATACACAGTGGGACTAACATTGGATTAGTCACCATGGCTACTAATAGTGTTTTTCTTTCAGGACAGATGGGATCATCACACTGGGATCCTAGTGTCAGTAGGTGACCATGCTGATTTTATTTTTTTTTGTCTGTGTAGTTTGTGTTCCAAGTGAACTAACATTACCACTGTGCATAATCCTACATCTTTTTTTTTGTTCCTAGCAGACAGGCTCCTGGAAGAGCTTCTCCCAACCTGCAGAAGTGCTATTTCACAGTAGGCACAGACCTGTGGGAGGTAGATGGTAGGATAACTGTGGATATATAAATGCTGTTGATGTTCAACTGTGGTGATAAAATCAAATTCCCTCCCCAAAAAACCTTTTTGGCAGATACAGTTTGAGTGCACTGAAACTAGATAAACAGAAAGTATACAAGTCTGTATGGAGCAGCAAAGAATAGTTTTCAGTGTATAGAAATCCTAAAATATCTTCTTAGAAATAATGTCTGCTTTTCAGCCACCACAGAATGACATGAAACACAGAAATGGAGCAAAGTCTGACTTCTACTTGACACAGGTATTTTATTTTCAAAGGCATAAACAGAAAACTTTAAGAGCTGAAATTTCTGTCAATAATTGTTACAGGTACAGCTTGCCCAACTTGCATTCTCCTTAATGTGCAATTTCAGTTTTCCTTCAAAGCCCAAACATTTTGTGTGTATGGCTCAGCAATGATAAGGTAAAACTTCCCTCTGGATGGTCACAGCATTGAGAGCTGAAAAGCACCATTGTCTTAATATTTTTCACTGGTATTATAATTACTACTATCATTGTTGTTATTAGGTTTTTCTATTATTTATTTTATTACTAAAAGCCTTTCATTTTGAAACACTTATATCTCTTACTGGAAAAAAAGGTTGGGTTTTTTGAATAATGAAATATTTTAACATCTGTGGAATATTTCACATTTGATAAAAAACTCAGTGAATAATATTTAACAAAAGATTACAGTTTTGGTTTTTGAAAACTTGTAAACTATATTTTTCTCTCGTGCCAGGCACGATTGAGGTTTTCCAGAATAGAGATCATTAACCAAGCCTTGGATGAAAACTCAAATAATTAATATAACACAGATCCAACCTACTTTTTTTCAATAAATAAACAACATTTCTATTTTGTCCTTTATTTAATTTCTATGTTTTCTTCTGCATAATATTATAGATATTACACCTATATAAGTGTAAATAGGAAAAATCATATAATTTTTAAAACATAATAAATTTTGCAGAGTACCAAATTACAAAATTTAATGAAGATTTTTTTCAAACTTTTTAGTTCTTTTTGTGAGTGGTAGGTACCAGAGAAGCCTGATATTGCTTCTGACTACAGGGAAGTACTCAAACAGTACAGTAGGTTGTATTGAGCACAGTACTTTTACCACACTGCAAAATATGTTTAAGGTCATTGTGTTTAGTAAGTGGGTAAGCAAACATATTTTTAACACAGAGGAGATTTTAGCTGCAGGTAGAAGTGGCAAACTGTTTGGACATGTTTTTTAACTTAGGTTTGGATCTGATTTTATTTCTATAATTAAATTACTACATTGGAATGGTTCAGTGTGATGTGTAGACATTTAATGTGATAATAACTGTACCTCACTTTCAGATGCTTCCTGAATATCATCACCATTTTCATATGCTTTTGTCTTATAATTTTACAGCAGCAGAAATCAATCTACAAACAGCATTGCAGAAGATTCCTATTGGAAGTGCTTATCCTTTGAACTTCTTCGTGAAGAAACAAGACTTTGAAATTGTCCATAACACTCTTCATTGCAGATTTCAGGGTTTTTTTGCTGATGATTTGGGTTTTCCTTTGAGTTTTAGTGCTACATACTGTTAGATATCAGAGGGAGATGGATTTTAATTAAAGATACATTTTCTTTTTTCCTAGCACATCCTTGACTTGATCTGAAAACAGAAAGAAACCTTAAAATATGTTTAAAATCAGGCAAATAAGTACAGTAGAGTGCAAAGTTAAAAATCAAATCAATAACACTAGGTAAAAAAGACACTTCAAAATTTTTGTTTAGTTCAGGAAGTATTGTTTCAGGTTTCAGCTGATACTTCTTATATAAGGATTTTGAAAGTCAAGAGGGAATGAATTTGGTGTGCATGTAAAGACAGGAGATTTTTAGAGTATATAAACACAAAATTTAAGCTATCTGCTTTAAACATGTATAAATATTTATAAACAAAGTTGTCATTGAGCAGAGAGTTCCTAATTGCAGAGCCTGTAGGACTTGTCAGAGACAGGAAGCATGACTTGAGGACCTGCAGAGTGAAGAATAACCTGTTTGGAGAAATGTCTAAGATGAGTTTGAGGAAGCATAGAGAGGAGATCAAGGACGTAACTGTGAAAGGGACTGATGACTGCATAGAAGGAAGATGGTGTATCAGCCTTCTTGCCATTTGCTACTGAGACAGAAAAAGGGAATCAGAACACTGGGGAAAGTGTAGTGTCATACACTGTGCTGAGGGCTTGATGAGTGATAGAAGGGAATGTGCCTGGAATTCTAGAGCGCAATGCAAAATTGAGTAAAAATGAGTAAAAACTGGAAGTTGAACTATAGTCCATTATTGGATGGGACTATAGTCCTTTACTGGATGGGACAATGAATTGCAGGTATTTCAAGAGCAACAGAAATAATAGTAGAGATGGAAATCATGATATGGTCCATGAGCAGTCATGAGTAAACGCAGAATGTCTTAATACAACATAAATCAGGGAGATAAATAAGCACAAACAAATTATTAAACATGATTTCAGCAATCATTCCCAATCGTTCTGCTTCAAGCTTAAACCCGACATGAACAATACTTTTGACAAATAAATGCAGAGCTGTTGAAAAGCTGTACTGACTGTGACAAAAAAGTTGGAGACATGTAAAAGTGAAAAAACCAAATCTTACTTTATGAATGGAGGCTAAATGTAATTTAAGGCTTAATGTAAATATACTTGACGGTGAAAGCTGAACATTAGACTGTTTGGTTCTATAAACTTGCATTTACTTTATGGCTGATTACCACTTAGCCAATAGGAAGAAAGAAATCCCAATAAAACCCAAGCAACATAGGCTAAAATGATATCATCTTAAAAAATTCTCTCAACATTTTTTAATAGAGTAGCATTTATGAAATCTGTTAAGAGATATAGTACTAGGCAAGATTCCAAGGACAGACTTTAATAATGGCAAGATGCTGCAGTGTGATAGGATTCTACTTTCATTAGTCTATGGCGACTTGAATAATGCATTTTAATGGTGTCATATTAGTCAGTCTCACCAACGCTTTTAGTGCCCAGTATTTGAGACTATGTCAGAAGATATCCCTAGAAGTTACAGGTACTAAATATTGCTCAGCCCTAGAGATTGTGTGCATGTTTTCTGTATCCCAGATTCATCAAAATGTTTTTAGATCACTATTTTTTTCCATTGAGCTTATACACGACAAAACTGTTTACAAAGCAAAACATGTCTCAGTTTTCAAATAGCACACTGATATGTATTCAGATGTCTGAACTTAAAGGCATGAATATAAAAGAAAAATCCTCATAATAGACAAATTACTGCAAATTTTATGAAAAGAAAAATTACAAAGAAAGAAAAACTTGTTATAATGTACTGAAAACCTAGGCCAGTTCACTTGCTGCAACAACTCTTCAAACCAAACCCCACATATTGTAGCATGCTTCACTTGTGCCTGAATGCGTCTGCCTTTGGGTACACCTCTTGGACTAGTCCATTTCTCATGTCAGGGATGTATTAGGTAGTATCCCCATTTCTAAAGAACTGGCAAGTTTTATTTTTCCTCTGTAGAAAACAAGTAACAAGTTAAAATGGGAGAGAATTGGCATGTGATTAATATATTCCTGACACAAAGCTAGGATGAAACTTGGAGGGATACACAGATTGAAAGATCTGCTGTCATATAGAAGGAGAACTTTTCCATATCTTAATAAAGCAATTGGGTATGTGATCTTGTCCTGACACTATTGTTGGCACCTTGACAAATAGTTGTGATTGGTATGGTCTCTCGGCTTGCTTACACATGAATGTATTTGTCTAGCTATCGATCTGTGGGGTGTGTGCATGTGTGAACATAAATAAATAAATTTGTATAAAAATGCAAAGGCGGGGCAGTTAAAGGTAACATCTACAAAATTCTCTCCCCCAAAAATCTGAGTTCTTGTATCCATATCCTGCATCTACAAAGATAGTCCAATTATTCAAAATAAAATCTAGAATAAATTAGTATCTGTCATAATTCCCCCTCTTCTAAAAAAAAACCAAACCCAAATACAACCAACAAAACAAAAACGAAAAAAGGAGGGATGTCTGTGAATGTGAAGAAATTTTTAACAATATGGAATTTCTCCAAGGATAAAAACTTTGTCTTGCACCACTGAATAGGACAAAACAAAGGTTGCTCTTCATAAATATCCAGTTTAGAGTCTTATCTGCTTTATAGAAGCCCTGACTTCTGACTTACTGTGTGTCCTAATAAGTAAAAAACTAGTCTATGATAGCTTCCCAAGGAGTGATATCCAGTTCATTCTCTTGAAGTTACATTTTAGTGGAATATCTGATTCCCAGTATCCATATTACTTGACAACAAACCTGTCAAAATAACTGCCGTTTACATTTTTTAGTATATTAAATGGATTAGATAATTTGTCAGAAATAGAAGCTTTTATGACTAATTCTTTATGTGAAAGTCTGACATTTTTTCAACAAAAAGGACAAAATTTTTAATCTTTTGATTTCTGTGACCAATGTTTTGTATTCTCCTTCCATTTTTTTATACATATTTTTATGTTGTCTTCCCTCACAAGTACCACAAACAGATGAGGAATACTGTCCTCATTTGCTATACTATCAATGCATTTTGTCATACAGTGCCAAAGGCACTCTTTGATTGCTATCTGAACCAGATTTTATCAACAACTTCTGGGCATTTAGACCATGTCTACACTTATTTATTAATATACATCATAGTGCTCCACAGGGCTCTGATCTGTGATCGTACTGCCAAGCAGCTGCTTGGAGCATGCCTTTATCAGTATCTCAGTTGTTTCCCTCTGTTTCATTTTACCTCACTTTAGATTTGTACAATAAATAAAAAAATCTACCTCTGGAACTACTTTTCTAGATGTGAAATTCTTTATCCAAGACATGACTGCTATCTACAAAGAGCAGGTTTCTAGGGTTACTAATGTATATTGGCTCTGGATACCACTCAGAAATCTGGGGAAATAAACTGTCTTGATACTCAGTATTTTATAACTCTCAATTTACAGACAAAGAACCAAAAAATATAGTTTGTTGAGGAAAAGGAAAAAGTGACAGTAAGAAAGAAAACAAATGTGTGATAACCACACAAGTAATTTCTGATATAAAATAACGATTGGGTGAGGATTAAATTCTTGATATGAAATTAGCTATGACAGTTCCTAAATTTTTGCATTTTTCAGTAAAGCTATTGCAGCTGCCACATCACAGTGCTCTGTCAGCTGTCTTGCTGGGCACCAAAGTCTGAAGCACACTGAAGTCTGTTACTGGTAAGTAGTGTTAAAATGTTTGCTATTCAACCCAAAGAGTAGCACTTGGATTTTAGTATTCTGGTATTTAACTTGAAGGAAGTCTTCATAATTGACTTATGAATATTATGTTCTATAAGAAGTCTTTTAAAACAGCTTTCATGTTTTTGCACTCTGGTTCTGCAGGTTTTCACCTGCATAAACATATCTGAATTTTCATATAAAATATTTTCAATATAACTCTGCTGGCTCTTACGAAAAAGTTATTCAAACAACTTCATTTTTTTCCTACTAGTTTACAACACAGTGCTGTTCCCCCACTGGCTCTCCAACATTCCTGAACTCTATAACTTGTCTTCTTTATCTCAGCAACTAGGCTTACAGAGGAGAAAAGCAGGAATTTCCAGACCAGAGTTTTTCTGCTTTACATATTTTTCGTAGGGTTTGCAGAACCGAAGTGTTTATTATTCTCCACAGACTGTAAAAGGAGTCTGCCTGATAAAATCAAATGCTGCTGCCAATAAGTTGATAATCTAAAATAAGATTACCGAAATTGAATCCAGCTGACAACGTCTTTTTTTTTTTTTTTTTTTGTAAAAGAAAAAAATTCTTAGGCTATCAGATACATATGTAGAAAATATAGCAGGGAAGAAAATGCACTGTATTAGAAGTTAAAGTCTCATTATCCTGAGATCTGAGATATGTACTATCAGGTTATTACAGTTTATATTATCTTCTACCCTATCTTTCCTTTCCATTTAGACATCGGGTCTTCCATGTCTTCCACTGTGTGTGGTGCAGAATGGAAATTTGTGGATCTCTGTCTACTACAGAAATAAGAAGACATTACAAAAACCTCAAAATTATACTCCTAATGAAAGTAGTGAGGAGCTCTTTCACTTTTCTTGTAGTAGCTATAATATATTTGACTTACAATACTGATTTTACCAAAAAGAATAAAAAGGAAAGCATCACGACATCACTATGAATTGCGTATAATTATAACTTTAAAGCAAAGGGAGATAAGATTTGAGGGATATTGTAAATGGAAACAGATCTCTTTCTTCTCTCGCCTTATATCTCATGTCCCTAATAATGCAAGAACTTGGTAGGTGTCTGTGCCAGAGAGCAAAGCCTTATGCAAATGCTGAGCTGCAAGTACTGGGATTTTTTCTTCCATCCTTGCACAAGATCCTCACTCATATGTTTTGGAGCTCTGCTCAGTCGTATTTGAATGACTATGGAGTAAAACTGCTGGCTAGAAAATGGAACATTAAAAGAAAGGGAGATTATGTCTCATCTTCAGTTCCTTGCCTTCTCCATTACAGCGTGGTAATACCTTGAAAATAGCACTATTTGGGGTGTATCTAAGCAGGGCCAAGGCAGGAAAATTTTCAAGAGAATGTGTCTCTGTTATTCAAGTAATTCAAACATGTATGTGTATGTATGTATAATCTGGTGGAGAAGCAATAATACATTTACGTAATAATGAAGGCCTTGTTCAGAATAAAATTAAGTACTTCACAAAAAAAGTCTGGAATAGACCATTTATTTTTCACAGTGTCTTGCAGACATTAGCGGCTTTTGAGAAGTAAATTGTTAACTCCCATAAGACCAGAGTTTTATCATAATTTATGCAAATACTATTGAATTTGCTCTGAATATTTGTATATTTCTAAAAAAGAAATAAAAAACCCTGAGGTATGAGTTTGTTGAGACAGCACCCAGCCTGTTTAACTGGTGCTAAACAGTTTTCAAGATTCAATTTTTAATTTGAAATAGTATTGGATTGCATATTTGAGGTTCTTTCCTGATTCATCTTCTATTTTGGGAATTCTTTTGAAATCAGTGGATTTTTTGCATCCCTGAAAATTTTTTTGCATCGTTGAGTTTTTGCATCTCTGATCTGTAACTGGGGAATAGCATGGCAATCCTTCAGAAAAGTATTTTTATATAGTTACCTGTAAATCCATTTATTCTGCAAACACAGAGAGATTATAGTTCCCTCCTCTATACAGCTAGAAATTTTGCCTGCTTTTTTCCCTCATACCCACTATTAGTCCTACATAATGCTACTTGTCAGGGTCAACCTCTTAACTTTGTCAAAATCAGTAGCACTTTTTTCCCTTACACTTTGCTTTTATTCTCATAGTCAAAAACAATAAAGTAGAAGTACAATAAATCTTTAAGCCATTACTGTCAGAACAAAATGCACATCACTTACAGCAGCCGATTGTTTAAAAAATAGATTCATATGCTATTTGATTTTCTGT
Source organism: Ptilonorhynchus violaceus (assembly GCA_013397565.1). Classification (NCBI taxonomy): domain Eukaryota; kingdom Metazoa; phylum Chordata; class Aves; order Passeriformes; family Ptilonorhynchidae; genus Ptilonorhynchus; species Ptilonorhynchus violaceus. Next base: position 71,848 of record VZRJ01001046.1, read on the forward strand.
TCACTAGAATTACTTTCTTTTTCCCTTCTTAACAAAAATTCTCTTCTTTTGATCTTATTCAGAAAGGCAGTAAGTCTTTTTTAGGACACTTGAAACCCTCAATAGATGCTGATTTTTCCACAACATCTGCCATGTTCCTATTTTTCCATGCTGAACAGACATTTTTTAGAAGTAAATGCAGAGAAAAACAGATTTTGCTAAACCTTAATTAGCATTTTTATAAAATACTTCACCCATAGAATTTAATAGGAGAACTCTTTCTGGCATGACTGGTTTAGCCCAACTGTAGATGTCATATTGCCATCTTATTTTTCTACTGGATAGAAATTGTTAGCCCTGATTTAACCTTTCATGTGCTTTAAAGATAAATTTTAAACCAATCTTCTCTTCTAATTGTATCAGCACTCATTTAACTTCTGATAATACCAAGACAGTGAAAACCTTGTTCTGTCCTGCTCTTGTTTCAGCAGATACTCAGTAGTGAATGCATAGTGCAGTATATCATGAAGGCTTTGTGACTCAAGGGCAAGGTTCCCTTTGAAACATTGGTACACTGAAACACATAGCTAATGTTTCTATCAAAAAACTTTGTCATAAAAACGTTTCATATATATTATTTAGAAAGAAAGCTGTGTTTACAGTTAAATCTCCTTTTCCTTCAAAAAGTGACAACTTTCTAAGAATAATTTCTGTGTTAACAATAAAAGCCTCCTAACTCTTCACAAATAGAACATTCAGAAAAACACTTTTTCCCAGTTGAAGCTGCCATAATAATTTGAAATACATTTCTTTATATTCATTTTTTTGCACTGTCACATATTCCCACTTACTGTGATGACCAAGCTGCACCTATGATGATATGAAAAAGAAAAATACACCACCATGCAAAAGAGCTCCCGGGTGTACCACTGGTCAGACAGTGCAATTGAAGAGGACTGCTTTCTGATGGGAAATATGATGTACAAAAGAGCTCAGTAGTGCTCAAATGAGCCGCCACTCAAGCATCTGAAAATGCAGATGTATTTTGTCAATATTGCTGTTGTGGGGCAGAAAAGATTCAGTCACTTTCAGTATTTCAGTCTTGTTTCCAGTTAATATCTGCTTAATTGCTGAAAGAGATAAGGTTTATTTCTACTATTATGACGATGCCATTTTAACTGTCACAGTTTGAAATAAGACAAATATAAGGAAAAGAGAAATAGATATTCAGTTGATGAATTCTCATCAAATTTTTTCTTACATTGAATTGTTTCTTACAATGAATGAATATTAAGCATATTCTAGCTGTTCTATTATATTTTTTAAAAATTTATTTAGCATGTTTCGTGTGCTAGAAAACAACTTTTATAACCACAATGTAAAGTTATATTTATTTCAGCTTCTACATTTTTTCTTTCATTGGTATTTACTTCTATAAATGCATCTTAAACATGAGACTTTTTCAGTATTTTTTTCCCCAGCAGCCTTTTTATAATGATGTTATTTTCTTAAAAGGAGTGACAGTGAGGGATCCAACTTTGAAAATTTTGAGAGGTAACATTTTCAAGGTTTTATCACCTCTGCATGTCCAAAATAAATTCTCTCCAAGTTAATGCTATTTCTGTGCCATGGAATAATTGCATTAGTTTTCTTCCATGTGTTGCAACTAACCAAAAATTACCTTTAATCTGTAAATGATTGCTATTCCTTCCAATTAATTTCTTTTTTTCCATCTAGAAGTTGTCTCATCTGCCAGCTAATCTGCTACCTAGACAATTAGGTATCCAGAGTTTAAGTACTCACAAGTCCTTATCCGTTACTAAGTTCCTACAGATCAGCTCAACTTTATTATTGATATTTTCAAGTTAGCTAAGGGATGTGTTTTTGTCAGCATATCCATAGCATCCAATACAGTCGATATAGCAGTTGTGGATTGTCTGACTAGGAGATTGGTATTTTCAAAGTTCATTGTTGTTGGGATTTTTTTGTTGTTATTGTTTTCGGTTTTGGTCTGGGTATTTTGTTTCATTGTTTTTTATTTGTTACTTTTGGTAGTTGGTTTAGTGGGTTTTTTCTTTTGTTTTTCCCACAAAAATTTTCAGCCTATCATGCGTGGAAGCTCTGGAAAAAGGCTCTTCCTTTTCCCTGGAATTAGAGTTCTGGAAAGTCCCGGGATTCCCTGTGTTGGCAAATGCCTTATTCAGCTGAAGGTTTTTCTGAAGTGTCTCTTAATTGAGCTTGCTCTCTGCAGATCAGTGCACTTCACAGGCACAATTCCTTAGTGGTAGAATACTGAAAAAACTACTGACTCCTTGCTGTGTAGAGCAGAGTTTGTGTTAGGTCAGATTACCCAGGGCCTTCTGACAGAAACTAGAATATGTCAAACAAAATAAGGAAGGATTTTGTTTGTTTTGTTTTATCTTTTAATTAGCTCAATACTTGAAAATACAGCTTGGAGGTCAGATAAGCGTATGGAGGGCTCATCTCAAACCTTGCCTGGTTAAAACTTCTTCCAAGTTCATTTTATCTGAATAATTCTATTGTTTAATTAGGTATTTGCTAACTGGGACCAAAACATTTTTCAACAGACACCCTCTGGGGGAAGATGAGGGAAGCCTGAGAATGAAATGCCTCCCCTGCCTAGCTTCCAGAATTATAGATTCTTCATAAAAACACTTCCATCTGTTAGCATATGTTACTCAACAAAAGCTCCTTACAAACAGGATGGTTTGTAACTTACTTTATTGCAGGAGAAGAACTGAAGAAGGTGAAAAGCTGGGCATTCAAGTATCTCTTATCCGTCTTGTACCTGGGAATACAACTTGTTCTGTTTGTGCCTAGACCTGCCTAGAATGTCCAAGCAGAAAATTATAAACCCTTTGAAGCTGCTGGTTTGCTTTCCCTTTGATTCCAGTCACACTGCTGTAAGAGTTTGCAGGCATTTTTCACCCTCATTATTCAAGTTTCATGTTGTTTAACTGTCTTCTTGTATTTAGGTAAAAAATGTGGATCAAAGTCAAAACAAAATGTAACTGGCTTTTAGGTATAAACCATATGTTAATACAGTTATAATTGATTTATTCACAGCATTAGACATTTCTTCCCACCCTTCATCGGTTTCTTTACTGCATCTTTTGTTCCATGTGGATACCTCTTTTACTCCCACATTGATATATCTTACTTTCTTTTGTATTTCTCTTGTCCCAAGTGTAATTGTTATATTTGTTATATGAATTCCTCTCATGTGTAGAACTCATAATCATAACTTGCTTTTTCTCACTCAATTTTTTTGATTTTTGAAAGCGGATATACACCTGATTTTGAACGTTTTAGAAGTTAATAGCAACCATTCATTCTCAAGCTAAGAGAAAAATGTAGATACTCTGAATTTCCATGAGCTCACTCACCAAAGACAGATGCTGACCAAATTCTGATCTTGCCTTATAAATTCCAGGGACTCTGTATCTTAACTGTCCTTTCAGTTTTTCCTGGAGTTCTGTATGACATGCAATGCAACTTTCTTAAGGTTATTTGTTGTCAGTATAATAGTCATAGTAGAGGGAGATAGCAGAAGAGGTTTTCCACTTTTACTGTCGAGTTGACCTTCTGATAGAAAGAACAGGGCTGGTCCTGTGTGCACAGCTACTTCTTTAGCCCCCCAGATTGCTGGGGTGATACAGGACCTCACCAGCCAGTCATCTGAGGGTATGAGTTAGTAGACTGCCTTAAGAAAATGGACAGACTTGGGAATAGGTGACTAACTGAATCTTCCTATGAGTGTTTCACTCACTTCGCAACAGCCATCCAGGGGATAATGTTGGGCAGCTCTAGAATTCCACCCACAGAGCTCCTGCTGTACCCAGCCAATTTTTATACCCAAATGTCTTGGTTGAGAGCATGGATTGAGAGATTGAGAGAATATACTGAGAGCAGTGCTGAGGAGAAAGATTTGGGGGTGTTGGTGGATGGAAAGCTCAACATGACCCAGCAATATGCATTGAGAAATCCAAACATATCTGGGCTTCATCAAAAAAAGCATGACTGGCAAGTGAAGAGAGAGAATTCAACCCCTCTAGTCAGCTCGCAGGAGATCCCACCTGGAGTACTGCATCCAGCTCTTGCCCCTCCTCTGGACATGAGTCCAGAGGACGGGCAAGAAGATGATGCTTTATCTCAGGCTGCAGCACCTCTCCTATGGAGACGGGTTGTGAGATCTGGGGTTGTTCAGCATGGAGAAGAGAAAGCCCTGGGGAGAACTTCTAGCAGTCTTCCAGTAACTAAAGGAGGCCTACATGCGTGGTTTATAAGGACTTTATACAAGGGCTTGTATAGGATTAGGGATAATTACTTTAAACTGAAAGGGGGTAGATTTAGACTAGTTATTAGAAAGAAATTCTTTATTGTGAGGGTGGTGAGACACTGGGACAGTATGCTCAGAGAAAATGTGGCTGCCGCATGCCTGGTAGTTCAAAGCCAAGTTGGATGGGATTTTGAGCAACCTGATCTAGTGGAAGGTGTCCCTATCCCTGTCCCTGTCCCTGTCCCAAATAGTCATCATTATATATTCCATTTTATCAACAAAGAACGTCTTCAGCTGCAGAAGAGAAGAGAAGAGAAGAGAAGAGAAGAGAAGAGAAGAGAAGAAAAGAAAAAAAGAAAAGAAAAGAAAAGAAAAGAAAAGAAAAGAAAAGAAAAGAAAAGAAAAGAAAAGAAAAGAGAAAAAAAGAAGAAAAGAGAAAAAAGAGAAACATCAGAATAAAATGAAATAAAATGGAAAATAAATATGATTAATTTACCTTGATTTTTCTCATCTATTATACAGAATAAATGCAAATGAATAAGAACTTTCCTCTTGTGTAACTAATCTAATCAAACTTTATCAACAGAAATTTTGGGATTTGCAGGGATATGGGTGAAAATCAACCCAAAATTTAGATAAAATCTTTCAAAAAGTATACACTTGCAACAGATGTGAATAAAACAAGATGTGACTTTTTCCTGTCATAAAAGTTAGAAACAATTATCTTATAGCCAATAGTCAAATTTTACAGTTATTTGTTTTTGTAGTTCTCCCATCCTGTCTCCCAGGTATTGTCACATTTCATTGTGTAATTTTTTTAGAAGAGGTGCTATATAATGTGTATGGTCATATTGTGTATATGATTTTGCTGTATTACTTACAAACTACCAAGGATGCACTCTTCCCATAAAGTATGAAGGACTTTGATATCTCCTCTTTTTCACAATAGGGTAACATGAAGTTTTAAGCCACCATTAACCTCCTGGAGAACAGTCATACTGGTTGATTTTCAGTAGCAGAAAAATTGTAGTGGTATTTCATTGGTCCTATGAGGAATCTTAAGGAAATTTTCAAAGCTAAGCCTTTGTATCATGGTACAGAGGATTTTTAATACAGGGCTGGTTGCTCTTTCCACCTCTTTGTCCAGTTTATCAATAGATGGCAGCAAATAGCCCTTTTACCTCTGATCTCCAGCCCAGAGGGTTACACACAAGTTCTTTTCTATTTCTGTCTTCTTTCTAAGACAGTCACGTGCATGACTATGTGACAATGCAGTTGGACTATACAACATACACAACTTCAGTATTTAACTTCTTCACCAGATTTTCACTACAGACAATTCACAGAATTTCATTGAGACCTGTAAACAGTTCCTGCCAAATCCAAGTGAGCAAGGAATTGTATATATATCTTGTAGAAATTCACTGAAATAATTCAGTGACAGATTGAAATATCCCATATATAAGTTCCCATTTACTAAAAAGCCGCAAGATTCAGTCCCTAAAACCAAGGTTACAATCTATACTTTTGATAATGTTTTTCTTTCATTCCTCAGGTTCAGGTTTTGGAAAACTTTTTTCTCCTCTTAGACATTTGCAGTATTCCTTGTGCAGCTCGTCCTAGAAAAGCCCCTTGAGCCTAGTCAGTCTGGATAGAAAGGATGTGTAGTTATCTCTGAGGGGAAAAGTGCTTTCTAAAGCTACAGAATATCTTTTCAGATTTCACTTTATGTGCTCAGAAATATTTTTTTTCACTTCCTATAACTGTGTCCTGAAAAGCTTTTGCTTTCAACTTTTGGTTCCTTCTCTGTTGAGAGGAGAGGGAAGGGAAGGGAAAGGGCAGGGAAAGGGAAGGGCAGGGCAGGGCAGGGCAGGGCAGGGCAGGGCAGGGCAAGGCAGGGCAAGGCAGGGCAAGGCAAGGCAAGGCAAGGCAAGGCAAGGCAAGGCAACCTAAGGTGACTCATGGGGCTCATTAAAAGAAGTGTGGCCAGCTGTTGGGGGAGGAGATTCTGCCCCACTACACTGCCTTCGTGACCCCCCACCTGGAATGCTGCATCCAGCTCTGGGGTGCCCAGCAAAAGAAAGGCATGGACCTGTTGGAGCGAGTCCAGAGGAGGGCTGCAGCACATCGGCTATGAGGACAGGCAGAGGGAGNAAAAGAAAGACATGGACCTGTTGGAGCGAGTCCAGAGGAGGGCCAAGTAAACAATCAGAGGGCTGGAGCACTTCTCCTATGAAGACAGGCTTTATAAAAATAGAAGAAGAGTGATTTTTACATGGGAAGATTACGATAGGACAAGAGGGAATGGTTTAAAAGTAAATAAGGAGAGATTTAAACTAGATGTTAGGAAAAAATTCTTTACTGTGAGGGTGATGAGGCACTAGAACAGATTGCCCAGAGAAGTTGTGGATGTCCCATCCCTGGAAGTGTTTAAGGCCAGGCTGGATGGGCCTCTGAGCAACCTACTCTAGTGGATTATGTCGTCGCCTATG